>NW_023590991.1:216482-258227 GCF_014843425.1 Jatropha curcas
CTCCATAACAGATAATGTGCAGTGGGTGCATGTTATACATTATACCATTTGATGTTTGCTCGTGGTATTCTTTGGTTTCAAAAATTGATTTAGCAAGCTTGGAGAATGAAACTTGAGCAAAAAGGAAATGCAAAAGGCTGTGATTGTTTATAGAAAAGGAAGGACCAAACAAGTTGATTAAAAATAGAAGGAATTGCATACCAGACTACTCGGCAGGACCTAAGGAGGTTCGCAGGCGCGGTATGCAACCATACCATCCCAGACAAAGGCAGAGTCGCGAGCCGCAAACACTGTACGATAGCGCGGGCGACAGCATCAGAACCTGAGCAGTCAGCGAAGGTTTGCCAGCGAAAGTCGCGAGCGTGCGGACATACATCTGCGCGGATGCGCGAGCGAAGGCACTTTTGAGAGGCGAGAGAAGCATCTGAAAGCAGCATGAAGTCGCCGAGGTAAGGAGCCTATCGAGAGCTAGCCAGCCGCCGGAGTCGTGTTTCCGAGAGACATAACTGCCTACCTTTCACCAGAAAATCAATATCTTTCCATACATAGGTCGGGGAACTCCCTTGTCCCAAGAGCAGTCAACCTGAAGCACCTTTTGGCTTAGGCCCAACCACCCTTCATAACTGCCATCTAATCTTCCCTCTCTCAATATAAATTACGAAGTCCACGAAATCAAGATGAAGAAGAAAGGGGCATGAGCAGCGGGCCATAGTGTCGGGCGGACGGCACCATATGGCCATCAGGCTGTGGCCGATATACTAATTGCAGATATATGCAATAGAGTAATGTGACGATCAATGTAATCACGGCAAAATTAGTATTAGTAATACAGGTAAAGAAAATCAATTAAAGTAGGCACTAATAGAAATAAGAATGACGGAGAAGTGCACTTATTCATTGGTTACCGCGTGAATGACAAAGACATGCACAGGATTCCCGATGGGTGACGCACCTCCAATGAGCATGAGTTTGATGTACTTCTATCTTTCTGCGGGGTGTTTTTAATTAAAGACTTCGTTCTGCATTGGGTGTTGTGCTTCCAAATTGTTCCTGCATGATGCAAAACAACATATACTTAGTTGTGGTTTAATAGTGCAATAAAAGTCTTCTCTTAAGTGTATCTTTTTGGTCCTTGTGTTTAATCCGAGCTATACTGTAAGGTACAGTTGCTCAGGAAAAAAAGTGAAATTCAGTAAGCGATCAGAAGGAGAGTACGCGATGTCATGTTTGAATGCGTGGATTCTTTGCATCCGGGTGAGTCTTGTACAATATGGATTTAGGTCAAGGTTAAAGTCTAACGTATTGTAATAGATCAAAAGAAAAAGAGGATATCTAGAGGACTTGAAATAAATCGATACGAAGTGAGAGCGGATTTTGTTGTAGTGGTCTAGAAAGCATAGCATACAATAAAAAAGCAGTAATTTCTGCTTACCAGAGCAGGCTTGGAACTATATACTTGACCACGATGTGATTAAGAAATTTATTGTATGAAACAGCGTTTTTGGCTATACGAAAAAAGAAAGATCTAATGGCATGTCAATTTCTTCTAAGTATTCTACTAATAATCCTGTATATAGCTATGTAGAAATTAAGTAGTATACATTTTTAGTTAAAAAAGTTAAAATAGAATTATAGTTTACACGGTCATTTCATATTTTGATATGGTTGCCTGTAAGACATATAGTGTTAAGCGATAAGGTAGTAAAGAGGACATAAGCCGTTCCTCGGTGGGTCGGATACTTTGTTTATTACGTACGTTGCGATTCCGGTAACTTGCGGGAAACTCAAAAAGAGACGCACATGTAAGCATTTTGAGGATCTTCGTTGGCAATCTGCCTTCAGGAAGAGTAGGACAGGAGTCCATGCCACCACTGTCCTTATGTTTTTAAGGGCAGTTGATTGAACCTTTCCAACAGTTCCAATTTTTCCTCTCATTTTCCTGAGCTTCCAGCTGCAGCAGCAGCTGCTGGAGGGGCAATGTTTCATCGCAGAGTATAAAGGGTAGGATCGTTTGAGGATGTTCGGTCTAAGCAGCACGGTCCTGAATTGGCAGTAGGAGATCCCCTTCCCGGCAGTGGAACCCCATTTTCCATACCAACTACCCAGTAGTTCAGCTATTGGGCATCCGCAGTATCTCTGGGGCAGCGTAATAGGCCATTCAACTTCATTATAGCCTCCATTCTGGCTTCATTTTTTCCAATGAGAGTATCCTTGGGAGTGTCAGCAAGTCTGACAATTGCGATTCGACGGTCGCCAAGCATGAAGTTGGGTGAAATGTGGTGACGAATGCGTGGGCGGTTGGTCGTGATAAGCACTGTAGGCCCTGTGACTTGGAACTTGTATAGGCCCACTGGCGAACAGTGGGTACCTTGTACAGGATAAGGTAACTGGATTAGGTAGAAAAAAACAATGGGTAGTATTGTGTCATTTCAGGGTGCAAGCATGAATGTGAGGCGTAGATCCGATTGCCTTGTTGTCGCCATTGTGCATGACTAAAAAGATTTTGTGTTCTTTTTAATTGTTTGTTCATGTTTAAATGGAAAATGATATGTCATGAATGACCGCACAATATCCACATACGTCAAGTAGATGTTTTAATGGATATGAATTGACAGTCATTGGGATGCTATAACAGCCCGTAGAACATGGATAGGTATCTATACGGCTATGGAGCATGCAAGATGAGAAATATGGCTTAGTTAGGGACCGTGCACTTGAGACCTTGAGGTAATGATATACCTAAACACCGCGTATTGGAAACAAGAGAGTTTTTCCGTGCGATCCAACTCACGCATCTACGTCGATACGGGCGCACCACCCAAAATAGATCAAGAACGCGGCTCTCATAGACATGTAGAGTTGATTGCGAGTACACTGAGAAGGGGAGGAGCTTTGGCTCGGTCCGCTATGCCGGACAATACGGATCACAGGGAGCATATCCTCGTCGGGAGATATTAGGTCGTAAGCACGCTTCTAGTTAGCGCGGCGAGCTATGCGGAATGCTGCATCCGAGTTGCACAGTACTCGAATACCGAGATGTTTCCGGAGGAACATACGTATGCGAGAAGTTATGAACAGACAGAGGGAAAGAATGTCAGATCATTATTGAATTGCCATGCTATATTTATCGGATGCCAACGGGGGAGAAAAAGAATCATCTTTCAATCCTCTGCAATGTCAGAAATGAAAGTCAATCGCAAGACGATGAGTTACAATATCATATTCTAGGTCATTAAATTGATACTTACGATCCAAATTTCCTTTATCAACGTAATTCTTAAAGAAAGCACAACTTGATTCTTGTTGAGGGTACTGTACAAAACAAAGCACAACAAAAATAATACACGCTGAAAGAATGGGTAGGTTAGTTGAGTGAGCGCAATGTAGTCCACCTTTTATGCAAATGATTACATAGAGTCCCAGTAGAGGTCAGCCAAAACTGTGAACGCCTCTCACCCACCCGACATGGGCAAAATTATGCAGAAACGGAGGTATGCTCGCGGTGTGTGCGTTAATGAAGTCCGCCACCCGTAGTTCTGAGTTTATAAGGTGTGAAAACTAAGAGAAAGAACCCTAAATGACTACTAATTATTAGATGTAAACGTATGTCTAGGTCTAACTATCGCCAAGTCTTAAGGCAATATGTCTGCGAACCGAGGTTGGATCCTGAGACTATGTCATGCTGATTAACTAACCTAGACGGCCGTAAATGCTTATTGCCAAGGTCAATTGAATTGCAATTGGGGCACGAGTAAACAGTGCTTTGATGATTTTCGCTATGCCGATGGAGCTCCGGCTAGGGTGTTAAATCCGAACGTGCCTGATCGTTACTAATACTCGTGCGATGTGTTGAACGAGTCGAGAAAGGATCAAAGGATCCGGACCGCTATGCTCGACAGTTCTATTACTGGGCAACTATCTTCAAGACGGCCAGTTATTGGAAGAGGGAGAGTATATGCTTCAATGCATGAGTGTGTGTATAGGCTCACCTGTGTACGCAGATACGCGCTATTATTTAGGCATCATGTGGCCTGCCAAGATTTGATTGACGTTTGGAGTCTGTACGGCTTAATACTGTTTAAGCAGCGGCGATCCGTGTACTGCATTGCGGACTTCCGGTGACGAACAGAGGTGTGTTGAATTTGAGCGGTCAACAGCATGGTACCCAGTGTTAGAATTTCTCGGCATTGGCCCAAAAGCATTGATGATATTTGTATGGGCTCTTGGATTAAGTTCGACGCCAAATCGGTCGAGTTAGTCAGGCATTCTGATGCACAAAAGGGCGACGTTTGCTGTATGGCGCTTGTGAGGCATGCAGGATGCCGGGCTTGATTTGTTCGCCTAAACACAAGTAGAGCAGGTGTAAGGCTATGCATTCGGAGTGCCAAATCCGAGATGGAGTTGTGATGATTCAGTAGGTAATTTAGAGCTGTGAAGCCAAGAGGAAATAGGTAACGTGGACTGCTAAGTGGCGGGGACGAGCTATATGATAGCGTCGCGAGAGAAGTAAAGCGGTTCATCGTTGGATTAGCGAGCAATTACGGATCGTGTGAGCGTTATATGGCTAAAAGGGCAGATATGATTAAACTGCGCTGACACGCAGCGCGCAACGTATTCGCAACATTGAGCCCAGAGAAAAAAAAAAAAAAAACGTGCAGAGTTACGAGTCTTAAGGACTTTTAGCCGGACAGATTTCATATGGACGTGGTAATGAGGAGAGCGTGGTTAGAGCGTGGGAACCCATTCGAAATACAAACGCATTTACAGGTAGAACGAGTCACGACGGGCTAGCACGTTGTGTATCACTTAAGCTGCTCCAGGGCCACCTCACCGCCCTCTCACACCTTCACCTCTCACTTCAAGGCCATTAATGACCACGGGATCGGTATTGGTTTAACCCGGGCAGTTTATAACCTAAGCTTATTTGACTTAAGGCAAGTTGTGCTGCAAAATGAGTTATGCGTGTGAATGCAGGGTTTGTTAGACCATTTAGTAGTAGCAAGAGAATATGCACAAAAATGCTGAAATTTAAATGGGCCAGACGTTTTCGTTCATTACCTGCAGTTAATCGGGTTCGCGCTTCTTAGCTTCAGCTCTGAAAATTCCAGATTAAGGCGCTTCATCGTCTTGGGAATATTAAATTAACAATTAATTTTAATCTAAATGTGACTCCACAATATCACAACAGCTATGAGTAAACAGAAGCCTACCAGCTGAAATGCAGAAAAGCAGTAAGAAAGAACTGCAAGGAGTGTAGAGAGAATAAAGCGTCGCCAACACCGACTGAGTGGTGTAACAACCAGTTACTCGGGGCTGTATTTATGAAGGAATAGGACAGGTCTGGACTGCGGCGCCGGCGCGCCAGCCGCGGCCGCGGTCGCCACTCGGGGCCGAGGCCGGCGAGCGCCGCTGAAAGAGAGAGTCGAGTGTTTTGCTATTTTTCCGTTCCATAAACGCTTTTTGGGAGTTGGCCGGTACCGTCCAAAAGATATGTCCGGCCACGTTCTGCGATCCTCGTAAATTTTTCTCGGACGTTTCAAGTACCTATATGTCTTACTTTTTGGTGAAGCTTTTCGAAGTGGGCCATCCGGCCGGCCTGGACTGTTTGCAGTCCGCGGAGAAACAGGCTTTTTTTTGGGCCTCAAAGTTTGAGTATTCAATAGTGGATTATAAAGATGAGATTTTGTGTGATGTGTACCGATGCGCAGGCCATTTTGTTCATTAGGGAAGGCAGGCAATATGATAGAAGGGGTAACGTACATGATGGGTTTCAAACTGGTACTCTTGTGTTTCACTCAAGGGGGTAAAGGGTTCTTTGCTTCCGTTGTCACCGTCAAAGAAGTGGCTATGCAAGCATTAGAGAGAAGATATCATTGATGAGCAGAAATAGAGGCTTCGGGCTTTAAGGGAAAATGGGGAGTGAGTTTCGAGCTCGAGAAGAGACAAATGAGTGAAAAAGAGTGAGGTTGGAAAAAAAGAAGCCGCAAGATACCAACACAATTTAATGTGCCCAATGGTTGAGTGGATGAACAACCCGAGGGGGAGAGAAAGAAAACAACAACATTTGTTATTGAACGTACGACGATCGAAAGAGAGGAGAATAGCCATACGTAGATGGGTATTCTACGTGTTGGTGTTAGCCGATATATGAGAGATAACAAAGTGCTGTGCCAGCTTTACTATATTAGTTTATATGAGAGCAAGCATTCGGTGTCTTGTTTTATACTAACCACCAACAAGCAATCACTTGACATCGTTTTATCCTAATTCGCTCGTGTCTTTGCCTCGTTCTTATGTTTACACATAGAGATGAGTCGTACTGATGTTCTTTCTCAATCCACGAATTTCGCCTAGCGATGCCACCATTTGATGAGGGATACAACATCAAGATTGACTTTATCCCCTGGCTTCACCATTCCAAATCGACCAAGCTTATAACAACAATCCAATGGAGACAAAGGAGGTTACAAAGGCAAGTTTGATGACTATGGAGAAGGATTGGTGCGAGAGAGTATGACCCTTTGTATGCGGTTCCAATACTTTTTAGTACCAAGAAGGATGGTACAGTGGCGAATGTCATTGAAACTGCAGGTCAACACCTATCCCTAGACTTGATGAAATTGTTAGGTGAGTTGTGTGGGTCGAACTTACTTTACTAAGAATGTGACTTAATTGAGTTGCGTTTATCAGTTAGAATTAAACGATAGCAACTAGCGTGATGATGGAAAACGCACTTTTAAAACTACAGTATGGTTTGTATGGAATGGTTTAGTACAAGCCTTTTGGATTATGCTAAATGCACTGATACATTTATGGGAGGCCTTATAAACTATGTGTTTGATGAACTTCTTGGAAACTTCTATGTTGTGTATTTTGATGATATACTTGTTTATAGGCAAGGTCTCTTAAAGTTGGAACACGTGAGCCATGGTTAGGCTTAGTATTACCAAGCTTTGAAGATCTGAGCAAGTCGTATGGCTAAGCTTAAGAAAAGTCCAACATGTTTGTATATGGATAGACTGTGTTTTCTTGCGGTCTTTGTTGGTGAGTGTGTAGGGTAATTGAGCGTAGATGAGAGAAAGTGAAGAGCTATTAAGGAATGGCCAACTCCCAAATCAGTTTCGGATGTACGAAGTTTCCATGGGTCGGTCGAGTCCTTTGTATGGACAGCTGTTCAAGATTTCTCTTCTGATTGCTGCACCACTTCAGGAGGTATGCAAAAGGAAGTTGGGTTTAAGTGGGGAGATGGAACAGTGCAAAAAGTCGTTCCGAGCACGCTTAAAGGGGAAACGTTGACATCAGCTCCATACTTCTTTACTAATTTTGAGAACATTTTTACAATTAATGTGTGATGCTTCTGGCATAAGGAATTGGAGTAAATTTCTGATGCACAGAGCAAGAAAGCTCCAATTGCCTACTTTAACAGAAGTTGAATGGGCTCAACACAATACTCACCTAATGATAGTCTTGTATGCCTTGGTGGTAACGGCTGAACAGATATGGGCAAACACTACTTAACTGCCTAAGGAGTTTGTCATCCACACTGATGCACAAGCTTAAAGCACTTGAAGGAGTTTAAGGTAAGCTTCAACCGAAGAGGCGATGGTAAGTGGGTTGAGTTTAATTGAACAATTCCCTTAATGTATACATACAACAGCAGTGGCAAGGATAATGTTTTTGTTTGCTGATGCACTTTGTCAATGGAGATGATGTACATCCATTACTGCCTCCTCGTAGTTTCTAAGTTGCTTGTATTTGAGTATTGTTATGTGACTTGTATAGTGAACTGATTCTTGCCTTTGGCATAGTTTATGGCGAATGTGACGCATGGAGACATGTCGATGATAATCTTTTATAGACATGATGATATTTATTTAAGGCAGCAAATTTTGTGTGCCAAAAATGCTACCTAGCGTGATTGTGTCTTGTGCTTGAATCTTATTGTGGGGAATTGATGGGAATTTGGGGTACATAAGATTGCGTCATGCAATGCTAAACAAACATTTTTTTGGCCTCATATTGCGTAAGAGATATAGAGAAGTTTGTGTATTCTTGCATTGCTTTGTAAACATGCCAAGTCTAAGTTTAAAGCCTCAATGGATTGTATATTGCCTCATGGATGTAGTATGCTGTTAATGTGTTCCTAAGTTCACCTTGGTTGAATATCTCTCTAGTGTTTTGCTACTTGGTTTAATCCTAGGACTTAGGCATGGTAAGAGCAGCATATGTGTAGTGGTTGATTAAGTTCAAGCAAAAATGGCTGCATTTCATTCCATGTCAGTTAACATTTGATGATTGCCCATTCCATATTGCTGCTTTATTCTTTAGAGCGGTGGTACGAATTACATGGGGGTACTGGCGAACTATCGTTTCTGATAGGGATATCTAAGTTCCTTCACGATTTTTTTGGAGGGTTTTGTGGGGTAAGCTAGGTACTAATATTGCTTATTCTACTATGTGTCACCCAAAAACGATAGACAAACTGAGAATTGGAAGATAAGGACTTTCGAACTTTACTTCGTACTATTGTGGGTAAAAATTTAAAAACTTGGGAAGTTTGTTTAGCCATTATTGAATTTGCATATAAACCAATATCATGACATTCTATCTTTAAGGCTTTACTCCATCTTGTGAAACTTGGATGCTTATGTTGAGAGGATTTAGACCGCATAAACAGTGCTATTTTGGATTCTTGTTCCTTTACCTATACATGAGCTTCTAGTCCTAATAATGGTGCTAAAAAGTGCCCTGAATTGGTGAAAGGTCTGCTTGCATGAGAAGGGGCTCGAGTCGAATATTAATAAGAGGTAAACAAATAGCATGCTAACAGACCCCGAATAAAAGGACAGAAAGAAGCCTAGTGGTTTATGCCAGAGAGGATTGGGTTTGGTACACTTTGCGGAAAGGAGAGGTTTCCCAACCAACGGAAGACTATGCTTGACACATATGGAGAGGTCCGATTCCAAGTCGTTGGAGCGCATTATCATGACAATGCCTACAAGATAGACTTACCAGAGGGTAGCGTGTTTCTGATACTGTTTAATGTTTACTCGATTTGTCTCCTTTCACATGGATTTGCAGATTTAAGGACAAATCCTTCTGAGGAAAGGGGGAATGATACGGAATCCACCCCTCACTCATCCATTAGAAGCATAGGAGAGACAAACAGAGGATGATCCGTTGGAGCTCCCAGTGGGCCAATACACGGAGCCTTGCCATAGTGGTTATGGGGCAGGCTATGTCCTCATAGATGTTCAAGACCAAGTTTTCACAAGACCTTATGACCAAGTGGTTTAACAAGTGTTTGTGTGGAACTTTGAAGGCATAACTAGGCTTCTGTATTGTTTGGAAGCAAGTGTTGAAGCGGGAAGCACGCCATGCTGAGTAGCACACGTGGCCGTACTAGAGTGCTGACCCTTAGAGGCTTGTGAAGTGTAGAGACACGCCCGTGCCTGCTGGTGCACGCCCTGAGCTGATGTCTAGGGCCTAAGGTTAGACCGTGTGTTATCCATTGAAAATGTCATTATTTTAGTTTTAGCCTTTTTGTTGTCTTTGTATGGGCGTTTTTGTATAATGGGTCTTTTGTATACCGGATTATGCCCAATTAATGTTAAGTTTCTAGTATAAATACTATTGTCTTCATTTATAAAGAAATCCAACTTTTAATCAAAATTGAACTACAGAAATTGCTTCATGCTTTGCATGTCTCCCTTTTGCTTAGAGTGATTATGGAGAAATTGCTTTCCTCTAATTGCATCAAGAATTAAGTGGACTTATCAAACTTGTTGAGAGGCGGCACTGTTAATTTGTTCTTATTCCGAATATTAGTGTTTCCATTTCCTTATAAACGAGGGGTGCCATAGAGGGGAATTTTTCTTCATCTTTTGATCTGATCCACTTGATCTTAAGGGGTTATATGAATTCAATTCCTTTGGTTCTCGCATCAAGCAGCAGAGAACTGTTGGACATTTATTGAAGAAAACGCCAACCGATTTTCATGGTCCTTCTATCCTTAAGAATTAATCAACAAGATCGCATTATAAAATTCAGATTCCAAGTGATCAATGGACAATCTTGGGTGGTGAATGAGGAAGATAAAGTTAATTGCTTGTAAAAAAATAACATATGTACTCTACCTTCATTAGAGTCTAAGAACACTTTTCAAGTAATCAAAAAAATACTCAAAACACCTACACCTCGCCTTTATCATTTGTCTGAGCATATAATGCAACTCCAGACGGTCCCGGTATTGCCTTTGAGAAAGTCCGTCAAATGATTGTGGAGCGGTCAAGTTATTTGATTGCTTGGATCTTTACGGCTATTTCGACTTGGTTTTCCGGGAAAAATCGGATAACTGATTTACAAGTTGGGCTTTAGGCAATAATTAAAATATTTTCCCGTGAATTTCATTGGTTGGAATAGAAATTTGGTTTTTAAATGAAAATTCCGTACGAAATTAAATTCTTCCTAGTCATTTCAATCGTCACCCCTTGGTTAAAATTCTATCCTCGAATTTTATGAGAGTAAACACAGGTGAGGGGGATGTGAAAT
This sequence comes from Jatropha curcas, assembly GCF_014843425.1. The sequence continues at coordinate 227,034 of NW_023590991.1, forward strand.
TAGAAAAGTAAGAGAGAGAAGATATAGGTAAGAAGGTAATAAGTATATCAGAAGAAATGAAATTGATATACGTATCGATTCAAAGTCAAAGCGTCGACGTGGAGTGGTCGCTTGCTGAAGCTGCGGGAGTAGGTGGCGTATTCTCAACTATCAGAAGGCTACTGTTTTTTAACGTAATCCAAAACTAAATTTCCATAATGGCTGAATGATTATCTTCTATTATGAATGTAAAACATTCTAACTCATAACATCTAAGATGCACTCCATTATAAACTAAACCACTTCCATATTCTAACTCAATTTACGCACTGACAAAAAACGCTTTAACAGATTCTTACTGCATTGTCGGCTTAAAAAGCTAAGTTTAATTATCATGCTTAGAAGAGCCCTGACATTGAAATCTAAAATATGCATCTTGTTTATATACTTCACCAAATATTCAGTAAAACAGCTTCACTAAGAAGAATCGCTCAGATCTTTGATTTTCACTAATACTATGCCCAACTTATATGCACAATCTATAACACAGTAAAATTAAATGCATGCTGTGCTATTTTTAGAGATATTACATCGTCCGACGTCACCTCAATAAATGTGCCTTATGAATTATCAGCGTATGTTCTCGGATTAACACCGGATGCCGTTAGTATTAAGATCTTCGCCTTGTCCACCAAAACCATAATTCTGAGCTAGAAACTCCCATGATGTTCTTAGACCACGTGTACGCCGATATTGATTCGCAACCCATGGTCAGATTGTGTGGTCTTAATCTAATGTAAATGCTAACCCAAGCTTGAAGTGAGCTTGTCGAGGTATCTGTATAATAGCTTAAGAGTAAGTGATTGACACCACTTAACATGTTTCGGAACTGTGTATCGAAATCGAGAATTGGAGTATTCAAGTTGTTCCTATCTACGATCCATCTTTAGCTTAGTTACATCTTATTCTCCAAATTCTTCCCTTTGAAAATTCTAATTCTTTACCAGTTCCAACAAGTAATTCAAACACTTCATGGACTTAGTTATAACTAGCCCCAATATAATATAGACAACTGTTCGACAAGCATTTATGGTATAGTCATTATAATATAATTTTCACATAATAGGCCTCGAGTAGACTTATCATATGTAAAGTAAAGCTTAAATAATCAAAATTGATAAAGTCTTACCATCCAAGAAGAGTAAATAAAAGCAGTTAAAAGCATGTCATATTTGTTAAGATAAAACAAAACCAAAAGGACCTTCAGAATGGCACACGATATGGTGCCAATCGCTTGGGGACGAACTCGAAGTTTACGTTTGGAGATATTGGATGTATAGGGTCATCGCACATGGCCAGTTTATTAAATCCGGCCGAACTACGTGGCTATATATAGTAGATATCAAATGAGGTTTCACACATAAAGAATTGACCTATTCGCCACCTAATCTCCAAAGCATCCACAATGCATGACTGATTATCATTTAAGCGTACCCCTGTTCATATCCCACCTGATGTTGCTTACTAGTCCATCCTAACGATATTAAGAGTTACTCTATAATTATTGTCTACTTGGTTTCTTTTCGTACTAGGAATCATCGTTAATCTATGTTTTAACCCTAATCACGCAATATTATCAACCTAACAATTTGATTAGCTTGCCCTACAATATTGCACTTTTTATCTAATAACATCTGAAATATGAAGATTCTTCAAACAAATTTCTTAACCTTTCAGACCTTAAATGCTACCCTACCATCCAAATGAGCAAATCAAGTCCATAATCTTAATAACATCCTATTGTCTAATTTATATTCAACTATTAGCTTCTCATTTCCTGTCCATATCTTAAAACACCTGGATTATAGAATTTCAATGACGCAAAATTCTAAGATTTATTATATTATGGGAGTCTTAATTAACTGAGAGTGTTTAGTTTACATTAGGGACTATTTAACTGTAAAGAATAAACATCCTACCTATTATGGGACTTTTAACTTAAGATAAACATCTACCTATTACTAACTTATGTCAAGTTCATGTTCAACTCACCTATTTCATATGTCTTTCGTCAATCAATCTTTTTCTTATTTAAGTCTAGCAAGGTATTTATTCTTCAAATTTTATTTGTCACTTGCTCCTAATTTATACATACTACAACTTGTTATACATATTTCCTTATACCCCTTAAACTATCCAAGTCCATTCCTAATGTTATCTTTTTCATTTAAGCATTAAAGAGTCCCGTACTCTAGATATGGCTACAATTTGACTTTTATACCAAAGATGTCCTCTCAAACCTTTTCAACCTTCTTATTCTTAACTTGACGTCAAGCTCCAAATATTTTTTTTACTTGTTATCATTATTATTATTGCTATTCATCTTATTCTAGCAACTCCGATACAATCACAACCAATTGTATAACTATATCAGTTTGGTAATAGTTCATGTGTAATAACGAGGTAATCTATTATCAATATTACTTCTATAGGTATCCAAATCCATTAATCTGCCATACGAATGAAAATCCTATTTATACTCTAAACAATTCTACTCACTAACAAGAATAGAGTTCATATGAAAAATAGTGCATTGGGTAATCAAGCCAATCCACTATCATCAAGGTATTACTCTATTCACATGTCTAAGGATTGATACTTGCTTTAACACTTAATCCTATTGTCCACTACTATCACTCAAATGCTTAATTACTTCTTTCTATAGTCTATTAGTTTACGCAATAGGTATGGTTTTTCCTTCACAGGGTTTAGTGCGTCCAACATCCCTAAGAAAGAAATCCCTAGGTTTTTTCCTTATGTTGGTTACGGCCGATCCCAACATAAAGAAGTCCCTGTTGCATACCTCTCCTAAAATTATCACAATAACCTTCATCCTATCCAATTCGATCATCTAGGGTCATTCCTAATAACATATTCAAACTCGTCCTCTTATATTTGAAATTCAAGAAATAACACACACTCTATGAGATACGAATTTATTCTATTCGTGACACTAAGGAAAACATTGAAGTAGAAGCAAATGAGATTGAGAAAGATGAGACGAAATTCCCTATACTCCGCAGTTATATTGTAAGGTTCTAACCTAAGCTCTGATTCCAACATTGTCGCGACCTGTTTCCATGGGCCAGATCGGCACTAGGGCCCAGGAAAGCTTAAGGCCCCTGGGGCCCGTAGTAAGCTTTAATCACTAAAATTCAACTATCTCAATATGAATTTCTACCACTCAGCCCATATTACTATACTCAATAAACCTCATAATTATATTATATTTTGGATCCAAATTTAACATCTTACACATTTCATGATTCGGCCCAATTTGTAATACATTACATTTATAATATGGGCTCATAAATCATTACAACAATATTAATACACAACTAGAGGTATATAAATCCTACAACTGCGGAGTTCACTAACAAATAAATATAAGCAAGTTCTCGTACATATAACTATATAATAAATTAATTACTGAAATTAGGGAATTTCTTTTCTAGCTCTGCGATGAAGGAAACAGAGCTTAAACTAGGCATGGCCGGTTCAGTGAACTGCCGGTTCCGGTTCATTGAATTGCCGGTTCGAGATGTTTAAAATTTTAAACCGGAACCGACCCTTGAACCTCCGGTTTTTAAAATTTTAAAACCGGAACCCGACCCTTGATTGAACCTCCGGTTCCGGTTCCGGCACGGTCCGATTCCGGCAAACCGACGGTTCAAATTACGATTCCGATTCGGTTCCGGCATTACGCAAATTTTTTAGAAAATAATAAAATTTTGATTCCGAATTCATGAATAAATAATAATGTTTAAATGATTAAATTTTATTAACTAAATGAATTATTATAAATTTTAAAAGAAAAACTTCTATTAACTAACTTAGAACTATTATTACGTTAAATTTACAAATTTTGCTAATTTACTAATATAAAAAACTATAAATGGAATATAAAATTAATGGAATGAGTTGGAAATTATTATTCTAAGAAAATTTATTTAAAAAAATCAAATGAAGTAAAATTATGAATGGAAAAATTTGAGATTTAGAGAAAGAATTGGGATTGGATGTAGAAAATAAAAATAAACAATAGATAATTCCATATTAAGGAAAATAAACAGCAAATAGAAAAAATAATTAAACTTATGAAAATTTATGGAGAATTTTGATTGAGGAATAAGAGAAGAGCTAGGATTATAATTGATTGTGAAATAAAAAAATCATCAACCTCATTCATATTTATACATGTTTCTTCATTTATATCCAATTGTCTCTTATAACAGAAAAAAATAACAAACTATATTTTTAGATAATTTAGTAAAATTACAGTTAAATAAATAAATAAAGTGATTAAAAAATGAATAAAATTATTTACTAAAAAATAAATAAAAAACACCTATCATATAAAAAAACTTATTCCTTTTACACTCTTTTTTTTGTACACTTGAAAGTATTTTTTTTTATATAAATCAAACTATTCATGCTACCATTTTTTATTATAAATTAAGTCAAAAAATGTGTTATTTTTTCACAATTTATTTAAACTTATGTACCATTTTTACTTTCTCTTCACCATAAATCCAATTCAAACTATAATCAAATCAACTATAATCAAATCAAGTGATATAAATTTTTTTATAAAAATTTTAAGCTACAATTTTTTGTGCATCCGGTTCGAACCGGACCGAAACCGCCGGTTCCGGTTCATATTTTAACATTCACATGAACCTTAACCGGCCCTTGAACCACCAGTTCTGGTTCAAAATTATGAACCGCCGATTTTGGTCCGGTTCTGATTCGTCTACAGTACGGTTCGATTCCGGTTTGGTTTCGATTAGAACCGAACCGCTGGCTATGCTAGCTTAAACTGGGATAAAGAGGAACCTACTTCCTGAAAAGTTAAACAAGACATGTGAGTCTTATAAAGAATAATAAGTATTGCATAACACATGCATTCACACGAATATGTAAATATATCAATCTAGTCATCCAATTAGTTATATGATCATACTGAGGTCACACAAATGGCATAGCAACAACAATCGCAAATATTAATACCTTCACATAATCACATCATGTGAAAATTGGTATGTGGCATCACCGAAACCCTTGATGAGCCGTCCTCCCACATGGCCCATCCTCTCATGACGTGTGCACCAGGGAGCTGATCCCCCATAACGTGTGCACCAGGGAGCTGATCCCCCATACATGGCTGACCGGTCTAATTCTCACTTGACCAGCCCTCTCATTGTTTTTCCATTCTCTCTTTTCTTTTCTATACCAACAGAAGGTCACCTTGTGGTTTTCCATATCATCCATATCATATCATTAGGTGCACACGGGGGCGCCGATCTCCCCATACTTGGCCGACGATCGAATATTATATTTTCATCATTTCCAGAACCGTCCTCACAAACCCATGGTGACCTACTTCATCCCAATTCCACACAAAAAAGGCATAGCAATGTCACAACACAAATAATCAAATATTGCAATTAAATGCAAGCATATCAAGTAATCAAACACTAGCATGCAAGAACTTAAATAAACATTCATATACCAATTCAAATAAATACGAGAGTATTAAATAATAATATATAAATACGAGAGTATTAAATAATAATATAATAATAATAAAACAAATAAAGAACTTTATTTATTAAAAATATCAAGGTATAGAATTAATCTAAATAAACCTATTTATTTAACTACTATATATGATTAGCCTAGATTCTATTGAAATTTCGGTGGAACATTCCTTATAAATTGGGCTAAAGCACCCTCCTAAAACTAAAATTCAGTAATAAATTCTCAAAGCCCATCCATCGGGCAATTCACAACAACCGGTCCCGTCCGCCATAACCATCATTCATTTATTTAATCATTTACTCCATTCTTATAGCCCATCCATCGGGCAAATCAACCCATTCGCCTTAAACAATATTTATCAACCATCGCACACACATATATGCACTCAAAGATTCTAAAACCTAAAACAAACAATTAATCGCAATCGGCTATCATAAACATCGTAAACAGTATTTATCAACCATCGCATACACAAATATGCACTCAAAGATTCTAAAACCTTAACCAAATAATTAATCGCAATCGGCTACCATAATTCATTGCAATCTGCTTTAAAAGTCAAGCCTTTCTCCTTTTTTGACTTAATATCATGAATAATATCATTTGAAATGAGAATTCCATCTATAATCTGACAACCTCCCACAAAGTTAGTCTGTTTCGCCAATTATAGAGCACATAACTTTCTTCATTCTGAGAGATAAAACCTTGGTTAGAATCTTGTACACTCTTCCTATTAAGCATATTGGCATGTAATCTTTAAGCCCTTGAGGTGAGGGTTTTTTAGGCATGAGAGCAATGAGACTAGAGTTTAGCCCCACTGTTAACTTTTCATTGCAGTGGAATTCTTGAAAAAACTTTAGTAGATCACAACGAATGACATTCCAACATTTTTTGAAAAATTTGAATGTAAAGCTATCAGGTCCCTATGCTTTGATCCATTAATAATAATATCAAGAATCAAACAAGCATATAGACTAGATATAGAACTTTATTATTAGTAGCTAATACACTTCGCTGATTATAGAACTTTATTATTAGTAGCTAATACACTTCGCTGATCTTTTAATGAAAGAAAGGAATTTATATTCTTTTGAATAATGAAACTAAAACTAAAAAAAATATAATATTACATCTTTTCACTCAGAGTTGATCTTTACAAAAGATATAAATCTTTATAACAGCAATTATTCCATTAATTGATTTGGAGGTCAAAATAATAGCTCCTCTAAATCTTTTATAACTGGATTATTTTTCCAATAATTTGCAATATATAATGAATACATATGAGTTTTTGCCGCTATGTGTCAATAGCATTGATGGAGGAACTAGCCGCACTATCAGGTTCCATCGATCGAAATACACATTTGCAAATCAAGATCTAAAGTCTCTAACTGAATAAAATCAAATATTATAGCCTTATTTAGTAATAAACATTCACAAAGAAGGGACTACCCTCACTGAGGAAGAAAAATACTTCAAACATAAAGATAACCAACAATAATAAAATAAAAAAGACAGATCTGTTATAGAAAAAATAGATCTGAGTTATTAAAGCAAAAGAAGATTAAAAACAAAAGAGGGTGAAAGGAAAGAGATAGTAAAAAGCAGAATGTAGGGCTACTGCCGATAAACAGCGATAGCTTCAAACTAAAAGTAGGGTTAGAAAACTAGAGAGAAAAGAGAAAGCTAAATTTTTTCACTCTAAAGTTATACATTAATCTAATTTTACATTAATATTTAATATTCGAACATTTTATGAAATAAGCTATAATTTATCCTTTTTTTTGAAAGGTATAATTTATCTAATTAATAAAAAATTATTGTTCAATTATATCTAATATAACTAATCTCGTAATTTAAAAATTAATAAATATAAAAGAAATTTTCATTTTAAAAAATTGAATTGAATTTACACATACACACGCACACATATATATAACAGTTGAGCTATTTTGACTCTAAACAGTAAATCGAACCAAATGCTCAATTTTTAAACGCTAAAAAATCAAATCAAATCATTAATCTTTTAAATCATGATTTTGAATCGATTTAGATCGATTTGCACAGTTGAGGTGGTTTGATGAACACCTCTACTTTTTTTCCATATTTGAAGGATTTTTGTTAAGAAACCCTAGAGCTCCTCACCAAACACAAATCGTTTCAAACCCGCCGCCGCTCTCTCTTCCCCAATAATAAAACGGCAAAATGTCTCTCTGTTTCAATATCATTCTAAAACCTAATCTCTCTCTATTTCAAGTCTTAATTTATGTGGTCTCTACTTCGGTTTTCAAATCCATAGACAAAACCCTACTTCCTCGCTTTTTCAAATCCATAGGACAAAAAACCCTACTTTCAAATCCATAGACAAAACCCTACTTCCAATTTATTCTCTTCTCTTTTAGTTTCTTGTTTCTTTTTTGTTTTATTGCTTGAAACTCTCAGTGTCTGTCTCTGCAGAAGTCTCATGAAAACCCCATGAATTGGTCTATAAAATACACAGCGTCATCTATCTGGTGCGGATCCATTCCCAAAATCAAACTGTGTAGGTGGCAAAAGCAATTAGTTAAAAGCAAATTTGATTCATCCAGTAACATTGATGATGCTTTGGCTTCCTTTAATTTGATCCTTCGTAGGAATCGGTCACCACCTTTGGTGGAATTTATGTAGATCATGAGACTGTCATTTGTTTGTCTATCTAAAGGGATGGAATTGTTTGGTGTTTAACTCAATTTTTATTCTATTAAATATTTGACCTAATTGCTTTTTCTTCTTACATCGTGCGGATTCTGGGTACTCTCCTATTCAGATTGATTCCATAGCTTCATCAAATTTATCCTCCCTACCTTTAATGGGCTTGGTAGGGAGGATAATTTTGTTGAAGCTGTGTAATCGTTTGATGATATTGTTGCGAAAGGGTATCACCTGATATTTATACCTCTACTGTGATTTTTCTATGCAGAATTCTAGGTTCCTTTTTACCTTGCTTATAATGATAGTTTGGCTGTCTGAATTTTTTTTTTGGTTTAATAATCTTATATGATGTCTACAATTGAAGAACACAATTTTACCTTTAGTTGAACTTTTCTGTGAAGGATTTGAGTTGCTGTGGTTTCATCACGTTGTCAAAAGATTAAAATTGGTACTCATTATTTAACCAATATAGCTTATTCTGCCTATATGCATATATATATATATATATATATATATTTTGGTAGAGAATGGATTTGAACTTTTAATCTGACTAATGTTTTACTTTTCCTTTAGCAATTATTCGCTATATATAGATCAGGCAAAAGTTGCAGCTGAGCCTTCACTGATGTCTTGACATTTTAAAGCTTTAATGGTTGAGTTCGTTTAAGATTTTTCATTTTTTTTGGTTTTAACTTCCTATGCCAATTCCCCAATTGACCACCAATGTATGTAATCAAGCTTGTTGATTTATTTTTTTCAGCATCTCATATGCAAGTGCAAACTTAGGCATGTGAATTGAAGCTCGATAGAGATTAGGATCCTAGAAGTCTTTTTCTTTTTTCTTTTTTTTTAAAATTTTTTTTTTATATATTTTTAATTCTGGCTCTTTATTTTCACCCTGAATTAGAGGTATACACTCTTATTTGTAGAATAGGGCACTGGTAGTCAAAAGTTATTCACATGACTGATTTTAACGTATTTTCAAGGTGTTAAGTAAGTTATTTTCACTTGGTCAATATATATATTTTTACTTCATATTGTTATCTATATGACTGATCTGTGGTTTTCTAAGGGGTTTAGTAGTGTCTTTAGTAGGAAAATGTTGGAGCTAGCTGCCCCTTAGTTAAGAGGGGAATTGATGTGTCTGTAAAAGGTAGCTCCTCTATTCTTTCTTACTCTTGAACTTTGTAGCTCCTCTATTCTTTCTTACTCTTGAACTTTATTTATTATTTGATTATATTTTATAAATCTAATTTGTTCTCTAAAAAGAGCAGTTGGTTTTGACTAGCCTCTTGTGTATCTTTTTTTCACTAATCATAATTTTCTGTACAGCCCAATAATGGAGAGATCAATAGCATTGTGCATTTGAGTTTAACCACCAGGCAAGTAGCCGTGGAAGGGAAAGCTTAGTACTTTCTGTGCAAATCTAACTCTTCAAATGGTAGAAAGGAATAGTTTTAGAGAGAAGAATGGTCTGGGGGATGAACACTGATTTCCAAAAGGCGCTTGATCTTATTCTACAAGTGGCTGTTCATGGGAATTTTTGAAGAAGATGAAATGATAAAGAGAGTGTTTGTGTTTAGATAAAGATGAAATGATAAAGAGAGTGTTTGTGTTTAGATATGGAATTTTATAGAGCATTGTCGGGACCTTGGGAAACTGATTATCAGGTGATGGTGAGGAAATGTACAGCTAAAGGATATGGTAACTGCACGCCATAGAGATGTATGGAATTTGAGAGACTCAAGGGTGCACTAGTTCCTACAACTTGAAAATGGGGTGGCTTTGATTAGCTGATTCCATGAAAACTTGATGAAGCTCTTCTTGTATGCAAATGGTCCTATTGGTCCTGTTATTATTTTTAGTGGTCTTTTAAATTTTATAATCCAAACCAAGTCACCTACTTATGAACATCCCTAATTATTGTTATTATTATTTTGAAATATAATTTTTGTTAGAGAGATCAAGGTATTGATGCTCTTTTTTTTGGAACCTTTGAAGCCAGTTCACCTACACCTTTCCACCATCGTCTCTAACTCAGTCTGATTATGTTGACTGTATACATTCATTAGTTTGTCAAAATATTCTTCCTTGACAGATACTAAATATTTCATTCTATGCATTTTGAATTCTCTTTTAAAAGTTTAAAACTTGCATTTGCCTAGTTTTCTCTCTATGGAACTCCTTGATCTTGTCCCAAGCCCCCTTGACTCTTTTCTCAAACCATATTAGACCGGATGGAGAGAATGCAAAACAAAGATTTAAACTTATAATAGGTGCTTTTCTTTTAGAGCATCAAATATCTATGATGGAGTAGCATTCTTCTATTCATCTGTAGCATAACAGTTTAATGAGCTAGATACTATCATTAATTATTATTCTTAGTGATAATGAGCTAGATACTATCATTAATTATTATTCTTAGTGAAAATGGATTATTACTTTGAACTGATCCTTAGGCATGTAGATGTGGCCTTATTAGTCAAAATGGGGCTCTGAATAAAACTAATGGATTAAGGCTCAACTTGGATGCAATGTACAATTTGCTCAAAGTTCAATTTTTTATACAATTTATTTCCTCAACTTGGCGTAAGAAAACAAAAAACTCATTTCTTAAAGAAAAATAATTTTTAATAAATAAAAATTATAAAGGTTTAAACTTAGAAAATAAAAAATTATTTAGAAAAATATAAAAAATTATTAAAAAATTATAATATTATATTGAATATTTTCGTTTGCAGAATATTTTTTATTTTTCAATTATATTTGATTTTAATTAAATAATTCATTACTTTTTAATTATATTTGATTTAAATCAAAATTTTTATTTTCATAAAGATTAATTTTTTTAGAAAATATGCTTGCTATACTCTTGGTGCAAGTTTAAGGGAGTAAATTGTACAAAAAATTTATTTTTCTACAAATTGTACATTGCTCCTAAGTTTATAGAGCAAATTGAGTGTTATTCCTAAACTTATAGTTAGGAATTTTATGAGGGGAAACAATATATTTTTTCCAAGTCAATGCAGGTCTTCAACTCATTGGTTTTTGGAGTGATTAATGATGTAAAGTTGATCATTTTGGAGACACCATCGTTTCATTTTAAAGTTTAGAGTACCATTCGGTTAAAATTGTAAAATTATATATATTATGAGAAAGAAGCCGGAAAATGAAAAATTTAATAAACATAACCAGAGGTTTTAATTTTTTTCTATACATAATTAATATAAAGTATTAATCCCCAAGAAGGCCTTGGCTAATTAGTAAGAGAATTACAAGTTCAGTTGTGAAAATTTATTATTAGACAACAACTATAAGTTTAATTTACAGTAGATCAGAATCTAAACTTGCAGTCGGGAATGCACAGTTTGTATGATGGTAAACATGACAAAAATAGAAGATGTAAACATGACCAAAAATAGAAGCTGCCAAGAACAGAATTATTATTAGACAACAACTATAAGTTTAATTTACAGTAGATCAGAATCTAAACTTGCAGTCGGGAATGCACAGTTTGTATGATGGTAAACATGACAAAAATAGAAGCTGCAAGAACAGAAATCCCTGCCTATGGACTATTGAAATAATCTTGTTTTATGGTTTCCATCCATTTGTGCCATGGGTTTTTGCTATAAATATTGAGAGCTTCAACTATATTAGAGAAGTAGAATACACAAAATTTCCTTTGGCAAGATAGCTGAAAAGAGTTGACAGACTATAATCATTGCGTAGCCGATTTTGTATAATTCCATTTTTGGCCAGTATCTCCACATCCTTTGCAGTCTTAACCAGCTTGGTGAGCAATATAGTTATTTATATATTTGTTAGGGCTATGGCATTCCTCAAATGCCTATAGATTCCTTAATAAAATTTAGTTCAACCGTGGAATTACCAAATACCATCTCTAACAGAATTTTAAATTTGCAGGACTCTATGGGGACGTGGATCACAGATAAAAAAGGAATTAAAAATTTATTTTTTACCTATTTTATTGATATCTTTGCAGGCGGCACTTCTAACCGAAACAAGGTTACTCGGTTGGTTAAGCCCAAAGTCTCTAGAGAGGATAACGAGCTGTTGTGTGCCCCTTTCCAGCCTGAAGAATTCAAAGATGTAATTTTTCAAATGCAGCCCGACAAAGTTCTAGGACCGAATGGCCTTAATCCAGCTTGTTACCAGAAATTTTAGCATATAATAGGAGGTGATGTGACGTTAGGGTGTACAGAGTGGCTTAATGACGGTATTTTTCTTGAATCCCTTGCTGATACTTTACTGGTTTTAATTCCTAAATTACAAAATCCTATTACTATTCAAGATTATCACGCGATTTCTCTCTATAATGTTCTTTATAAAATTGTTTCTAAGGTTTTGGCTAACAGATTAAAAAGTTTTTCACCCAATATTATTTCTACTAGCCAATCGGCTTTTGTGTCGAGGAGACTTATTCAAGATAATGTGTTAGTAGCCTTTGAGACTATTCACAATATCAAGCGTAGGAATAGGGGTAATTCCGGTTTTGCGGCCCTTAAGATTGATATCAGTAAGGCCTATGGTAGAGTTAGATAGCCTTTCCTAGAGAATATGTCAATTAAGTTGGGTTTTCAGTGCTAAATGGGTGGGCTGGATGATGATGTGTGTGACCAGTGTTAAATAGTCCGTTATGTGCAATGGGGAGATCACTGGCCCTATTACTCCGGCTAGGGGTTTGAGATAAGGAGTCCCTTTATCTCCTTATTTATATATTTTTTGTGTCGAGGGTTTGTCTCTTTTACTTAAGCAGGCTAATCCTAGGGGTTGGATTCATGGGTGTTGAGCAGGGAGACATTGTCTGAGAGTTTCCTATCTTCTCTTTGCGACGACTCTATTTTTTTCTTTAAGGCTATTGAGAGAGAGAGTCGTAAGATTAAGGATATTTTAAAGGATTATGAGGTGGCCTCAAGTCATGCAGTTAACTTCTTGAAGTCTGAAATTATGTTTAGCCCAAGTGTCCATGTGAGCATTAGGAATTTGGTCTCTAGTATACCGAGAGTGACTAAGTCATTGAATGAGAGTAATTATTTATGGTTTCCTTCCTTAATTGTAGATAATAAGAGACATATTTTTAATTATTTAAAGGATAGATTATGGAGTCTTATTAATTGCTGGAATAATAGGTTTCTGTCAAGAGAGGGTAGGGAAGTTTTACTTAAGTCAGTTGCAGGCTCTCCCTTCTTATTGTATGAGCGTTTTCTTGCTTCCCATTTCTTTGTGTGATGAATTTCAGAAGATTATGAATACCTATTGGTGGGGCAAGAAAAGGGGGATAAGAATAGTATTCATTGGTTTTATTGGGATCATATGTGCCAGAGTAAGAGAGACAGGGGAATGGGTTTTAGAGATTTACATAGTTTTAATGTAGCTATGCTAGGGAAACAAGGGTAGAGGCTTATGATCGACCCTAATACTCTTTTATCTCAGATCCTCAAAGCTAAGTATTGTCTTGATGGAAACTTTTTATCTGCATCTGTTGGATGCAATCCTAGTTTTATGTGGAAGAGTATTCTGTTTGCTAGAGATATGTTAAAGCTTGGTACGAGAAGGAAGGTTTGTAATGGGGAAAAGATTTTGGTTAGTAGAGATCCTTGGATTCGTATGGATAGAAGTTTTGAAGTGGAGAATGGGATCCATTTTATTGACCCCACCATGAGAGTGTGTGACCTTATGATAGAGGATAGACTGGGGTGGGATTTTAATAGGATAGTTGAGAATTTGAATTTTAGCGTTAGGGATACGCGTGCTATTCTTATTATACCCTTGAGCATAACCAACTGGAATGATAAGCTTATTTGGCATTTTGAGAAAACGGGTGTTAGCGTCAGGTCTGGTTATTTCTTGTACATTAGAACCATGGTAGGGGGTTTATTATAGAAAGAGATGACATTTGGAGGAAGATTTAGAACCTTAAAGTCCCCCCTTACGATGAAAGAATTCAAATGGAGAACCCTTAAAGGTGTTTTACCTCTTAGGCTTAAGCTCATTGCGAGAGGGGTGAGTGTCGCTAGTAATTCTTTATTTTTTTTAATATGGACGAAGATACTCCTCACGTTCTTTTTAGGTGCCATAGAGCTATGGATGTGTGGAATTATAGTGGTTTTCATGTTCCTTTTAATGTTGTGTCTTTTAAGGACTTCTTATTGTAGGTTTTTGATAATCTAAGGTTAGAGCAAGTGGAAGAGATGATTTTCATTGTGTGGAATCTGTGGAGAGCGAGAAATCAAAAGCTTTGGAATAACTCAAAACTTCCTCCGGCTGTGATCCTTAGAGATGCAAAGAACCAATGTTCAGAATGGAAAGCACATTCAAAAGTCACTTGCAGTTTGACTCATAATAGGAATTCCTATGCACGCTACCCCTACAGTGCCCTAACCCATGCTGACTCGTTTGGTACTAGCGCTACTACCAGAAGTGCTTATCCTAATCATGTGAGCCAATCTTCCAACGTGCCTTAGGTCGACAGTTCGACAACTCGAGTCCTTACGCATGATCCTAGGAACAACAACTGTGGTTGGCAAATTTTTGTGGATGGAGCAATTTTCAATAATCTTCATATGGCAAGTTATGGATTTATTCTTGAAGACACAGAGGGCAAGTTTCTTAGAGCTTGTTCTGGTTTTTTTGGACTGTTATAGAGATCCTTTACTTGTAGAAGTGCCAGCTCTTCGTGAATGCTTAAGGTGGTCGATTGTTCACTTCATGGATACAAAGTGTGTTTACACCGATTCGCAGAGTTTAGTTTTAGCTTTGAACTCTCTTCAGGAGGATTTTTCTGAATTAGGTTTGGTTATTTCGGATTGTAAGGCTTTATTAAGTCATTGATATAATATTAGTGTTAGATGGATTAGGATTGGGGCTTATTCTTTGGCTAGAGAGTCCTACAAATATGCTTATCTCCAAATATGGGATTCGATCCCGGATTTTCTGTTATCTTTTTATATTTCAAATTAATTCTATGAGGTATTTCTTTTCAAAAAAAAAAAAAAAAAAAAAAAAAAAAAAATGTATAGATGGATTAGGGATGGGGGGGGCCTTTTTTATATCTTTGGCTAGAAGAGTTCCTACAAATTTATGCTTATTCTCCAAATATGGGGATTCGATCCCGGATTTCTGATTATCCTTTTTATATTTTCAAATTTAAATTTCTATTGAGGTTATTTCTTTTTTTTCAAAAAAAAAAAAAAAAAAAAAAAAAAAAATAAAAAAAAAAAAAAAAAAAAAAAAAAAAAAAAACACCATCTTTGAACTCAAAAACAAATAGGTTTTTGCTTGACCCCAACCAAAATTTGACTCCTGCTTGGTAAAGCTCTGTAACACTAGCCGGATTTTGAATTTTATGAATGACCTATTATGCACTTGTACTTGCAAATTTTGATAGTATTTCACTTTTAAATTTTGTAACATTAATCCTGTGGCATTCTGAATTTTATGAATGACCTATTATGCACTTGTACTTGCAAATTTTGATAGTATTTCACTTTTAAATTTTGTAACATTAATCCTGTGGCATTCTGAATTTTATCTGTGGCATTCTGAATTTTATGAATGACCTATTATGCACTTACACTTGAAAATTTTAATAGAATTTCACATCTTTCAACACTAACAATATAATTATTTAGAGTTTTTGGTTTTTATATGTAAAATAGTGTTTGATATGTAGTTATCATAACTTTGGGAATAATGTTTTAAAATTTTTCAATTACTTGATAAGTGTTTAATTAATCTAATTTTTGCAAATTCTAGTGTTCAATAAAATAATTTCACAACTTCAAATATTTAATAGGTTTAATTTTATAAATTAAAGTGTTTGATGGGTCAAAGTAAAAGTTGATGATGCCAGAAAGTTGAAGTAACAAAGTGAAGGGTAAATTTATGTATTCAGCCTTTTTTATTTTAATATCCCAAGGTATTGACAAATCCTTAGAAAGTTTAGTGGATGCTTTGTCTCTAAGAAATATTGTTTCTCCAATACATCATTTGACACACAATAACCCCATTTGATTTTGAAGGAGCCAACAAGCTTGATCATAGATAACCCAATTTTAAGCTTCTCAGATATGCTAGATATATCGTACAAGTCCTGAAGAATAAGGAAGGGAAGTTGATTTCAAGCAACAACAAAGCATATCGTACATCACGGGACATCCATGGTCTCAAGTATATAAGGTCGTTGATAAATTGGAGTTTGAGTAATTAAATTTCAGCAAAACCATAATCACAGAGGTAGAATATATTAGTATCATCTTCAGAAAGTCTTGATGATCAAATTGATTGGTTTTTGCATAAGATTTGCATAATGTTTTTACCCTTTTCTTTGCCTCTTTTATGGATTCAACATATTCCTTCACATTTACGCTATTAGTGATGAGTTGAAGAAACTCTTTCAGATATATTGTTTTATGTTCGTATATTATCTTTAGTTCTGGTTTGCCATGGTGAAATAAATAGATGGAGACCACTTGAGGTGTCTAGGCAACTTCTTTTAACTGACACAATGCCTTGGGTACTCTATGAATGTAACACTCATCCGATAATGGATGCAAAACTTTCAGATCTTTTGTAATGGAAATTGATATATTTTCAATAACTATAGCATGATCTGTCAACGTTTCCATCCTGTTAGATTTTATATTAGGATTACATATCGTATTGATAAGTGAAAATTCTTACAAGAAGACTATAAGATTGGAGAAAAAAATTTTAAAGTAGAGGGAAAAGAATTCACACTACAACATATCTCTCCTTTGTTTGCAAATTTTTAAAATCTCTCTTTGAACAAGTTTCCATGATTGGAGAATGAGTGGAATCTGACTCTACAATCTTTATTCGACCTACTCAAAATCTGTCCAATAATTGATACTATGATGCTAGCTTTACTGATGAGCTATCTTCTAAATCTACATCCGAGCCTTCTTTTGAGCCAGAGTTAGAACCCAATTTGCTGAGTCTTCCTCCAAGTCTTCTACTGAGTCTGTAATAGATCCCTTAGGACCTTTTTTGAATTTTGATATAGCCAACAATTTGTTTTATTTAACCTACTCAAAATCTATCCAACAATTGCTACTATGATGCTAGCTTTGTCGATTAGCTATCTTCTAAACCAAGTTCACGCCTTCTTTTGAGTTAGAGTCAGAGCCGAGTCAAAATCCAAGCCTTTTGAGTCTTCCCCCAGTTCTTCTATCGAGTCTGTAATAGATTTCTTAGGACCTTCTTTTAATTCTGATATCGCCACAAAGGACAACATCTTTGCTTATAATAAAAAAATTTGTTCTTTTCTGGTTATAATTCTTTGCCACCTTTTCTATTTATTTCCCTTCATTAGAATATGAATTGAATGAAAAAAAAAAGGATAATGACAAAGAACTAATTAATCTTGTCAAAGATGAAAAATAAAAAATCACATATTGCATTATCATTTAATCACAAAATGGGTTGGATTAAAAGAAGGAGAATTTTGAGAGACAGAGGAGATTTATCTCCGACATCATACCTATTCCCATTTTGCTTATAATCGAGTTGTTGCTTTTTAAAAGCTCTAGATTGAGCTAATGAAATTACTTCATAGATTGTTGTCTGAGACTTTGCTCCATAGTTTTGATCTCTCTAGTGTTTTCGCCTTCAATTTAATTATTCTCCTTAGTAGATGATTTGCTTGGATTTTTGATTCCCTTATCTTGAAGGCCTCAGAGTTCTTCTCTAGCTTCTGCTAATTTTGTTTTTAAATTTTTATCAATTTCAACAAGTTGCTCTTGAGTTAACTCAAGTGCTAAATTATTCACAGATTCTTTCTAATGATCTTCTTCCAAGACTCCATTCGAGCGAAGGTCCTTTTTATTGTGGTTTCTCTTTTTTCTAGAATTTTTGGGATGGTTGTTATTTTGAATATCTCGGCTTCCAACCATGGTTTTAGTTTTTATTTGATGAATGTGTCAAATAATCGATTATGGATCTTTGAGGGAATTGGTTAGAGAATTTCTGAAAGACAACGCCAATTGATACCTAGTGATGTAAAATGCATGGGTATGGATGCAGGCAGTGAATAGCAACCTCAATTGAAAGTGACACGATAGGCTGGAACGTCATGAGGGCAGTCACTTTGATGCTTAAGTTAGCGAAAGCTATGGAGAGTTATGTTGCTAATTGGAATATATACATATATATATATATATATTTAATGAAAGTGATTCATTTATTTATATCTCAAATATGAAGTCCCCCATGTCCTCCAATAATGCAATACTTTTAATCAAATGAGGCAAAGAATTAAAAGAGCTAAAAGAGAGAGAAAAATGATGTAGCCTTTGATGAGTGGCCAAAAGTTGTGCCGCTCGGTTTCCTTCACGATGTATGTGATGAATGGAAGAGGAATGGAGATGCAATAGGTCAGCAACACGTAGCAGAGATGCAATAGGTCAGCAACACGTAGCAAAATTGAAGGACCTGCTCTAGTCCATTGTGCCCGATTAACTCGAGCAACTAGATCCTGACAATTCATTTCCACCTGGATGGGATAAATTTCATTATCAATGCTCCAGGAAAGTCCCCAAATTAATGCTTCAAGCTCTGCATCATCAGCTGTCCCAGCAGCAAGCGTAAAACAAGCGGCAGCAACAAAGTTACCATGGCTGTTTCGGAGGATAGCACCACCCACTGCTGAAAATTTGTTGAAAGACGCAGCAATATTCAATTTATAGCAATCTTGCCTAGGCCGAATCCAAGTAATAATCATTGGCTTTAATTTTTGTTTGCCAAAAGAAGCCGAAATGAAGTGGCAATCAGTTTTTGCTGACCAAGTTATTGCAAATCTTTTACCAGAATTAGCAATGCTCCAGTTTAACACCCTACTGTATGTCTTATATAAGAGGTCTGGAAAAAGCAAGCTTCATTACCCCAATTACCACTTGAATACATTTTCCACACAGACCATACAATTACCTATACAGACCATACAATTACCTATGGTACCAAGCGCCTAAGCTTACCCATAGCCGAATCTGGTCTGTTATAAAGCCACCAAAAAATCAACGCTTGCCGCAGAGAATTTTGAGGCTCAAGAGTATCTAGGAAAAAAGAGCCAAATAATTCCAAATTTTGGCAATGATGGGGCAGAAATAAAAAAGATGGTCCACAGTTGTCTCCGACTTGAAGCAGAATGGGCAACGGATATCCCAAATAATTGAAGACGTCTCGGTAAAGGTAAAGCTTCCCTGAGGAGTTTCCATGTAAAAATGGAAAGCTTAAGCGGGAAAGATGAATCCCAAATAGCAGGGCTTGTTAGGCAAGAAGCTTTGCTCTCTCTATCACAATCGTAGGCTGAAGCAAGAGTAAATTTGCCATTCCTTTCTCCTCGCCACACCACATTATTATCTGTAAAATCAACTAGTGGATAAGCAAGAGAGTGAACTTGACAAATTCGTTTCCAAGTGCAAGAGTCGATGAGTTGATATTGCATTTCTCCCTGCCGGTGATATTTTTGGAACATATAGTTAGCCCACAATGAGTTCCTCTGCATATAAGTCCACCAGATTTTGAGTGAATAGGCTTGCTGTAAAGAGCTAAGAGATCTTAACCCCAGCCCTCCTTCTTTAGTCTGAAAACACATATCACGATAACTGACCCAGTGATATTTCGAATGATCCACATCATTACTCCAGAAAAAAAGTAGCCATTTTTTGCGCCAATAAGCTCAATATTTTTTTGGGCAACGCCATGGCTCCCATTATGTGCAAAGGAATGGAATTTAGAACATGCTTGATCAATAGTAGACGGCCACCTGGAGAGAGGATCTTTTTGATCCAACCCGTGAGCTTTGACTCGATTTTCTGCAAAATGCCACTGCAGTAGGGAGCCCTATTGATACCTTGATAGATTGGTGCACCAAGATACGTGAAAGGAAAAGGCCTCCTTTTAATGCCTAAATCATCCTGAAGACGAGATACCTTGTCCGGAGAGACTTTCTGAGA
This sequence comes from Jatropha curcas, assembly GCF_014843425.1. The sequence goes on from NW_023590991.1 coordinate 247,304, forward strand.
ACAATAGAAAGAGCTTTTTTCGAAATTGATCAGTTGCCAAGAAGCTTCCTGATAAGAGAGCAAAAATTTTTTGAGATTTGAAATGCTTCTGACATCCCCTTTAAGAAAAATCAACAAGTCATCTGCAAAAGAAAGGTGAGAAACTATAGTCCAATGTCTCGCCAGTTTATAAGGAGAAATTGTTCCCGCAGCCATTAAATGATTGAGACCCCGAGCAAAGCATTCAAAAGCTAAAATGAATAGATACGGTGACAAAGGATCTCCCTGTTTAACTCCTCTTGTCGGTTGAAAGAAGCCGTAAGGAACCCCATTAACAAGCAAAGAAAGTCGGGTAGAAGCAAGATTGCTCATAATAATATTAATCACATAAGTGGAGAAACCGAATCTTACCAGAACTGCTTTTAAAAAAATTCCAATCCACACTGTCAAAGGCTTTGGCCATATCCAACTTGATGGCTAGATTGTGACCCCTCGATGCTCTGTTAATCTCATGAATCATCTCATTAGCAAGCATAATCTGAGTATGAATTGAGCGGCCCTTCATGAAACCTACTTGCTCCCTAGAAATCAAAGAGTCTAGCAAAGGAGAGACCCTATTTGCCAAGATGCGAGTACATATTTTGCAAAGGAGAGACCCTATTTGCCAAGATGCGAGTACATATTTTGCTGATAAAATTTGTAAGGCATATAGGTCTATATTGGTTAAAGGAAGAAGGGTTTTCCACTTTCGGAATAAGAATAATCTGAGCACTTCCAAAGGCTTTCGGAATGGGCAAACCCAAGAAAAACTCCTTCATTGCACTACACACATCTCACTTTATTATCTCCCAACACTCTCTGTAGAATCTGCATCAAAACCATCAGGACCAGGAGCACTATTAGGATCCAGCTGCCAGATAGCCTGTTTGATCTCGTCATCAGGTGGGGATCTTTCGAGGTTTTTGTTATTCTCCTCTGTAACCAAGGATGGTAAGTAAGCCAATAGTGGTTGGTAATTCTGTTGAGAATCATTGCTCTTGAAGAGAGAAGAAAAATAAGTGACAGCTGCCGCACCCATATCAGCTTGATTAGAAATCCATGCCCCGTCTTCAGTCTTGATAGTAGAAATACGATGAATCCTCCTGGTCAACTTCACATAATTATAGAAAAATTTTGTATTTGAGTCACCATCAGCGAGCCATTTAATATGAGCTTTTTGTTTCCAGAAGGTCTCTTGTTATCAGCGAGCCATTTAATATGAGCTTTTTGTTTCCAGAAGGTCTCCTCAAGTTTAAGCTTTCTTATCAAGTCACACTGTTTATCCTGCCAGACTTTCCTGTTGTTCGGTGAAGGGGCTGAGTCAAAAGTAGCTTCGGCTAATTTCGCTTCCTTTTTCGCTTCCTGAATAGCATAAAAAATATTGCCAAAAGTATTTTTGTTCCATTCCCGTATTGCCTTTTTCAAAGCAATCAACTTAAAATAAAGTCCTCGCATACCCCCTCCATGGAAATTCAAATTCCAGGTGTCACGAACCATAGGAAGGAAAGTAGGATGAGTGAGCCACATATGTTGGAATTTAAAAGCTTTTGGTAAATTGAAATCAGCCTTATTACATATAAACAGAAGAGAAGAATGATCCAAAGCAGCTCTATTCAAGTGTCTGACACTCAGATTATCAAAACAGTCGAAAAAAGCATTATTCACCAAAAACCGATCTAATCTCTCCCACACTCTACCATTACTGCGAATACCATTCCAAGTAAATTTGGAACCATGAAAGGGAACATCAATAAGACCACAATCATTAGAAGAATCAACAAAGTCTTGCATGCTAAGCAAATTAGGAGTCGAGTTACCTTTATAATCCGCCAAAGATTTGATTGCATTAAAGTCACCCCCAACTACCCAAGGGCCAACAGTAGCACGGCTCAATCTGAGAAGTCGAGACCAAAGAGTACTCCTTTGTGCATGTGAGTGATACCCATACACAGCAGACAAAGTAATGGTAATCAAAAGAGAACGAATAAAAGCAGAACAACTCAATACTTGAATATCATCCATAAAATGAGAAAGTTGTAGAAAACTATCTTTCCATAGTATCCATATCTTGTTATTGCCACTCGAATAAACATTGTCAAATCCAAGTTTAGAAGCATAAGAAAGATTTTTACTAGCACCAACCATAGGTTCAATCACAAAAAGCAAAGAAATATGACCGAATCAATCGATTATAAGAAGAGGGAAGACCTCTAAGATTCCAGCTCATTATATTCATTGGGCCGAATGCAGTCAAAGGAAGCTTGAGTTTTCTTTTGACGTCGGGTAGGTTTGAGAAGCTCAATTGCTGTTTTAACTTTACGATTACGCTGTTTCTTCGTCACTTTAATAAATCCCAAACTGGAAGATAAATTAAGATTACCATCTACATTACCAGTGGAGAGTTTTTCAGCAATCATTGAACCTGCCTTTTTGAGATCATCGATTTTAGCTAAAAAATCTGAATCAGTTCGATCTCCCTCTAACAAATATCCCAAAGAAGAAAATTTATTATTAACATCACAAAGGTCCACATCAGATGGGTAAGAGACCTTTTCAGCACCAGGAGTCGGAATTAAAGGAACATTGTCCAGCAATACTTTTTCTGTTGGAAAATCAGAAGTGATCATTGATGAAGAAGGAGCAGACGTAGTGGATATCTTCTGATCATCAAAACTAGTTTGAAGAGGAGGAGGGCCTGCTACAACTACTGGATCAATTTTAGGATTTGAATTCTGATTTTTAAACTCTGTCGAAGTAGGCTGTTTCTTGGGGACCCAAACTTGAGCGGATTCAATAGCTTTCTTAGCAGGCTCAACAAATTAGTCGTGCACATCGCTTTGAGCCATCCTACAGGTGGAGTTGTCATGACCCAATTTCATGCATGATAAACAAAACTTAGGAAGATTCTCATATTCAATAGCTTGGAAAAAATCGACATTTTCATTCCCAATCCAAATACGTTGAGGTAAATCAGCAGAGATATCTAATTCTACACACACCATTGCAACCGAAGGCCAAACTAGCGAAGCAGTAGAGGCATCTACCTTCAAAGGCCTGCCAATTAATTCAACAATAGAATATAAAGCCTCTTTGTCAAAAAAATGAATGGTCAACAATAGAATATAAAGCCTCTTTGTCAAAAAAATGAATGGGGAGCCCTGGAAGAGAAACCCAGATAGGAGCAATAGAACTATCGACATCTGGTCGAAAAGAGGCTGACCACTTGGAGACACACATGGAAAATCCATTAAAAAACCAAGTCTGACGAAGCCAACAACGGAGAAAATCCTCCTCAAGAACAGAGTTAATCAAAATATGTTTCGAATAGATTAAACCCAATGTAAATTCTCCTTTAAAACCAATAAGATCAAATGCCTTCTTTAAAGCCTGCATAGAAGGTCTTCCAATCAAAGCGAGCTTCTTCCAGAGAACGCAGTGCAGTGGATTCGCACCAGGGTCAGTAGACCTACGCTTTCAGCAGCAGCGGCGAGCCCCCCACCAGCTGTTCTATTTCTTCCTCGGCCAAATCGCGCAGCGCCAGCTGATCGCAGCCTCGATCTGTTGCGCCATTCACTCCAGCGTGCCTCCGACCACCAGGAACGGGTACCTGCTCACCAGATCGCACCATCACTGCTTTGGATCGAGCAAGGACAGCACCAACATGAGCTTTCGCCAGTCGCAGCCGCTTGAAGCAGCACCTCCTGCGCCCGAATCTGGTGAGTGCTGCTGCCAGTCATAACCGACTTATTCCATTGAGACTAATTGAAGGCTAGTAGACTTGGTTTCGACATCGATCAAGCAAACTCCGGCAAAAAAAAAAAAAAAAAAAAAAAAAAAAAAAAAAAAAAAAAAAAAAAAAAAAACAGAAAAAAAAAATTATTGCCCGAGTCACAGTTTGTGTCAACCATTACTGAGCGGAGTCAACGATTTTCAAGTGAACAAGAGCCATTTCAAAAATCAGATTGAAAATGCACTGAAAGATTTGCAGCGACTGAGAACTTCAATCACGGCTCTGCTTTCAAGCTCACTGGCGGCGGCCCCTCAGGGGATGGTTGGTCAAACTTTTGCATCTGTACTCTCTGGCCAATCTATCCGACCGAAAGCTGTTGAGAACCTCATATCTTTCACCTCCGTTGATACAAATAAAAGGTTATCATCTAAAACTCCTAGCAAATTTAAGGGTTTTCCTGCTATATATATATATAATCCTAAAGCAAAATAATGTGATTTGACACTCTATTATTTGAGTATTCTACTTTATCTTTTTTTAGAAATTTTTGATTTTTTTTATTCTTCTATGTTTTGATTGGATGGTTATTTTTTTTTAATTTTTTAATTTATAATATTTAGATAATAGCAATATATTTTGAAAATAGCAATATATTTTGAAATCTAATCTAATTTAACAACAATTCTATTTTATTTGGTATTTGATTTTCATTTTTTAAAAAATTTTGAAGATTTTTTATTGAAAAAGTTTTAGATTTTTTCTTTATTTTTTTTATATTTTGATTGGATGGTTTTATGTATTTTAATTTTAAAATTAATATTTAGATAATAGCAATATATTTTGAAATCTAATATAATTTAACAAGTATTCTATTTTATTTCGTATTTGATTTTCATTTTTTCAAAATTTAAAAAATTTTGAAAATTTTAAATTGGAATTTGTGGATTTTTGTTTATTTTTCTATATTTTGATTGGATGGTTATATGTTTTTTTAATTTTAAAATTAATATTTAGATAATAGTAATATATATTGAAATCTAATCTAATTTAACAACTATTCTATTTTATTCGATATTTGATTTTCATTTTTTCAAAATTTAAAATTTTTAAAGATAATTTTAAAATTTTTAAAGATAATTTGGCTTTTGAAAATTTTTAATTTTTTACCTATATCTATATCTATATATAATCATAGTTAGTGGGTTATGGTTACTGCTTTGCTTTCTTTCTTTTGTTAGTTTGTTGTATGTTGATTTTTTTTTTTCTTTCTTTTGTATAGTGCTTCAGGTAGTGTACTACATATATTTTTGCTTACATTCACAATCCAATTATCTTATCACAAGTAAGCATCAATTATCACACTCCTAATCAGACTCAATAGCCTAATCAGACTCAATAGTATTTCCAAGAAGAGTTTTTCACTTCCGTCATCATTCCTACCCGGCAATGATATTGAATCAAAATTATGCATGATTTGCAGTTATATGCTTAAAATTGTTCCATTTGACTTTAAAGCTGCGATTCTTATTTTTTTAAAATCTCGATTTGTATCGTTGTTTAAACATCGATTTGTTTAGAATGCACCCATCAATTTATTTTTTTTTAGTGTTCTTTGTTGCCTTTATTAATTATTAGTACTCAAAAATTTATATCAGTATGAACTCTTTCTATTTGAACTCTTTCTATTTTTCAGTATAGCTTCGAGTAGAAAAGAAAGGTTCCATATGTGCTAAGTTGATACTAATATAAATTTTCACATTTACAACATTATTAAGAAGCTGGTCGGAATTAATATATTCTATCTTTTCTTCTATCTTCAAAGGCAAAATCGTTTCCTTTGATTGTGGTGATGTTAAACGATTTAATTTTTTTGATGTATAAACCTAACCTTGCTGGATCGGCTGAATTTCTCAAATCGTTGAATGAAGTGATCATGAATGCAAAATATGGTCATTGTTCCATGTGTATATATATTCTAGATTTTATATTTTTAGAAGAAATTATTAAACAAGTTAAACAAGACCTTAATTTAGTTTTTCATTTTTTAAAACTTTATATGTAATGAAATATATTTATTGGTTACACCTTATAAAAATAAATTTAAATTGGTTCACACTAAATTAAAGAAGATTTTTTTTTATTTTTGTTAACACTAATTAAGAGATTTTTTTTTATTTTTTGTTAATTTATTAGTAAATGCAATTTATGAAGTATAAATTATAATATACTAATAAAACAATCCTTTAAAAAATAATAATAAAGCAATATGCGCCATACACGAGCTTTCACCTAGTTATCAATGTACCTTTAACACAGGACATATGCTTCTTTATATAGAAGTTTGGAAGACTGTATATGGACGGTTGATTATGAATATTGACTTTTTTACATAGTACGTATTATTTGTAGAGTAGCACTTGTCTAATAGCTCATTTTGATACTGACTTTAGATTGCTTGGTAGCTAGGGTCTGAGTAGGGATGGAACCAGTGCGGGTATTTTAGGGTATCTGTCCGCTCCGATCCATTTAAAGAGGATATGGATAGTTATAAATGGGTTTGGGATGGATACGGATAGTGAAATTACTACCCGTTATGGATACAGGCAGTGTACGAGTATAGGTCTTTGGATACCTAATACTCGATACCCGTTACCTTGGTAACCTCTACCTGTTATCCGGGTACCCACGGGTATCCTATCCATTATTAGTAAAAATTGTATTTTAAATAAGTTTAGATTTAAATAATTTAAATTCGCGGGTACCCTACCATATAACGGTATTTTAAACGGGTATGGATAATAAAAATTTAAACAGTTTCAGATACGGGTACTTAAATAGATATTTAAACAGGTTTAAAAGGAATATGGATAATAAAATTTTAAATGAATATGGGTACGATTAGCTTAAAATCTGAATAGCGGGTAGCTTAAAATCCGCGGCTACCCGCCCCGCTTTCATTCCTAGATCTGAGCCGGGCAGCTGCTTTTTTGTTGTCTTGGACTTAGGCCACGCTTGGTTGGCAATTTTGATTACAGTTGGTAATAATTTTATATCTGCATATTACTAATATATATTCATTTTTATCCAATAAATTAACAAATTTTTCGTTTGACAATTTCAAGATTTTAGCTTGCAAATATTTCATATATCTCGTAAACCAATTAAGAAACAGAAGTTCTTTAAACGTTTTTCATATCTCAATATTTCTACAACAATTATAGTTCAAAACTTCAAAATAATCTTATTTCACTTTAAAATATTTATTTTAAGAATACCTTTTATTTAATATTTGAAATTCTAATTAAATAAGCATGCTTTGAATTCATACGAGTTAAAAGCAGGTTTGAAAATTGCTAAGTTAAATTAAAGTTCTTCATTGAACGTAATATTATATAATCAAATGTATTTTTAGTATAAACATTATATAATATTATAAATAATTTAATTAAATTACATTCTAATAATAAGTTTTAATAATAGCTAGTGTCTGTGTTTATACTATTGAATAATCTTTAATATAGCCTAGATCTATTATTCATAGAATTTGTTTGATAGAAATAGACAATAAGCGGAAGCAAATTTGTTTGATAGAAATAGACAATAAGCGGAAGCATACCCTGATCCATAACAACAGATCTATGTTATGGGTTATCTCGTTGCGGCAATTCGATTTTCACCGTAATATCAACTCAAACTCTTTTTTTATTGGTGGTGTGGGCTCATGCCCAACTATACAAATTTTGCGCTGTAAATTACTTGCGTAGACTCGGTCTATGACCCGGATCATACTAACGAAACTATGACTTTTTTATTTATATGGTTAAAATATCCTCATTTCAATAAAAATCTTTAATTTCATTAGTTTGATCAATATACGGAGCCACAAAAAAAGTAAATTTTTCCATTCAAGCTGGACAAGACTTAAAGGCAATTAATTATAAAATTTTATAGGGTTCAGATAATTGATTGCAATTTTTTTTTTTTTTTTTTTTTTTTTTTTTTTTTTTTTTTTATTGAGAAGAGATATGAAATTTTAAAGGTTGAGAAATTAAATTTATAACTATCTCCGTTATTACCAAGCTTGTAACTTTATGATTTTCTGGCCAATACCAGATGACTGAAGTCTTCGAACAATTCCTACAATGGCATAGTGACAGAAGTTCTTGTTATTACTTTGTTGTCCGAAGAATCAGGGATCTGACTATTCCATTCTCAGATTGAAAGGTCTATTTTTTGGACAATTTAATAAAATGACATGAGATTACTCTCAACATATACAATTCTACAGGGAATTGTTAAATTTAATTTATGAAACTGTAAATGGTTAAAGTTGAAGTATAATTACAGAAAGCGAATAGACAGGGAATTGTTAAATTTAATTTATGAAACTGTAAATGGTTAAAGTTGAAGTATAATTACAGAAAGCGAATAGACAAACATATGAAGTAAATTTATGTTTTAAACTATCACATGTCTAGTTGCTTGAACACTGGAATCATAGCAACTCATTAGGCTGAGCGTTGCTTTAACCATTGACTTGAACTCTGTTTGACTTGAACTCATTGCCCACACTTTTCCTTCCTGTATGGTAGATATCTCCTTAATTATTTGAATCCTTTCTTTCACCTCTTGATGATAGCTAAGACAATGAATAATCATCTTGAAATCAATGGATAAGATGCTAGCTATTACTATCATATTTGGTATATTGATATTGTGTTCTTCAGTTCTTCATTCCTTCGGTAGGGATATTATCTCAGAGCGCAATGGGCTTAGAGATGGAGAAACTCTTGTTTCATCCGGAAAAAGATTTGAACTGGGGTTCTTTACTCCTGCAGGAAGTTCTGATAATCGAAGATATGTGGGAATCTGGTATTATAAAACATATCCAACAACAGTTGTGTGGGTTGCCAATGGAGATTCCCCACTTACAGAAACTGGTGGAGTTTTTTCTGTAGATTATGGCGATCTTAAGGTATTGGATAAATCTGGAAAACTTTACTGGCACACAAATCTTGATGGACCTTCAAATCCAAAATTCCATCTGGACGCGAAGCTCATGGATTCTGGAAACTTGGTTTTGAGGAACCAGTCGAAAGTGAATATATGGCAAAGCTTTGAACAACCAACTGATACATTTATTTCGGGTATGAAGATGCACGACAACCTTACGCTGACCTCATGGGCGAGTCAAATTGATCCAAAACCTGGAAACTTCACATTGAAGCGATATCAAGAAGATGTGAATCAACTCATCATCAATCGAAATGGCTATATCGCTCATTGGAGAAGTGGGGTTTCAGGTGAATTTTTTCATTCTGATGAACTACCTTATGCAGTACACAACTTGTTATTCAACAAAACTTCAAGTGCACCCTCGATTTATAATAGTATAAGGGTTGTGATTAATTTTACTGGGGAGATACAGTTTTGGGGCTTGGATATGGATGAAAATAAATGGTCTTTAAAATGGAGGAATCCAATGGAGCATCTCACATCAATGTTAACCCCCCTCCTACGTAGCCTTTCTTTAGAAGGAAGAATACCCCTCAAAGCTCTCCACATAAAATCTTTAACTTTTGGGGGGACATTTAAGCTCCACAAAGATTTCCACCACTCTCCTCCCACACCATCAACCCCCCTGCCCCCTACCCTCAAAGCCACATCATAGCCACTCTTGACCGAATAACACCCCTTTTTATCAAAATGCCAAATAATATGATCCTGCCTATTAAACAAACTTAGTGGGATTTTTAGAATCGTTTCAACATCCCTCGGATGGAAAAGCAAAAGAAGCTTCTCAATGTCCTATACTCTTTGTCTGTTTTTAACAAGCTCACACACTTTCAAATTTTCATCGATCCACCCAAATTCATTATTCACAAAAAAAAAAATTCTCATCTCTCGGCAGCCAAGTGTCTTTCACTATACTGATGTCCTCACCATTACCTACTCTCCATCTAACCCCACATTTTAACAATCCATGAGTAGACACAATACTATTCAAAATGAAACTAGGACTTCTCCCTAGCTGAGCCTCTAGAAAATTCCCATAAGGAAAATATTTAGCTTTGAAAATCTTATAAAAAAGAGTATTGTTTTGGGTAAGCAACCTCCAACCTTGCTTCCCAAGCATAGCTAAATTAAAACTATGGAGATCTTTAAAGCCCATCCCCCCTTCCATCTTCTTCCCACACATCCTATCCCAAGACCACCAATGGAGACTTCTACTACCTCCCTCCTTCAAACCCCACCAAAATCTATTAATAATTTTTTGAAGGTCATCACAAATAGCCATAGGTAACAGAAATACACTCATGCCGTAAGAAGGAATAACTTGAGCTTGTGAATACTCAAATTTTGAGGCTCAAAAAGCCTATTTTTCGGGACTGCAAACAGTCCGGTTGGACCGGAGGCTATTCGGAAAGTTCACCGAAAGTATGCCAATATGGTACGTAAAATGTCCGGAAAATTACGAGGATCACGGAACTGGTCCTGGAATATTTTTTGGAGGTACGGAACTCCCGAAAAAGCCGTTGGAACGTAAGACTAGCGAGTGGACAGGATTAAAAGACTTATAGCGAGTGGACAGGATACGGCGGCGGCGGCGCCCTCCAGCCCGGATTTTTGCCTATAAAAAAAATCAGCCCCGGGCACTCAGTTTTACTCACTCAGTCTGTGTTGATGGACGCTCCTTCTCTCCCTACGCTCCTTGCGATTCTTTTACTGCTTTTCTGCATTTTAAGTATAGCCTTTTTATTACTCTGCTGTTGTGGATACTTGCCCACTTAAAATTAATTAAATTATTAATATTAAAATCGGAGTTTTTTCAAGCTGAAGCTAAAGAAGCGGTCCGCCGATTAACTCAGAGTAAATAACGAAACTCTGCTCATTTAATTTAAGCACTTCATGCATATTTCTCTTCTACTCCTAAACTCTACAACTGCAATAAATGCCATTCATGTCATCAAAATTAGAGGCAAATAAAACTGCCTCAATCAAATATAGATTAAGCTTAAAATACCGGTTAATTAATAATCGTGGTATTAAAGCCTAAATCCCGACATATGGCTTAAAGTATCGGTCAATTAATAACTATGGTATAATCGCCTTTAATTTCGAACAGTCCGGCTTAAGTCCAATTAATCAATAATTGGTGGGCTAAATAGCTCAAGT
>NW_023590991.1:258727-306264 GCF_014843425.1 Jatropha curcas
TCCGATGGCTCGAGACAGCAATGGCGGAAAACCACGGGATGGATCAAAAAAAGAAGAAAGGGAAACTCCGCAGAAAGAAAATTTACTGGAACTGAGATAATAATATAGATAAGGTTATAGGGTACATGTAGTAATAGATTATAAATAGAGGAAAAACAACCACATCACAACAAAAAGTTTTTGAAAGTTTTAAATTTTCAAAATTAAAAAAAAAATTTTGAAAAGTAATTAATTATTTAAAATTCTTAGAACTATTGTTTGTTATACCTATTTAGATTAAAATATGGAAAGATGAATAAGATTAAATTAAAAAAATTAAAATATTTATAAAAAAGAAAAGAAAAGAAATGCCTTAAGAGAAGGAAGTGCAAGTAAAAGCTCTTTGAAGAATTTTTTTGTTTCAAGATGTTACTAATATTTAGATAGACTTAATTTAATTAGCTTCAGTAGGTGTCTTAGATTTATAGTTATATTTCTGAAATTCAGAAAGAAAAGGAAAATATTGAAAGAAATGCAACTGTTTTAAAATATGGGCAACTGAGAAACGCGGTCAAAGGCTTTGATAGACGACTCGGAAGATTTTTAAAAGAAGAGGACAAGGAAGAGATAGATGTACCCTTTTTTTGACTTAGACAGCATAATAGCTGCTACAAGATCATTTTCCTCAGCTTGCCAAACAAAGCTTGGAAGAGGAGGCCTGGTTGGGCCTGTTCTTACAAGGTAATTTTTTCAAGATATGCATTACAAAGTTTTTTTTTTCTGGCTAATGCGTAAATTGATGGTGAAAGACAAGTAATGCGTCAGGCACATTTCCCAGGAGTCAGGAAATTGCCTATCAAGAGACTTTCAAGTTGTTTCCTGGACAAGGACTAGAAGAATTTAAAAATGAGGTTGTGCTGATCGCTAGACTTCAACATCAGAATCTTGTAAGGCTTTTTGGGGTATTTGTTTCACGGAAATGAAAAGATTTTGCTCTATGAATATAATGCCTAATAAACAAGCTTAGATTTCTTTATATTTGGGGTAAGTGCCTCAAAAAGGAATTTCCTCATTCTTCATTGGCAAAAAGTTCGGTATGTTCAGAATTGCTTAATCTTTTTGGTATGATTGGAAAAATGTTCAAGATCGCAAACGCTTTCAGTCTGCTTCTGAATTGGGAGATAGACTTCACATTCATGTCTTGGAGTGCGCTCGAGGGCTTCCTATTATCTCCACCAGATTCCTAGATTGGGTTAGTTTAAGAGATTTTGAAAAAGCCAACATTTTACTGGAATGCAGAATGAACCCAAAATTTCTGATGGGTTTGGGCTTTAGCAGGATATTTGGAAGGCAAACAACACAGAAGGAGCACAGAAAAGAGGTTATGGGAACTTAGTCTAAGTTTCACATCAATGTAGTTATAAATTTTGACAGTACCTGAGTAAATTCCTGGGAACCCTAATATATTAGATTATTTTAAGAAAGGTAATACAAAGAAAAGCTTGAATTATATGATAAATTTTGAAAATGCATGCAGTGGCTATATGTCTCCGAGTATGCAATTTAGATACTATTCTCGTTAAATCAGGATGCCTTTTTAGTTTATGGAGTAGTGGTGCTGGAGATTCTAAGCGGAAAGAAGGAGCCACCGCGCGTTTTAAAGCTAGAAAAAGAATTGAACCTTTGACTACTGTAAGTTGGGATAGTTAGTTTAAGTCTAATTTAATGGTTTTCTATTTTCTGGTAAATGTAGGACTGTTACCAAATTATGTAAATTGGAGCAGGTAGGCATGGAGATTGTGGAGAGCAGATAAGGCATTGGATTTCTTGGATGGGACAATCAGTCAAAGTGTTGAGGATCGCAATGAATTTATCAAGTGGTCTAACATGTTTGGCTTGTATGTGTACAAGAAGATCCTGCTGATGTCCCAAGATGTCAATGTTGTTGTCATGCATACAGTTAGCTGAAGTTGCAACCTTTGCCAATCCTTAGGCAGGCCAGCTTTTGTTGAAAGAAAGGCCTTTCTGATACCTGCTTCTTCATCAAGTAGCAAGAAATAAACATGTCCTGGGTCCTGTTTGAATCTGGAGAATGTAGATGAAAACGTAAACAATATAAACCCAGAGAATGAAGAGACTCTTCAAAAATGATTTCAATTAAGATAGAATAGAGATATTTACTTACATTTTTGCTTAGCTTATCTAATTTAGAAGGCTCATTAGCACTGAAAATATGCCAGCTCAAAACCAAAATACAATATAAACTAATAATTTCTATACACAACGAAAAAGAAAGAAGATGGTAGTGACTTCGAGAAGAGTGTGATGTGTGTCAAGTAATGAAGCACATATTGGTTACGAGGATCTACATAATTCTAAGTCAAAGAGAAGGGCTTGAAAGAAAATCAAGGTTAATTAACATGATCTAAACTGTGGGGTTTTGAATCTTTTTTAACTTAGTTTTAATTTTAATCTAAATAATTGGGCTGTTTAAACCTTAGAGCCATTATGTTTCATTTAGGTTTTCAGTATTGGTAAGGATAGAAAGATATCAATTTTACTTATGCGTTTTATGTAAGCTAGTTTGTTTTTATGACGTGCATTGCATATTTATATAAACTCGTGATCGTTCATGCCTCATTTAGTTTTTTTATTTAATATAATATCTATATTATAAGTTTTTATTAGATTTAAAAAAAAAGCTATAGGATGGTGAAATTTACGTTACAAGCTTTGCCTATTAATATATTTTATTCTACTTTTTACATAGTGAAACAGTTCCTCAAAAAATAAGTTCAATCAAACTCCTAAACCTATTTTTCAGCAACTAATTTCCATAAATACAGATTCTAAATCGCTTATAGATGCCCGCAAAAAAAGGAAATCACGTCATCATGCCGCATCTCCAACCTCCTGGTCCCCTAACCTTTTGTGTGCTCCAATCTAATCAATATATTATATATATATATAATATATATATATATAATATTATTTTCTAATGAAAGTAAAAATAAAAAATTATTTCTTATACAGTTAATAGAAAATAAAAAATGAAAAAGTGATGACACGTAGTCATATTAATTAATCACGTTTGTCTACTAGTAGCTGGTATACTTTCACATGCAATAAAAAAAATAATATATATAAAATATCAAGAATCCTTGAAATTCAAAGTTGAACAAAACAATATATGTTTTTTTCGGATTTTTTCAATCACTATTTTCTTCAAAGTAAGAACAGATGTAGGGATTTAAAAGAAATTTAAGAAAATTAAAAATATTTTAATCATACAAAGCCGATTCTATTTATTGCAATGAAGATACTAATGCGTCTCTAAATGAAGTAGTAAGTAGCTTAATAAATTTTACTTAGTACTCCGAAAAGAAATAAAATAATAAAAAATAAATATATTTAAAATACAAACTTTTAAGAGCTAAGCATAAACCAAGAAAATAAATTACTTTAATAAATTACTAAATTTGATCTAATATATATATACTTAATACCGATATATATACTATATATATATATATATATTCTTTTCCTTATATCTATTTCCTAAAGTAAATTTTTTAAATTTAAATTAAATATTTACAAAGATTTTCAATTCACGTTTCAACACAAATGAAAAGGTAGCTAAAGCCAAGAACATACTATAAGTTATTGACTTCGATTCAAACTAACAAAAAGGTAGATTTCGATTCTAAACGTTTCTTCTAAATCTAACGACTTTTTCTGCTTCAGTACATTTTTAAGTTTTAAGGTATAAGTAACACACACTTCTAACATTAAAAAAAAAGAAAAAAAAGTGGACTTCTCTTCTCATCTTATCCCGATAGTTATTTAATTTGGTGAAAAATCAACAAAGTATAAAATGTCCAAATACTACTATTATGTACGTATAGTTATTTTTAAAAACAAGTGCTAAATGTCGAAAGTAAATAAATTTTAATTTTTTAAATAGACTTAATTATCGTATTAAGGATAAAAAATTCAATTGCTATCATAGGTTGATTTTAGACCCATTTTAATTGTAAGGACACTTTGAAAATCTCATTTATTTCCTTCTATTCTCAAGATAATTTATATACTAAGTGAGTAGATTGAATTCAATAGAAGGCTAATTTTAATTTTAGTTCTTCATTAAATTTGCTTTTGAACTTACTCCAAGATAATATAATTTTTATTGACCGTCCAGTTCGTTCCGTGGGAGAGTAAGTGTCTGTGCGCGAGAATCTTATTGTCCGTTCACACCCCTTGATATATTTGTTCGATACTTCATGTTAAGTTTTTGGGTCAAGGATCCGTTATTCTATCTGAAAACAAAATTCTTAATTGAAGATTTTGAATTTATATATATTAAATCTGAACTTTAAGAGTGTCTAAGAAACAATTTTTAAGAGTTCCTGCAATACATTTTGCTACCAGAGCATTATCGTCACGGACAAATTCAGTGACGCGTGTTGGCTAGCATTGAAGAGCGTCACCTACGTGCGTTTTCAACCTGCATGGGTTGGGGCGGCTTAGCGATTAAGGCGTTTGTTTCAACGCTAGTGGCCCTTACCATGCAAAGTCTGCATGCAGCAGGGTATTGTGCGCGGGGCAACACCTGGTCGACGAGCTGGGGGCTGCTCTCACTGATGCCAGCCATTGGCAGGCGCGAAACCAGTGTGGTAACGGTATGGCAAGGCTTTGCCTCGGAGTCAAGCGGGAGGGTCCCGGGGGCTGCACGGTGGCAGTGCTACGCGGGACTTCTAGGCCCGTGACAAAGTGGTATCAGAGCCGACTTGCTGATCCAGTTTTGGGTGTCCACTCGCTAAACCGCACTCCAGGGAGAGTCAAAAGTACCAGGCCGCTATTGTTCTTGTCTCGCTCGTGGTTGTCGAAGCATGGTGGAGCTCCCTAGGAACCACAGTCTCCGGCGCGAGTGTCGAAGCAATGGCACGTCCTAGGCATCATTCCTCCATTCCGATGTTCGAAGCAATGGCGCAGTACTTAGGCATCGGCGGTGTCAAAAGCAATGGCGTCGACGCTAGGACCTGAGCATCTTATATCGGAGCAAGCTTGGCCAAGTAGACGCCGAGCAGTGGGTCGAAGTGGGGCGCAAAGCAAGAACGGTCCAAGGGCTAGTTGACCTCTCCTCGCAGGAGGACGTGCCTGATTTTGAGTGGGGGGAGGATGTCACGGACAATTCCGTGACCGAGTGTTAGGCCAACATTGAAGAGCGTACCTAGCTGCGTTTCAACGCTGCACCGGGTTTGGGGCAGCTTAACGATGTAAGCGTTGTTTCATCCTAGTGGCCCTTACCCCCATGCAAAGTCTGCATGCAGGCAGGGTATTGTGCGCGGGGCCACAACTGGTTGACGAAGTTGGGCCGCTCTCCTGATGGAAGCCCATGGAGGGTGAAACCAGTGTGGTACGGTATGGCAAGGCTTGCCCCTCCGAGTCAAGCGGGAGGAGCTCCCGGGGGCCCGCAATGGGCGCAGTGCTGCGCGAGACTCTAGGCCTGTGACAATTTAGTTAAGTCAGGTTTTATTCTATCTTTTATTTTATTTATGTTTGCTTTCCGTTGTGTTATTTTTGTGTACTGTTCGTTTGTTCTACTTTGGCTTTCAATTTGTTTTTTGTTTATTTTTATTGGCTTTTATTTTTCTTTCCATTATTTCGTTTGTTTTTGTTTACTTTCATTTTATTTTTTATTTGGGCTTCCTTAATATTTCCATTTGCTTCTGTTTTCTTTTCCTTTTTTTTTTTTTTTTTGGTTTACATACTAGTTTCTCATATTAATCTTGCTTATTTTTATTCTTTTGTTGAAGTCGAAAATTTGTTCCGCCATATTTCTTGTTTTCAATTCTTGTCTTGTTCATCACTCAAATGGTCTAACATAAGTAGTGACGTAGAGAAATGCAAGTTGAATTTTATAATTGCTTTCATGCATACAATAACAGTTGTGAGTACATGCACTATGAATGTTTGGGCCAGAATAAGTGATAGAAATGAAAGAGGAGATTGCACAATTGATAACATGTAAAGCGGGGTAACCAAGGTCAATATGGTTTTCCTTAAATTTTATGGAATAAGGATTTGTAAAGTTATTATTTTGAAATAGTCTTGTCAATCGTGTTCCACTTACTTGCTGGAAAGATTAGAATTATTCTACTACATACATTGTTACCTCAAGATCATTTACCGTTAAGGGCTTTTGATGAATAACAAAATAATACATTTTAATTTATTTGTATGGTTAAAGTTAATTCTGTAGAAATTCTCAAAATTGAAGAAGTGAAGTTTCTATCCTAATTGTTCAAGAGGATTTAATGAAGACATTTAAAGATTTCTGAAGAATCATATATTGTCCCAATAGAACTATTAGGATTGATTGTAAGAATAGAGAGATTAAAATGGCTTTATAAGCAGCAAAAATCTGTTTTCGGAAATTCTTTCTGATTCAATTTTTACCTAACCTCTTTGTCAATACTAGCATAACACATCTCATTAGCTACTTTCTGATTCATTTTGCATCTTTTTTCTTCTTATTGTCAACGCGTGTCAGGCATGCTTACAGTTCAAAATTTGAACGTTGCAATTCTTTAACCATGACAAGAAATGGGTTTGTTTGACTATAAAAGACTTGGCCTATTATCTTTACAACTAAGAGAAACAGATCAAAAGTTTTCTTCAAGTTTCAAATTATTTCGAAGCTCTTCTTTTCGGCCTCACAATTGGTCTTTTCTTCTCTCCATTTTAACGCAGGATTAATATATTGAGAATGGAAAAGATTTTTTTTTAATAATAATTTATTTTTAAAGAAAACTTTTGCTACTTTATCTCGTCTGGCTCAACCTATTTTTAATTATGTTTTCTTTCGCTTGTGCTCTAAATCTGACAATTTTTCTCTATCTATCTCTCGACTTCTTTTAATCTTTTTATAGGCTAGAGATTTTCAAAATGAAAAAATCAAAGTGTATATAGGTTTGGGTATAAAGTTATATTGTAAGCGTTATTTAGTAGCCTTCTCTTATTTGTACATCTAATGTCTTGAACTAAGTTTATACCGTATCTGCAAAGTAGCGAGGGTTAAAGGTTTTACTTAAAAACTTAGAAATCTATGTGGGTTTAGAAGGTTATTGGTAGGTGTATGATCTAATTTATTTTGTATGTTGATTTATCTCTTACTCTTGAGAGATGGAATTATCATGGAGAACTCAAGAGAAGTTTTTGAGTAAATGTTAGGGGCGGGTTTAATGTCAAAGCGCACTATAAATTCTGCATTGTGTTCATAATCTTCTTTTTACTTGGAGATTTGCATGATTACACTTGCTTTTATCCCACAACAGAACACCCTGGTTTATCTTTTATGAAATGTTAGTTGTTTGTTTTGTAATTCGCAAGTTTTTAAACTGTGGTTACAGGCTTTAATCGTTCGTATAAAAAGGAATAGAATTTTGGATTTCTGTTGTAATTGATTTCCTACAATTTTATTATATCTATTACTGTTTTATGAAATAATGAAACCCGAGGAAGAGCAGGTGTTCTAAGTTTTATAGTATAAGGCTTTATGAGGTTGTTCACTTAGAATACGTGTATTGTATAAACTCATTTTAAAGCTATTCTATTCACTGCTAACAACACCTTTGATTTTAGTCTTTTGTAAGTCAACCATGTTTAGAAAACACAAAATTGAAACCCCTCTTGGGTTGTGTCCCTGTATAGGACCTATATCTAGTATCAAAGCTTTGCTCTTAGCTTTAACAAGGTTTTAACATCTAAGAAACATTCCAACGTCTCAAAAAAAAAAAAAAAAAAAAACATCTCCAATGTATTGTAGATTGTGACTTACAAAAAAAAAAAAAAAAAAAAAAAACATCTCCAATGCTATTGTAGATTGTGACTTACGTGTATTAATAAATAGAAGCTATGGATGGTGATGTGGGTGAATGTGTAATTATAGATATTGGATTTTAAAGATCGCACTCCAATGATTCCTGATTATATTAAAATTTTCTGATATTATGAATTTTATTTTTCAAAATTATATGTAATTAAAATTAAACCTATAACTAAATAAAGTAAACTAAAAACAAACCGTTAGAGATTACAACACAACACTAGATTTAAATATTTACTTATATCCAACACAACTTACACATCAAGATAAACATGGAGAAAAGTAATTAAGCTTGTCACAACACATGATACCGTAGGTACAAAGGTCTTTTTTTTTTTTTTTATGATAATAGCATCTTACAAGGCATGAACAATGGGAAGACACCTTAAGAGGCGTGCCAGTTTTTTTTTTTTCTTACTTTTTTCTCTAAATCCAACGTAACATTTACTAATCCGGTTCGCTAGTTTTTTGTACAGTTCTCTTCAATTCTTTATCATATTTTAATTGTCCGTTTTTCATGAATCAACTGGACCGGATCACAGTCCAATTCTCCGTTAAACCGATTGAATCCCCCGGTCCAGTTCTTAGAACTATGATTTTTTCAATTTTTTTAAAGAAAATGATAGGAAGCAATTCTAAGAAATAAAAAAGGAAGTCTAGTTCAAGTGTGGATGCAGAAAATTATCCAACAGATCTAGATCATTCTCAAATTGCTTCAAATATGTCATCAATGACTTAAATTCCATTAAATGTGTATGAAATTGTGCAACTACCTAGTGATATTTAAATTAATGAAGGTAAAAAGTATATGCCTCTCACTCCTATATATGCTAAAATGAAAACTAGGAGTGGAGTGGGTTCCTTTTGATAAATTGCTTGATTTTAAAGGAAAAGAGATTAGGAGGGATCAATGCATTTGGTGTAAAAGGAATTTTAATTGTAAGAGTAAAAATGACACATCAACTATGTGGAAGCGATTAAGGGAATCTTGTAAACTGATCCTAAATAGAAATGAGTTTTTCAAAGATAAGTCTCAAAAAAATCCTTTCTTTCGCTTCAACACTTGGGAATGGGGAAAACAAAAAACTAACTTGTTGACATTTTGATTAAGAAATAATTAGAGAAGCCTTAGTTAGGATGATTATTAATTAAAAGGGAACTCCCTTTTAGGTTTGTTGAAATGATGGATTTAAAGAATTCTTAGAAATTATTATTCCATAATTTAAAATCCCATCTAGGTTTAATATAACAAGAGATTATTATAAGTTGTTCATTTCTCATAATAAGAAACTCTTTGCATTAATTGCATCTCAATGTCAAAAGGTTTCTTTAACTATAGATACATGAACTAGTATTCAAAATTTATCTTATTTGCATTTGACTGCTCATTTTATTGACTCTGATTGAAAAATGCAAAAACGGATATTGAATTTCACTGTTATTAAGAGTCATAAAAGGGTGAATATTGGGAATGCAATTGATTTTTATATGGAGGAGTGGGGTTTGTCTAAATTTATATGCATTAATGTTCATAATGCATCATCTAATGACTATGTTGTTTCACAACTAAAGAAAAAACCAATTAAGAAAAATGCATTTGTATTGAGTGAGGATGCATTTCATATGAGATGTTGTGCTCATATTATTCAGTTAGTTGTGAAGAATGGATTTGAAGCTATTCAAGATTTTATTAGAAAGATTAGGGATGTGGTAAAGGAGTAGTCCATAATACTCAGACATGTTTAAGAAGTCTTGTGAGTTGGCAGGACTCAAGTCTAAATCCTCTTTACAAATAGATTGTCCAACTAGGTGGAATTCGGCATGTTTGATGTTGGAATGTGCATTGACATATCAAAAAGCCTTTTATAGGTTAGAGGATATAGATAGTTGATTTGAAGCTGAATTTGGAGATGGAGTTCCTTTTGAGGATGATAAGAATAATGCTAGTATCATTTGCAGAATCCTCAAGAAATTTTGTGATGTTACTTGTAAGTTGTATCGTTCTTTATATTCTACATCTAATATTTATTTTCCAAAGATTATGAAAATTTTAAAGTAATCGTAAAATTTTGAAACTAATACACAAGGGGAAAACAATTGAGATGGGAACGCTAATTAGAGGTAAGTTGATAAGGACAAGAGTTCATTAAATAAAATGAATGTGATGTTATTTGTAGCAATTGTTTTAGAGCCCTAGATATAAGTTATAATATATAAAAACTAATGGTGGTTCAAATTACAATCTTAGTGTTAAAGAAAACAATGATGCAATAATGCAAGAGGAAGAGGATGATGAAATTATTGAGTACTTTATTCAACTTAAGAAAGAACAAAGTTCAGTTTTTCAATATGAGTTATAAAGGTACTTAGACCAACATCCTGAGAAGTTCGTTAAGGATTTCAATTTGCTATTATGGTGGAAACTGAATATAGGTAGGTATCCTATTTTATCCAAGGTAGCAAAGGATGTTTTAACTATTTAATGCTCGACTATTGCTTCTGAATATGCATTCAGCATTGGAGGGAAGACATTGTATCAATTTAGGAGTTCCTTACTTCCAACTACCGCAGAGGTCCTAATTTGTTGCCAAGTATTGGCTAAGAAATACAAACAAACCTGTCCAACTTGAACAATCTCTTAAAGAACTTGAAATTTGGGAATCTAGTATAATTAAACTTTTCATCAAATAATTACATGCACTTTAATTGTTTGATGTTTTTTTATTTTTTTCCTTCAACTTACTCTTTTTTTTTTTTTTTCTTATAATGAAATGTAGAGATTACAAAGATCCTGAAGTTATGGAGTTGATTATTCCAAGAACCAGAGAGTAGATTGCTAGATGTTGCAACTTGTAAGTAATGAATTTAAATTTTTTACAAAGCTTATATTTTTTGACTAGCAAGTTAGGAAATAGAATTTCTATTAAAAATATAAATATACATTTTTTGACTAGCAAGTTAGGAATAGAATTCTATTAACAAATATAAATATACATGTATAAAGAATAAGCTAGCCAGCAAAATTGCGCTTAATGAGTTATTTATCGCTCATTGTTTATTTAAGTAGAGGTTTATAATTAGAATTCTATAATATTTAGAATTTTATTTCATATTGTATACATTTACATATACGTCATAATTGTCTCTATCTGCATTCCATTTGCCATTTAATTTAATAGGTTTCAAATGCACACTAGCTAAATTATATTCATCCTGATTCACTAAACACACTGTATGGCTCAAAGGTCAAATTTCTAATCTTACGAATTATTTTGATGATTAAAATAAAATAAATAAATTTAAATTATGTTATTTGTGCTAATATTATTTTATGCAGAATTTCTTATGGAAAGAAAACGTACAAGGCAAGTCTTACATTGTGTGTGAAGATATCCGAAGAACTTAGTGGTTAGGTTTTTATTTAGGATACATTGTAGGATAGAGAGAAAATTCATCTATAAACACATAAACTATTTTTCTCTCATCAAAAATATTTTTCGGAAATTAGATTCTCCAAAATAAATTCTTTCATCAAAAATTTTATTTTCAAAAATATTATTTAAAAATCAAAATGATTTAATTACCTAAAATTAAAGAGATTATGTCTTTAGCGGATTACGTCTCTAATGTTTTTGGTAATAAAATCATACACTTTACTTTTCGGAAATATCTTTTGAAGATCTAAAGAATTTCAACTTATTCTCTTACCTAAAATGAAGGAAGATTGTATCTTCTCGTTTTTAGTCAGTAGTATCTTATTCGAAAAATATTTTCCAAAAATGCTACCGAAAATCTTTTTGTTTAAAGGAAAGTAAAATCGTATTTTATTCTCTTACCAAAAAGGATAAAATAAATTTTTGATAATAAAAATTTTCGTATCTTCTAAATAAGGAAAGAAGATATTCTGATTTCAAAATGAAATATTTTCTTTCCAAAAGCGAGAGCTTCATATCTCTCTATATAAAGGTATAGATAGGAGCTCACACGTTTTGAACTATGAGGAGTAAGATTTTACGTTGTTAAGAAAGCATTCCTATTGGGAATCACATCTTTATCTCCTCAAAACCTACTCTCTCCGCCCCATTTTTCTTTACGTCTTTACACTTTAACGTTTTTTTATCCTTGAAAGAGAAAAGAATTTGTTACTAACTTGTTAAAAACGGTTCTGTGGGTTCTAAACCGATTTTCTAAATCTGATAAAGCTGTTTTTCCTGTCTTATAGTGCAATTTCTTTCTGTCTATTAAGATCTGTAATCTTTAGTAGACAGGTTTTTCAATTTGATAAACTTGTGTGTAAAGCTAGGTAGAAGCTATTGTGAAAAAGGTTACAAGCCGCCTTCTCCCTTGTTGACATTCTAGATGTCCTTTGAATTGAGTTTACTATACTCTGCCAAACAGAAAGGGTGAGGGTTAACGTAGAACCTTTGGAAAATCTAGTGGGATAAAAGGGTATAGTCTAGGTGTTGATGTGCTATTGCGCTTGTATTGTTTGGTTTGTCTCTTACCCGTTGAAAAGAGATAGACATAGTTGGAGGTATCTCAAAAATGAGTTTGGGGAGTGGATTGTAGGCGAGTTAGTGTCGAACCATCTATAAATCAACTGGAGGTGTTACATCTTTTTAATTTCCTGAGTTTGCTTGATAACTGGCTCTCTACTTACACTCTTGTTTATATTTTAGAAATGCTAAAGTTTTAATGATTGATGTCTAAAAAGCGGAAATAGTCTTATCTTTTTTCCTGAATAATGACTCTGAATTCGATAAAGCTGAATATACAAGTTTTAAAAGCAGTTCTTCTATTTACAGTATAATTTCACTCTTGCTGCGTTTCTAATCTGTTTCTAAACCTGGTTAAGGCTCTTGAAGAGTTCTTAAATTGTCATAACTGTCGTCTCAACTTCAGTCCTTATAGATGATTTTCGATAAAACTTTATGAGGAAAATTCTAATACAATAGCTTTTCGTCATAAAGAAGTTCAATATTGGAATAAGCCATTGTGAAGCAGTCTATTAATAGCTGTACTTTGCAAGTCTTTCTATTCTTGTATAATAGAAAACATTGTGGAGGAAGTTCTAATCCATTAATCTATTCTTAACAAGTTCTTTATTTTTTCCGCTTGCACTTAGACATTTGATATCTGTTTTCTTAAATTCTAAAATATTGTTTAGAAAACCCAATTCACCGCCCCTCGATTGGGTTTCGCCAATACACAGATACGCTTGGGTTGTGCCATACACATACGGGACCCACACACACTACCTCTAGAAATTTGGTCTTTTTCTTTTATTTATTTATTGATTTATTTTTCTTATTTGTGTTTTGTATTACTGGGGATTGTGACAATTTTAAATAATTGTTGGTTCTATCTGTGGAAAGAGCATTGATCAATTGACTGATAGCTTGAATTATGAAATGCAGACGTGCCAAGTGTGTAAAGTACACCAACTGAAAATTAATATCGTACTTGATCTACTTCTAGGCTGTGGGTTTGGATCCACAGTATACGTTTCACCTGTTGTGCAATAAAAATAAATTGGCAGATGAATTTGTAAATAAAGATTTGATTACTTGAAATGTAAAAGAACTTTGACTGCTTGAAATGTAAAAGAACTTTGACTGCTTAAAATGTGAATTGATTGCTTGTATTGAAAAGTGAGCTTGTAATTATAGGAAATGTAAATGAACAGTGCTTAGGAAAAATAAAGACAAGGCTTTGAAATTACATTGATGACTCGTTGGAGAGTTTCATTTGATTTGTTGAATTCATCGGAGAATTTGGTTTGGAATTTGGTTGGTTGTTTTTATGTTGTTTCCTTGCTCATTTTATAAGCTCCAAAGGCAGTTACTAAAAGGATCCACTGATTTCCTTGCTCATTTTATAAGCTCCAAAGGCAGTTACTAAAAGGATCCACTGATGCACGTTCCGGTTATTAGCTCCATTGGACTTTCACCTTTGTACATGAACAACTGCTTGAGGAGTGCAGAGTGCGCTTGAGGAGTGCTCTTCTTATTCAACTACAGCCCACATTTCTTTATCTCTTTCTTTTTAATTAGTTAATTAATACAAAGTAATTAATTAATTACACAAAACAATATTAATTGGAGTGTTAAAAATTCAAGCCCAAACCCAAAATACAAAATCCAAACGTAAAAAATCACAAAATGAGTTTAACAATTGCCCCTTTATTAAGTTGACTTATTAAGTAATGCTTAACATGTTGGCCCATTTTGCAAATTCGAACCCATTTATGATTTAAAATTTAAATATTAAAACACAATCCCACAATAACACTCTCTCTCACCAAACTCTCAAAAAAATCATAGAGTTTTAACACTATACAACAAATAAACAAGAAAACCCCTGAAACTTATTTTCTCTCATATTTGTGTGCCGCCAATTTATCAAGACAAATTTTGTAGCCAAATCATATCCCACCATTTTCAAAGCACAAATGGAAAAAAACACAGCTTCTCAATTCAAGCGCATCACCAAAACCTGCACCTTTAACCTTAACATGGCCTTGATTTAGCCAATTGTTGGCTTTGTTCTTTGAAAGCCCACGTCCATGATGATGATTGCGACTGTTTTTCGATGCTTTTCCTTTTTTTCTTTTCTTTTTTCTTTTGATTTGCTAATAATATGTATACACACACATTACTGCAACTTTCTTTTTCTTTTTCCTTCTTTCAATTTTGTTGTTTTGTTTTGTTTTTTTTATAATATATATATATTTGTTTTTTATAATATATATATATATATATATATTATAATAAATATTGTTGGTGTGTCGTGTGTGTTTGTGTGTGTGTGTGGTGTGTGTGTGTGTTGTGTGTTAAATCAAAAAGTGAGTCTTTTTGCAGGTGGCAGTAATTTGTGAAGGTTTGGGTGGCAGTAAATTTGTGAAGGAGAATTAAATAGCTAGGTATTTGTATCTTGTCTTTGGTGAATTTTTTAAGAATCATAGCCATGGAACCAATAAAAAAAATATTCCAGCGACACCAAGTTTTCGATACCAATTCCACTGGCAACTATTTTTCTAGATTTTAGCACCAGTGAAAATATTTTCCTATAGAGGGAAAGAACTAATTCCTTTGAGATGAAATATAAATTATGTACCTTTAATTTTTCGATCACAGGTTCCACTGCTTCATCTGGTAATTCCTTGGGCGGTACCCTTGCTAATGCACTAACTCCTCTAGTAAGTTCCTCTGCTAAACTTTGCACAATTTCTTTTTGTCATGTTCTCCTAAAGGACATTTGCGACTGATACCTCATCCTCTTTATCAGTTGTTTTTTTGAATTGAGGCGACTCCTTTGACTCATACATCAGTAGTCTCCTCTTCTCACTAATTAAGATTCCGATGTTCGATCTATCTCTTCTCCACAGGTATGTTCTCAATCACATATGCTTATCTTTGTTGGATCCAGCTGAACGACTCCTCTTCCAATTTTATCTGTTGTTATTATTGAGATTAAGGATCCATTACTTGAGATTTACTCCTTTTTTTAGTGATCTACCTTTTTGTTCTCAAGTACAGGCTTAGATAGAAAGCCATGAGACTCACTCCTCTGCTATTTCATAGCTGCAGTAGACCTAGCACTAGTTTCAAGATATGAACCTCGACTGACCCACTTTTTTTTAAATATATATTTTTTTGGATGAATATACTTAAAGCCGTGAATTGGCCTTTACACATTTATGAAAGAAACAGCCAATGGACCTATTTACTTTTTTCATGCTTGTCGTGGAATCAGCTATGTGACCTGCCTATAATTGTTGCATTGCTTGCTACAGGTGACTTTTCTTAATAGGGTCGTGGGATCAGCCCTACTGCATTCATTGCTGATGATCCCTCATGTCCCATTTGGTGGGATAGTACTCATTAAGGTAACAACCACTGGCATTTCTCTTGTGCGGCTCTCCTGTACTATTTGATAGCCAATAAGCATTTCCTCTAAGACCTTGTGAGCACAAACAACTATGATTTTTTATTTTAGCTCAAGTTTCAACAGGCTGCTAACATATGTTAATCTTGGATTCTCAGGTGTGCCAAGGTTAATTTCTTCCAAGGGATCCTCAACTCCTTAAGAATGTCATCCAACTTTGGTGGCATAGGGCTATACTCATGCAACTAGATCTCTTCCCTGAAATAATCTATCGGTTCTTCCTCAAAGATCATCTCAGCCCCATCAACTTCCTGTGACTCTTCCATAGCTAACCTATCAAACAATCGTTGCAAAAAAGTTTTGGAGATAGCAGTTGCAGCTGCTGCCATCTCCTCATTAGGGTATGTTTTCTTAATCATGGAGCTTTATCATCCCAGGCTCCCAGCTCAACCTTTTATAAGGCACGATGGCTAATAATGACGTTGAACTGACTTCAGAAATATCTAGAGAGCTATCAGAAGACGAACTAGGATCCTCTGAAGCTTTAGTAACTACATACTTAGTCTGATTCAAGGCGCCAACTTCCTCAAGAGAAAAATTATCTTCAACTTCAACTGCTTCCCCTCGAGTCCACCCCTTCCTGATACAATGGATGGGACTGAAATCTACATCATACCGTTGTGCTTTTAGGGCATTGGAGTTAGCTTGA
This sequence comes from Jatropha curcas, assembly GCF_014843425.1. The sequence continues at coordinate 275,191 of NW_023590991.1, forward strand.
AAAGGTTTACGGTCCGCCCACACAACTTCCACATCATCACCTTTCCAAAATATCAGAAACTGATGCAAGGAGGACGATGAATCCGGTCCCTTCCTAGTAACACATTATAACCAACAGTGGATGTAACAATAAAGAAGGCTGACAAAGATGTTTTACTACCAACAGTAATCTCTACAAGTAGCACTCCCGTAGTTTTTGACATATCACTAGTAAATGCCAACACTAAAATGTTGGTAGCTATAAGATCATCCTGTGTCCTTCCGATAGCTAAAAGTGTTTTGAATGTCATTATATTCAATGTCGATCCATTATCTACAAGAACCCTTGAAATGGGTTTTCCATCAATGTGTGTAGTTATATATAATGGCTTGAAATGTTGAGACATTCTTTCTGCAGGTTTCTCGAGCATTACTTGTTTTGGCTCTCCAGGTTTAGAAGACTGAATTTTGTTTGGATCTCAAACATTATTTCCTTTGATTGTGGTGATGTTAAACGATTTAATTTTATTAATATATAAACCTAACATTGCGGGATCGACTGAATTTCTCAAACCGTTAAATGAAGTGATCATGAATGCAAAATATGGTCATTGTTCCACGTGTATATATCTTCTAAATTTAATATTTTTAGAAGAAACTATTAAACAAGATTCTTAATTTAGTTTTTCATTTGTAAAACTTCATATGTATGACTATATTTATTGGTTCACACCTATAAAAATAAATTTATTCTATATTTATTGGTTCACACCTATAAAAATAAATTTATTGGTTCACACTAATTAAGAGATTTTTTTTTATTTTTGTTAATTTATTAGTAAATGCAATTTATGAAGTATAAATTATAATATACTAATAAAACAATCATTTAAAAAATAATAATAAAGCAATCCGCGCAATACGTGGGCCTTCACCTAGTTATCAATTTACCTTTAACATAGGGCATGTGCTTCCTTATATAGAAGTGTGGAAGATTGTATACAAGCGGTTAATTATGAATATTGACTTTTTGACATAGTACGTATTAGTTGTAGAGTAGCACTTGTCTAATAGCTCATTTTGAGACTGACTTTAGATTGCTTGGTAGCTCGGCTCTGAGTAGGGATGAAATCAGTGCAGGTATTTTAGGTTATATGTCCGCTCCGATCCGTTTAAAAAGGATATGGATAGTTATAAATGGGTTTGAGATGGATACGGATACCCGTTATGGGTACAAATAGTGTACGAGTATAGGTCTTTAGATACCTGCTACCCGTTATCCGGGTACCCATGGGTATCCTATCTATTATTAGTAATAAGTTCAGATTTAGATAGTTTAAAATTCACGGATACCCTATCATATAACGGTATTTTAAACGAATTTTGAACGGATACGGGTAATAAAAATCTAAACGGTTTCAGATAGAGGTACTTAAATAGATATTTAAACGGGTTTTGAAACGAATATGGATAATAAAATTTTAAATGAATACGGGTACGGATAGCTTAAAATTCGCTGCTACCCGTCCCGCTTCCATCCCTAGCACTGAACCGGGCTATTGCTTTTTTGTTGTCTTGGACTTAGGCCACGCTTGGTTAGCAATTTTGATTACAGTTGGTAATAATTTTATATCTGCATATTACTAATATATATTCATTTTTATCCAACAAATTAACAAATTTTTCGTTTGACAATTTCAAGATTTTAGCTTGCAAAAATTTAATGTATCTCATAAACCAATTAAGAAATAGAAGTTCTTTAAACGTTTTTCATATCTCAATATTTATACAACAATTATAGTTCAAAACTTCAAAATAATCTTATTTCACTTTAAAATATTTATTTTAAGAATACCTTTTATTTAATATTTGATATTCTAATTAAATAAGCATCCTTTGAATTCATATGAGTTAAAAGCAGATTTGAAAATTGCTAGTTAAATTAAAGTTCTTCATTGAATGTAATATTATATAATCAAATGTATTTTTAGTATAAACATTATATAATAGTATAAATAATTTAATTAAATTACATTCTAATAATAAATTTTAACAATAGCTAGTGTCTGTGTTTATACATATTATTTTAACAATAGCTAGTGTCTGTGTTTATACATATTGACTTTTCGTTATTTATTTGGTCGTTGGTGATTGTTATGTCCATGTTCGTGCGTGCAGGCCAGTGGAAGCTAGTTGCAAGAGGCCTGTGAGTGGGTTTCGAAAGGTTCTTCAAGCTCCTAAAAATGTACGGAGGAAGATGAAGGGGGGAAATAGATTGTTAAAGAACGACAAAAATGTATTTTGTTAAGCTTTTGTGCCATGTCGCATCTATTTAATCCAAGTCAGCAATTAAATTTTGGGTGCCAACTTATACTCTTTTTTTATTGGTGGTGTGGGCTCATGTCCAACTATACAAACTTTGGGCTGGAAATTACTTGCCTAAATTCGGTCTATCATCCGGACCAAACTAACGAAACTATGACTTCTTTGTTTGCACAGTCAAAATATCCTTATTTCAATAAAAATTTTTAATTTCATTAGTTTAATCAATACATGGAGCCACAAATTCAGTCCAAGTAAAATTTTTCATTCGAGCTAGCCAAGACTTAAAAGACAATTAATTATAAAATTTTATAGGGTTCAGATAATCTTATCATAATTAATTAACAAATTATATTTATTTGCAATTTTTTTTTTTTTAATTTTTTTTTTTTTTTTTTTTTGAGAAGAGATATGAAATTTTAAAGGTTGAGAAATTAAATTTATAACTATCTCCGTTATTATAAAGCTTGTAACTTTTTGATTTCTGGCCAATACCAGATGACTGAAGTCTTCGAACAATTCCAACAATGGCATAGTGACAGAAGTTCTTGTTATTACTTTGTTGTCCGAAGAATCAGGTAGCTGACTATTCCATTCTCAGATTGAAAGGTCTATTTTTCGGACAATTTAATAAAATGACATGAGATTACTCTCAAACATATACAATTCTCCAGGGAATTGTTAAATTTAATTTATGAAACTGTAAATGGTTAAAGTTGAAGTATAATTACAGAAAGCGAATGGACAAACATATGAAGTAAATTTATGTTTTATACTATCACATGTCTAGTTGCTTAGAACACTGTAATCATAGCCACTCATTAGGCTGAGCATTGCTTTAACCATTGACTTGAACTCTGTTTGACTTGAACTCATTGGTGAACTCGATTGGGCACACTTTTCGCATTCAAGCTCGACAAGAGCTTAAAGGACATTAATTATAAATTTATAGGGTTTCAGATAATGGATGCAAATTTTTTTTTTTTGGAGAAGAGATATGAAATTTAAAGGTTGAGAAATTTAAAATTTATAAACTATCTCCGTAAATTAAATTTATAACTATCTCCGTTATTATAAAGCTTGTAACTTTTTGATTTTTGGCCAATACCAGATGACTGAAGTCTTCGAACAATTCCAACAATGGCATAGTGACAGAAGTTCTTGTTATTACTTTGTTGTCCGAAGAATCAGCGAGCTGACTATTCCATTCTCAGACTGAAAGGTTTATATTTTGGACAATTTAATAAAATGACATGAGATTACTCTCAACATGTACAATTCTACAGGGAATTGTTAAATTTAATTTATGAAACTGTAAATGGTTAAAGTTGAAGTATAATTACAGAAAGCGAATGGACAAACATATAAAGTAAATTTATGTTTTAAACTATCACATGTCTAGTGCTTCGAACACTTTAATCATAGCAACTCATTAGGCTGAGCATTGCTTTAACCATTGACTTGACCTCTGGTTGACTTGAACTCATTTTCACACTTTTCCTTCCTGTATGGTAGATATCTCCTCAATTATTTGAATCCTTTCTTTCACCTCTTGATGATAGCTAAGACAATGAATAATCATCTTGAAATCAATCGATAAGATGCTAGCCATTACTATCATATTTGGTATGTTGATATTGTGTTCTTCAGTTCTTCATTCCTTCGGTAGGGATATTATCTCACCAAACAATTTGCTTAGAGATGGAGAAACTCTTGTTTCATCCGGAAAAAGATTTGAACTGGGGTTCTTTACTCCTGTTACTCCTGCAGGAAGTTCTTGATAATCGAAGATATGTAATCTGGTAATAAAATAAGTCCAAGAAACATTGTGGGTTGCCAATGGAAGATTCCCCACTTACAGAAACTGGTGGAGTTTTTTCTGTAGATTAGGCGAATCTAAGGTATTGGATAAATCTGGAAAAACTTTATTGGCATCAAATCTTGATGGACCTTCAAATCCAAAAATTTCTATCTGGAGGCGAAGCGGCATGGATTGGAAACTTGGTTTTTGAGGAAACCAGTGGGAAGGTGAATATAAGCCAAAAAGCTTGTATGGCAAAGCTTTGAACAACCAACTGATACATTTATTTCGGGTATGAACATGAGCGACATTACGCTGACCTCATGGACGAGTCAAATTGATCCAAAACCTGGAAATTTCACATTGAAGCTAGATCAAGAAGATGTGAATCAACTTATCATCAATCGCAATAGCTATATCCATCATTGGAGAAGTGGGGTTTCAGGTGAATTTTTTCATTCTGATAAACTACCTTATGCAGTACAAAAATTGTTATTCAACAAAAGTTCAAGTGCACGCTCGATTTATAATAGTAGAGGATTGTGATTAATTTTAATGGGGAGATACTGTATTGGAGCTTGGATATGGATGAAAATAAATGGTCTTTACTATGGAGGAAACCAATGGATAGATGTAGTGTGCTTGATGCTTGTGGAAGCTTCAGCAGTTGTAATTCAAACAATAAGTTGGCCTGCAAATGTTTGCCAGGTTTTAGGCCTAAAGTTCAAGCACACTGGGACAACAGAGAATTTTCTAGTGGATGCACTAGAAATTCAACTTGTAACGAGAATGATATCTTCTTGAAATTGAAGAAGATGAAAGTGAGCAATACAGATTCAAGAATTGATGATATAAATGAAACAGAATGTGAAAAAAATTGTCTTCAGAATTGTCAATGCGTTGCTTATTCCTACACTCAAAATGAAAATAGTGAACGGACGGCACCCTCCACTTGCTGGATTTGGACAGAGGAACTTAAATATCTTCAGGAAGATTATGATGGTGGTCATAACATCTCTGTGCGTCTGGCAAGATCTGACTTAGGTACCTCCTATTCCAGGTTTTTTTCTATGGATGTAGCATCTTGCAGTACAAAATCTGATTTTCATTCTTGAAACAAATGAAACCTTATCACAGATTATTTAATTTTATTGAAGCAAACCTCTTAATTGAGCAACGCATTAGAGCTAAACAGAGGAGCAGCAAACATAATATATAGTTTAACTATTTTGTAGTGGGTAGAATATTGTCTAATAAATGCTGAAATTCATTTGTAGGTGACGTAGTATTCCTTCCACTTAAGCAAGAGTGATTCAATTTGTTTAGCAATGATGACTTGGATCTTGTTGTAATTATTTTGTATGCTATTGGAAAGAAAAAAGTAACAAAATCTACTTTTGCAGAATCAACTGTGAGAACTTGCAAGTAACAAAATCTACTTTTGCAGAATCAACTGTGAGAACTTGCAAAGCTTGCGGCACAAATATAATTCCTTATCCTCTAAGTACAGGATCAAATTGTGGTGATCCTGCTTATTTCAATTTTCACTGCAGCAATTACTCCACAGGCAAGCTTAGCTTCAATGTACCTGAAGCTGGCAGCTACAATGTCACTAGCATCAATCCAACTGCAAGAAGATTTGTCATCCAAGCAAAAGAAACAGATACTTATTGTGATGCCAGAAGTGGCGACGTTCTGCAACTAAACCAGTCGCTATCTTCACATTTTAAATTGATTAATGTAACATGCTCGCGTGATACTGATGCAGGAAGTTTAAGTTCTGATATTAAATTTCAAGGTATCGATGAAATAGAGATCAGTTGGGATCCACCTCAAGAGCCAAGCTGCATCTCTTCTTCCGACTGCAAGGATTGGCCACATTCAACATGCAATGTAAGAGATGGTCCGAAAAGGTGCCTTTGCAATGCTAACTTCAGATGGGATGGCTCTGCGCTAAATTGTACTCCTGGTGAACATCTTACTATATATAAGGGCATGAAACACTTCATGATGCATTTTCCAATTTCATTTTCGTGTTTAATGGATTCTGTGCCTCTTGAGATGACAGCATGCTGCCATAAGACTCAAATAACTGTAAAAATAAATGAAAACCATGTATTCATTTGGTTTGAAACACAATGTGATTAGATTCTTCCAAATAAATCCATTTAAAGGTATTCCTTATTCTTCCAGTAGAAGCCGGAAGTAACCATAAGCAATTTGGAGAAGAAGGATCTCCCAGAAAAAATGCACCATTGCTTTTGATCCTTGGAGTAACTATTGCATGCATTATAGTTTTTTCATGTGTGACCGCTCTCATTTTCATATGTAAGAGAAGGATGGTCAAAAGAAAAGGTAACTAAAAAAGCTTTCCCTATTTTAGCTTAAATTTTATTAACTAGGAGGAAGCCCGCGTTGCGCGGATTGCCTTATTACTTTGTTACTGTATATTGCATTGGAGGTTATTTTTTTAGCACACATATAAAAATAAATATTTATAAAAAAAATCCAACAACTTAAAAAAAAAAAAAAAAGGGTATATGCATAGTTATATATTTAGATAGATAGATATTGTTAGCTTCAGCAGGTGTCTTAGATTTATAGTTATATTCCTGAAAGGTGTCTTAGATTTATAGTTATATTCCTGAATTCAGAAAGAAAGGAAAATATTGAAAGAAATGCAACTGTTTTATATGGCACTGAGAAACGCGTCAAAGGCTTGATAGACTCGGAAGATTTTAAAGAAGAGGACAAGAAGAGAATAGATATACCCTTTTTTGACTTAGACAGCATAATAGCTGCTACAGATAATTTCTCAGCCGCAAACAAGCTTGGAAGAGGAGGCTTTGGGCCTGTCTACAAGGTAATTTTCAGATAATGCATTAAAAGTTTTTTTTCTGGCTAATGGCTTAAATTGATTGCAAGACAAGTGTGGTCCAGGGCACATTTCCAGGAGGTCAAGAAATTGCTGTCAAGAGACTTTCAAGTGTTTCTGGACAAGGATTAGAGGAATTTAAAAATGAGGTTGTGCTGATCGCTAGACTTCAACATCGAAATCTTGTAAGGCTTTTGGGGTATTGTATTCACGGAAATGAAAAGATTTTGCTCTATGAATATATGCCAAATAAAAGCTTAGATTTCTTTATATTTGGTAAGCCTCAAAAGGAATTTTCTCATTCTCATTGCAAAAGTTCGGTATGTTTCAGAATTGCTAATCTTTGTATGAATGGAAAAAATGTTCAAGATCCAAAGCTGAGTCTGCTTCTGAATTGGGAGATACGCTTCAACATCATTCTTGGAGTGGCTCGAGGGCTTCTATATCTGCACCAAGATTCTAGATTGAGGATTATTCATAGAGATTTGAAAACAAGCAACATTTTACTGGATGCAGAAATGAACCCAAAAATTTCTGATTTTGCAACATTTTACTGGATGCAGAAATGAACCCAAAAATTTCTGATTTTGGCTTAGCAAGGATATTTGAAGGCAAACAAACAGAAGGAAGCACAGAAAGAGTTATGGGAACTTAGTAAGTTTCACTCAAGTAGTATAAAATTTGAGTACCTGACTAAATCCTGGGAAGCCCAATATATTAGATTATTTTAGAAAGGTAATAAAAAAGAAAGCCTGAATTATCATGATAAATTTCTGAAAATGCATGCAGTGGCTATATGTCCCCGGAGTATGCATTAGATGGACTATTCTCGGTTAAATCAGATGCTTTTAGTTATGGAGTGGTGGTGCTGGAGATTCTAAGCGGAAGGAGGAGCACCAGAGCTTTTAAGCTAGAAAAAGAATTGAACCTTTTGACTACTGTAAGTTGGGATAGTTAGTTTTAGTCTAATTTAATGCTTTTCTATTTTCCTGGTAATTAGGACTGACCAAATATGTAAACGACAGGCATGGAGATTGTGGAGAGCAGATTACGCATTGGATTTCTTGGATGAGACAATAAGTCAAAGTGTTAATCGCAATGAATTTATCAAGTGTCCACATTTTGCATTGTTATGTGTACAAGAAGATCCTGCTGATCGTCCCAACATGTCAAATGTTGTTGTCATGCCAAGTAGTGAAGTTGCAACCTTTCCAATCCCTAGGCAGCCAGCTTTTGTTGAAAGAAAAGGCCTTTCTGATACTGCTTCTTCATCAAGTAAGCAAGAAATAAACATGTCCTGGTCTGTTGAATCTGGAGGAAGTAGATGAACGTAAACAATATAAAACCAGAGAATGAAGGAGAACTGTAGTAAAAAACTGATATGAAGCTATATGAAGAATGATTTAGAAACTGGAATATATTGGACTTGGAAGCACACAACTTCTTATTTACTGCTGAATATTTATAGAAGAAAAAAAACATCACTACTTAACAACTACTGCAAATAATCTGGAAAAAAACTGAACTATTCTCATATAATTAAGCAACAAGCAAATCATGCTTAAAGACTTGTTCAAAAACAAAAAACTGTAAAGACTTAGTCAAATACTAAAGACAAATTACTAACATTCTCCTCCTTGCCTTAGTATTTGCATACACCTAACTTGTTCCTTAACTCTTCGAATCTTGCTTTAGGAAGACCTTTGGTTAAAATATCTGCAAACTGCTCCTCTGTTCTGCAAAACACTAGCTTGATTTCGCCATCTTTCTGCTTTTCCCTCAAGTGATAGAGCCTGATGTTAAAGTGCTTAGTTTTTCCGTGAAAAACAGGGTCCTTTGAGATTGCAATAGCAGCTTGGTTGTCAACAAAAATCTCTGTTGGATCATTTTGCTTTATCTGCAAGTCTTCAAGTATTTTACGGATCCAAATTGCTTGATTCGCTGTTGCATTTGCTGCAATAAACTCTGCTTTTGCTGTGCTTTGAGCAACAACCTCTTGCTTTTTTGAACTCCATGAGAAAACACCTGAGCCAAAGCTGAAACAAAAACCAGTTGTGCTTCTCATATCATCAGTAGAACCTGCCCAATCACTATCAAAAAAACCTTGGAGCTGAAAATTTTTAAGGCCATAATATTTGATGCCATAATCGGTTGTGCCCTTCAAATATCTTAAAATACGCTTAGCAGCTACAAAATGAACTTTACTAGCACAATTCATAAACCTTGACAACAAACTTACGGCAAAAGTTATATCTCGTCTTGTGGCTGTGAGATACATCAAGCAACCGATCAAACTCTTGTACAGCCCTTCATCTACCTTTTCAGCTCCATCTTCTTTACTGAACTTCTCATTCAGATTCATTGGTGTGCTAATTTCTTTGCAATCTTCCATGTGAAACTTCTTAAGAATTTCCTTTAATTTCTTTGCAATCTTCCATGTGAAACTTCTTAAGAATTTCCTTTGCAAACTTCTGCTGGCATATGAAGACTTCATGAGCACTTTGTTTCACCTCTAGGCCCAAAAAATAAGACAACAAACCAAGATCTGTCATCTCAAAAACTTTGAACACATCAGCTTTAAATTCATTCACCATTTTTTCATTGCTTCCTATAACAAGCAAATCGTCAACATAAACAGACACTACAATTATGTTAGCATCTGATTTCTTCACTTAGCATCTGATTTCTTCACATATAAAGTGGCTTCACTTGGACTTTTCACAAATCCAAGACTTTGAAGATAATCATCAACTCTACTGTACCAGGCCCAGGGAGCCTGTTTAAGGCCATACAAAGCCTTCTTCAGTTTGTAAACTTTCTCCTCCTTACCCTTGACTAGAAATCCCTCAGGCTATTCAACATAGATTTCTTCTTGAAGAAAACCATTAAAAAAGGCTGACTTAACATCTAGCTGATAAAGTTTCCAACCTTTTTGCGCAAACAAGGCCAGCAACATCCTTATAGTATCCAAACGTGCAACAGGAGCAAAAGTTTCTGAAAAATCTACTCCGAAGACTTGATTGTACCCTTTCACGACTAATCTGGCTTTATGTTCGTTTACAGAACCATCAATATTGAGTTTGGTCCTATAAACCCATTTCACTCTAATGATCTTTCTATTTTGAGGTCTATCCACCAACTCCCAAGTGTCATTCTTCTCGATCATTTTTAGCTCATCTTTCATGGAATCTATCCATTTGTCATCCTTCATTGCTTCATTGAATTCTGCAGGCTAAAAAACAGCAACATTACTTCTTGCATAGACATCAGACAATGATCTTATGCCACGAACTGGAACATCATCTATATTGTCATCAAGTTCTTGAGAGAATTCTGGAAATTCTCTCTCTATTGGCTCCTCCCAAATCCATTACTTGTCCTCCATAAATTTGACATCTCGACTTACAATAATTTTCCCATTTTGAGGTTGGAAAATTCTGTAAGCTTTAGAGGTGTTGCTGTATCCAACAAATACACCAAGTTCTGCCTTCTTATCAAGTTTATCTCTCTTCACCTGAGGCACATAAGAAAAACATAGGCAACCAAAAAATTTGAGATTTTGTAAATCTGGCTTATAACCAAACCAGGCCTCAAATGGTGTTTTGCCTTCAATAGATCTAGTCGGGAGCCTATTCAACAAGAAGACTGCAATACTTGATGCTTCTGCCCAAAGATTTTTTGGCAACTCCTTTTCATAAAGCATACACCTTGCCATCTCCATGATGCTCCGGTTCTTTCTCTCACTTAGGCCATTTTGCTGGGGAGTGTAAGGAGTTGTGAGTTGGTGCTCAATACCTGCTTCTTCACAAAATTTGTCAAAAGATGCATTTTTGTACTCTTTTCCATTGTCAGATCTTATTGTACGTATCCTGCAATCACTTTGATTCTCCACCCAACTTTTAAATTTTCAAAATATACTAGCAACCTCAGCTTTGGATTTGAAGAAGTAAATCCAACAAAATCTAGTGTAATCATCAATAAATGTAATATAGTACTGATTACCATTTAAAGATGATTAATCATCAATAAATGTAATATAGTACTGATTACCATTTAAAGATGATGTTTTCTGAGGTCCTCCGACATCTGAATGCACCAGCTGTAGCTTGTGTGAGGCTCTCCGACATCTGAATGCACCAGCTGTAGCTTGTGTGAGGCTTTCCATGCTATTCGAAGAAATGGTTTCCTGACTTGCTTTCCATATTGACAAGCTACACAATCAGCTAGCTCTTCTTCGAGTGGTGGGACCCCTTCACAAAGTCATTTTTCTGCATATAAGTAATCCAGCATGATTAAAGTGTCCCAACCTTTTGTGCCATAGCTCTGCATTGCTGAAGTGACATGCAAGTGCTGCTTGGCCATTCTCCAGCAAATTTAGAGCAAAACTCTTGGACTTCATCATCACCTTAAAAACATTTTTGCCCATTGCATCCTTAATACAGCACCACTTATCCTCAAAAAAGACTTTGTAGCCTTTTTCAAGAAGCTGCCCAACACTCAATAAATTTTGATCAATATCAGGCACATACAAAACATTAGAGATATGTGTCAAACCTTTCAAGCTCTCAATTTGCACTGTGCCTTTTCCTTTGACTGGAATAAGCTGGCCATTTCCAATCCTCACTTTAGAGATAAAAGTCTTATTTATCGCTATGAAGAGAGTTTGATCATTGGTCATGTGATTGGTGTTTGATCATTGGTCATGTGATTGGTGTAGCCGCTGTCTATCAACCAAGAATCACCTGAGTTGTTCTTAGCTGCAAAACATGTCGCCACAAAGAGTTGTTCTTCATCATTTTCTTCTATATGTGCTTTTGCTACTACGAAATGTTGGGATTTGCACACTCTCTCCATGTGTCCCATAATGCCACACTTCTGCACTTAATGTCAGGCCTCCACCAACACTTCTTAGACTGATGGTTTGACTTTTTACAGTGTGTACAAGGTGATCCAGCACCTTTGTTGACATTGCTGGATGATAGCCTCGCAAAGCGGGCAAACTTTGTTATGTTATTTTTATTTTCATATAAATTGCATGAATGCATGAGGTTTTTATATATTTTACGTTTGTTCGTGTTGTTTTTGTTTCAAAGTAATTTTAGGAACACAATTGGAGCAAAGGAATGAAAAAGCTTACTTTGTACACTGAGATCAAAACAAAGTTGATTAAAAATAGAAGAAGTTCCTGAAACAGCCTTCGCGACACGAAGCAGGTCGCAACAAGAAAAATTGCCAAAGTCGCGAGCGCTACCTGAGGTCGCGCGCGCAACTTACACCCAGAAGACTCAGCAGGAAAAGAAAAGCACAAGTCACGAGCGCGAAATCTACATGCGCGAGCGCGAGAAGCACTCCTGAGAGTCAAAAGGTTTGCAAGCAATATTCGCGAGCGCGACATCCACATGCGCAAGTTCGAGAAGCACTCCTGAGAGGCAGAGACATTTGACGCAAAAGTCGCGAGCGCGACCATCAACCTCGCGAGCGCGAGTCGAGATTTCCAGGAGACGTAATTGCTGTCTTTTCATCAGAAATACATATCTTTCCATACTTTTCCATGCATGGGTTCGGGACCTCTTCCCAATGAGAAGTCACTTTTAAGCACCTTTTTGGCCAACCAATCCACCACCAAAACCTCCATCACTCTCCTCCTCTATAAATTAGCAATCAAAGTAAAAGAAAGAAATTCATTCATATCTCATATTCAGAGTTATTATTCAGAAACAGAGAAACTTAAGATTGTATTAAAGAAGAAGTGTGATAGGTAATACTTTAGAACAAGTTCGACAAGAGTCACTTGTTATTTGATTGTGCCAAGAACACTCAAGAAGTTCCTCGAGGTGTGACACCCTCACGGAGCTTGAGTTAGAATTTACTTCTTTCTCTTGTTTTATAGACTGTTTAATGTTGTTCTTCATAACTTTCTAATGCAAAGCAACAATTTAAGTTGGTAAGCATTCAATAAAAATTGACTTAAGTTATCTTTTTGAATCGGTTGTTTAATCAAGGTTACTCGAATTATATTCCTTCAGAAAGAAATAGTTTAGTAAAGATCAAAGAGATTTAATTCACTTAGTTGAATTTACATATGCATATGTTCACTTATTTTCTGTTAAAGTTAATCTGTCTTATTGAAATATATCAAGATAAGTAACTAAGGTTTAAATATTTAACAAGATAAGTATTTATTAAGTAGAAATACATATAATAGATAGATAATTCTATACTGAGAGGTTGAAATTATATTTCTTACCGATATGTAATTAAAGGAATTATTTACCTGTATGTTACAAGCTTTTGCATTATAAGGGGAAAATCCCTTGGTATGATTAATTATTCTAAGTATCTTACTACACACTCTTATCTCTAGAGTTAAATTAATAATTAGATTTTAGCAAAAAACAAGAAAAAATTAAAAACAAAACTATTCTATATTCATTTTCTTCTGTAAACATAATCCAATAAAGAGTAAAGTAGCAAGTGAACTTAACCCCGTTCCTCGTGGGATCGATCTTTTATTACTAGTTTGCGATCCGTATACTTGCGGGAACTTGCGGGAACTTAAAAGAGACGCAACAAGTTTTTGGCGCCGTTGCCGGGGAACGGTGTTCTGTCATTTAACGAAATATTCTTATATATGATTTACAGTTTATTTTAATTAAGATACTTATTATTTCAAAATTTTGCAGGAATACATAATTTACGTACCTCATACGCCAAGTACCAGATCTTCAAACAGTGAATTAGAGGATTATCAGCCTGAGATTGAACAGTTTCTTTCACAACAAAAGAAGAAAAAGAAAACAAGAAATTCAAGAGTCATGGGTGATGGAAATCCGCCACAGTGGTTGATAGACTATGTTACTCCAAGTTTAAACGGTTCACAAAAAGGAGTAGTACGTCCACTGCGTCCACCGGTAAATGCTAACCAGTTTGAGATTAAACCTGCTTTATTACAAATGATCCAAAATAGTGTTCAATTTTACGGATTATCGAATGAGGATCCTAACTCGCATATAGCTAGTTTTCTTGAGATTTGTGATATGTTTAAGATGAATTCAGTACCAGCAGATGCTATTAAGTTACGTCTATTTCCTTTCACATTGAAAGATAAGGCAAAAGCTTGGTTGAATTCATTACCATCAAATTCTATCACTACCTGGGAACAACTAGACCAAGCTTTCCTGTCTAAATACTTCCCACAGCAAAAACCGCTAGGCTTATCAAAGAAATAACCTCCTTTACCCAACATGAAAATGAATCCCTATATTTTACCCAACATGAAAATGAATCCCTATATAAGGCATGGGATCACTATAAAGAACTCCAACGAGTTTGCCCACACCATGGCCTTCCCCAAAATATATTGATTCAAACCTTCTACAATGGGGTAACACCTTCTACAAGAGGAACTATAGATGCTATGGCAGGGGGATCATTAATGAAAAAGACTACTAATGATGCAATTGAGTTACTAGAAGAGATGGCCAACAATAATAGCATATGGTCAACCGAAAAGGCTCAGGTAAATCATTCTACTACTAATAATGAGTCTTCATCTTCTTCAAAGAATTCGATAAAGAAAGTGCATGAGTTAGATCCCTTAACTATGATGCAAATGATGCAAGCACAAATTTCTGCTTTGTCATATAAAATTGATAACTTTAAACATAAGTAAATCAAATTTGTGACAATTGCAGTCAAAATGGGCATGTGTCAAATGAATGTAATTATAAGCATCCGGTTATAGAGGAACAAGTGAATTATGTTCAAGGACAAGTTCGTAGTCCATATTCGAATACTTATAATGCTGAAAATCGTAATTATCATAATTCCTTCTGGAGAAACCATGATAATCAAGATAGGGGCAATCAGGTTAGTCAATCTTAAGATAGACTAGGACAATTGAAGATAGACTAGGACAATTGACTAGTAAAATTGATAAATTTTTGGAGGGAATTAACCAAAAGATGAGTAGTCAAGATGATAGTTTTAAATGGTTAGAATTAAAGTTTGACAAGTTATTTAAAAACCATTCATCATCCATACATAACTTGGAGGTACAAGTAGGGCAGCTTACAAATGCTATTTCCTCACGTGAAGTGGGAAATCTTCTTAGTAATACAGAAAAGAATCCTAGGAAAAATGTAAGTGCCATTGCCTTACAAAGTGGAAAAATAGTAGATAAAGTAGCTCCTTCGGGTATTGATGCTAATGTTTTGAATAATACAACTGTGGAGCCGGTTTGTGAACCGAGCATTGAAGTGAATAGTGCAGGATCAAAAGAACATCAAAAAGAACAAGAAAAAAGGAAAGGACCAAGGAGAAGGATAATGTTAAAGCTTATCAAATCTAGCCCACTTTTCCCACAAAGGCTCAAGAAGCAAGAAGAAGATAAGTAGGAGCAAGATAAGTAGTTCTTAAATTTTATTGATAAATTGAAAAATTTGCATATCAACATGTCACTCATGGAAGCTATTACACAAATTCCAAACTACGGTAGGTTCCTTAAAGAATTAATCTCGAAGAAACGTAGTTGGGAAGATGTGTCAACAGTCACTCTGACTGAGGATTATAGTTCCATAATCTCAAGTAAGTTACCTACTAAACTCAAGGATTCAGGAAGTTTCACTATACCATGCAAATTAGGTAAAGTAGATTTTCCTAGATGCCTTTGTGATTTAGGAGCAAGTATTAATTTGATGTCATTATCTCTCTTTAAGAAATTGGGTTTAGTTTAGAACGATGAAGTTAAGAAGAACTAATATGGTTTTACAACTTGCCTGACCAATCTATTAAAAAGAACGCCTAATGGTATCAATTTGAGCGATGTACTTGTTTTAGGGTTGAACAATTTTTTCCAAACTGATTTTGTCATAACTTGATTTTGTTTATGATAAAAATTGTCCTCTTATTTTCAGGAAGACCATTTATGAACACAGGGAGAGCAATTAATGATGTTTCAGAAGGAAAATTAGTCCTTAGGATTAGGTTGATGATGTCATTTGAATTTCATATAGACAAAGCTATGAAATATCCTATGGAATGAGGGAAATTGCAAATGAGGATTGACATAAATTGATGCATGCAATACAGAAATGAAATGTTTGCCTTGGAAAATAGTGAAAAATATGAGGAAGAAAATGTAAACATTGAAGAAGAGGAGTTTATAAATTTAAGACCTGAAATGTTACTTAGGGAGCACGAGCCTTTGCCACAATCAATTGAAAGACCACCAATAGTAGACCTTAAAGAGTTACCGAATCATCTACGATATGCTTTCTTAGGTAAAGATCACACACTTCCTATAATTATCTCTAACAAATTGACTATAGATCAAGAAAATGACTTGTTAAATATTGTTAGAAATAGGATTAAGAGTATAGGATGGCAAATTTCTGACCTTAAGGGGATAAGTCCAAATCGAGTCATGCATTACATTAATCTTGAAGATGGAGAATGGACAATATACCCTAAGGCAAAAAAGACAAAAGGAGACTTAATCCTAAATATGAAAGAAGTAGTTAAGAAAGAATTATCAAAATTGTTAAGATGCAAGGAATAATAATACCAATTTCAGATAGCCAATGGGTAGTCAATTAGTCCAATTCAATGTGTGCCTAAAAAGGGAGGAATGACTATAGTAAAAAATGAAAATGGTGAACTAATCCCTACTAGAACCACTACAGGTTGAAGGGTATGTATTGATTATAGGAAACTCAATTCAGCCACAAGAAAAGATCATTTTCCATTACCATTCATAGATCAAATGTTAGAACGAATTGCTGGTCATGCTTTCCATTGTTTTCTCGATAGATATTCTGGATATTTTCAGATTTATATCTTTCATATTTTCAGATTTATATCTTTCCAAATGACCAAGAGAAAACCACATTTACTTGTCCATTTGGTACATTTGCATATAGATGCATGCCTTTTGGATTATGCATGCACCTGCAACATTTCAACGTTGCATGACCGCGATTTTTAATGACTACATAGAGGAAATTATGGATGTATTCATAGATGTCTTTTCTATTTATGGTGATTCATTTGAAAGTTGTTTGATAAATTTAGATCTTGTATTGTCAAGATGTGAAAGTGCTAACTTGGTTTTGAATTGTGAGACATGCCACTTTATGGTTGACGAGGGCATTGTTTTAGGGCACAAAATAAGTAAGGAAGGAATCCAGACAGATAGGGCAAAGATAGAAGCCATAGAAAAGTTGTTAAACTCTCCTACTACGCGTTACAAGGTATAAGATCTTTTTCTAGACCATGCGAGATTTTATAGAAGGTTTATAAAAAAATTTTCTACCTCATTGGCCTAAACCTCTAACTACTTACTTTATAAAAGATGCATCTTTTTGATTTTTTCTCCAGAATGTTTGAAAGCTTTTAATACTTTAAAAAAATGCATTAGTGAGTGCACGCTATTAATGGCATAAACATTGGGGATTACCATTTGAAATAATGTGTGATGCTAGTGATGTTGTTGTTAGTTGTGTTTTAGACCAAAGACATGATAAGAAATTGCATGTGATATACTATGCTAGCCATGTTCTAACTAGTACTCAAATGAATTATACAACTACAGAGAAAGAAATGTTGGCTGTGGTATATGCATGTGCTAAATTCAGATCATATTTGTTAGGAGCGAAAGTCATAATCTATACTGATCATTCTACATTGAAATACCTATTTACCTATTTGCTAAGAAAGATGCAAAACCACGTCTTATTAGATGGGTATTATTATTGCAAGAATTTGACATTGAAATTAAGGACAAAAAGGGTTCCGAAAATTTAGTTGCTGATCATTTATCACATTTGGAAAATGAAGAAGGACCAATAGGAGAATCTACAATTATAAATGAAAGTTTTCCGGATGAAAATTTAATGTTAGTAAAACATGTTCACACACCTTGGTATGCTGACATTGCAAATTTTCTAGCTTCTAACATAATACCTCTAGATATGACTTATGCACAACGAAAGAAGTTCTATGCAGATAGGAAGTATCTATGCAGATGCTTAAAAATATCTTATGGGATGAATCATTCTTGTTTAAGATATGTATGGACGTGTATGATTAGAAGGTGGTGTGGGGAAACAGAAATACAAGATATACTTATGCAGTTGTCACTCTAGTCCATATGGAGGGCAATCATGGAGCAAATAGAAACTGCTTCAAGAAGTTTTGGAAAGTGGCTTTTATTGCCTACTCTATTATCAAGATGCACATAATAATTTGGTCCTCTCATTGTGACAGGTGGTCAAAGGTTGGCAACATAAGTTCGGAAGATGAAATGCCTTTTATCCAACATACTGGAGGTTAGATATTCGATGTATGGGGGATTCGACTTTATGGGAACCATTTCCCTATTTCACGAACGGTAAAAGTTATATCTTAGTAGCTGTCGACTATGTTTCCAAATGGGTTTGGGTGGAAGCACAAGCTTATGTCACAAACAACGCCAATACAGTGGTCAAATTCTTAAAAGCACTATTTACCAGATTTGGAGTTCCAAGGGCAATAATAAGTGACGGAGGTATGCACTTTTTAAATAGATCTTTTAAAAGCCTTTTGAGAAAATATGGAGTACACCACAAAGTATCTACCCCATATCATCCACAAACTAGTCGTCAAGTGGAAATTTCAAATCGAGAGCTTAAGTGGATTTTGGAAAAAAACTGTCAATTCCTCACGGAAAGATTGGTCACTTAAGCTCGATGATGCACTTTGGGCATATAGAATGGCATTTAAGACACCAATTGGGATGTCTCCATACCGTTTAATTTAATGGAAAGGCATGTCATCTACCCCTAGATTAGAGTATAAGGCATACTGGGCAATAAAGTCTTTGAATTTTGATTTAAGCAAGGCTGGCTACAAAAGGAAACTTCAGTTAAATGAACTTGATGAAATGAACTTGAAATGAGATCAGACACTTATTAGCATACTGAAAATGCCAAGTTTGTATAAGGAAAGAAAACTAAGAAATGGCATGATAATCAGATTCGAATTCGAATCAATTTAAAAAGAAGGAGAAAAGTGTTTATTATTAATCAAGACTACGCCTATTTCCTGGAAAATTGAAGTCAAGATGGAGTGGACCCATTTGAGGTAATTTCAAAGCGTTCAGATCATGGGAGCATTAGAATTGAAAATCTATCTAATGGATCCACATTTATGGTCAATGGACAAAGGTGTAAGCTTTAATTTGGGTTGGAATAAAATTAATGATGCCACCACAAGTAACATTTTGGATATCGGCACAGATAAGTATGTATTATATCAAATAAATAATTAATATACTTTGTTTTATTATAATTTACTATCTCTTATTATCTTTTAAAAAAAAAAAAAAAAAAAAGGGAAACTCATCAAAAAGTCAAGTGTGCAAAAAAAAGGGAACTCATCAAAAGTCAAGTGTGCAGGAAATTTATTTTTGCAGGGAACCAAATTCGCGAGCGCGATCGTTGCAAAAAAGAGACAGAAGGTTTTTAACCAACAATCGCGGTCGCGACAAAATAAAGCGCGAGCGCGAATTCTCCACAAAGACAGTCAGAAGCTTTAAGATTCTCTCTCGCGATCGCGACAATATAAAGCGCGAGCGCGAGTTCTCTGCAAAACAAGTCAGAAGTGTTGAGATCCACTTTCGCGATCGCAATCATATCAAGCACGGGCGCGATTACGGTACAATAGAGGTCAGAAGCACGGAGACAACCATTCACGAGCCGCGAATTGCAGACGCGATCGCGACTCCAGCAAATTACTGGTGCGACACCAGCAATTACTGGCGCGACTTTCCAACGGTCAGAACTTTCAACTGCCCTCTCACATTCAAATTCAATTCTTCTCCTTCCCAAGGTATTCAAACCTGCAAAAACTGCAAATAATCTCTCAAATCCAATCAAAACTCTTCCTTTTCAACTTCCCCATTAACTACTCAACCCCATCTTTCCCTAAATTCATCTATATAAGAGTTTCCATTCCCCTCTTTACAAACCCCAAACTCTATCAGTGCAAAACCAATTCCCAGCAACCCCCTTTTCTTTGTATCTTGAACGAAAAATCTCGATCCAAACTCTCACAATGCCATTCAAACAAAAAGCCAAGAAGAACAAGGAAGGATCTTCCTCCTCTGCACCAGCACGAAGGGATTTGGCCTCCAGGTATAAGGTATAAGGCTCGCTTTCCCTATAAATATACAGGCAGGAAGGAAACGTTTCACCCGCTTGCCAAAATGCAGTTTCAAGCAGGTATGTATCTTGGACCACTTTTTACAGAAATACTGGCCATTTTAGAGAAAGTGGTAAGAAATATTTGAAACTCTGAACTTTTGAATATTAGTCCAATTACAAATTTCCTGAAAATGCTAAATTAAGTTTAGAAGTTATTTGACTACCATTGTTGGGTAGATGACACTTGAATTGGCCATCAAAATTTTAGAGTGGATGGAGAGGGAATTAACTGTGGATTATGGATATGTACCAACATGGTTAGGATTTCCCCCAGAAATGGATTTGCTTCTACCAGAAATGGATTTGCTTCTAAACCAAAAGTTTGGAATGCGACTTCCGTTTGGTAAATGCTAACGGGTCAATTGTCTTTTACTCCTCAAAATGCTGGAAACAAATTGATTAAGGATGAGAGTATTTTATACCTACATAAATATTTGTGTTATGCTGTGTTTGGACGAGTGGAAGCCTCCAAAGTCCAAACAAGAGACTTGTTTGTGTTGGAATCTATTTTGCAGGGAAAACGAGTGGATGTTGCAGGCATGGTTCTCGATACAATATACAACGCCTCTCGTCATCAAGGCAAGGTTACTTCAGGAGTTGGTAGCATGGCACCTATCTTGGCATATGCTGCTCGTATGCCTATTCCACCCTATCAGCCCCAGCCTACAGACATTTTTCAGTATATGGATGGCGCATTCTTGAAAAAGACAGGTTTAGTTGAGGAAGTGAAAACCGGCACCATAGTACTCTATCGTTGGAAGCCATGGGAAAGAAGAGTCGGCACAGCGATCGCGATGAAGGAACTTCTGATGCACAAACGCAACGACAGCAGAAAGGCAAAGCACCAGTCACATCATCTTCTCACGCAGAAGAAGAAGAAGATGAAGTCGCTGGATGGAAGCAAGTGTTGGGTAAAGTGGAAACATTACAGCGACAAAAACTGCATACAATCCAGAAAAACCACGAACGGATGGAATGGAAGTGGATGAAATATTTCCACCATCAAAACATCGAGTTCACTCCATCACCTCCGGGTTTTCCGGAGGCCTAAGGTTTTTCTATCCCTTTTTAGTTTTTATTTTATTTTTCAGTATTGTTGTGTGTTTATGCATGTGATGTGTTATCTTTGCATTTCTTCCCCCACAATGAGGGCATTGTGTCTTTTAAAGTGTGGGGGACACTTACAAGATTTCTGTTCATTGTCATTGTCATTTTTATTATCTCCGTTCATTTTTATTTCATTTCATATATATATAAAAAAAAATGTGACAATTAAAAAAGTCAACTTCTTTGCCTTAGTTCAATGTTTTTAGTCTCTACATGTTGATTTGTTTGTATTTTGCTTGTTTATGCTTATTGAAATAGAAGTCTTGAATAATATAACCAATGATTAAAGAGATTTAAATTGCTTATATGAACTTAAGTATTAAATATATTACATAATGACATATTGAAATTTTTCCCAATACAAATTTTAATCTTTAGTTTTAACTATCTAGACATTTCTCTTTTGTTTTAGAGAAGGCTTGAATCCTAACTTTGATGAAGAATAGGAAGAAAAGGGAAATTAAATACTTGTATGTTTCAAGTCAATAAACGATGAAGGTATTTCAAGAGAGAAAAATATACAAATTAGAGGGAATATGGAAATCCGTTCCTAAAGCAAAAAAAAAAAAAATGGTAGCAAAAGAAAAATGTGGTATGGAGCATAAAATGGAACCACAAAAGAAATATAAAAAGTGAGAAGTGGTGGTATGGAGCATAAAATGCAACCACTTACCATTTATATTCCCACATATCTTGAATAAAAATGATAGCAAAAGAAAAATGTGGTATGGAGCATAAAATGCAGCCACAAAAGAAAAGAAAAAATACATATATATAAAACAATGAAGTGGTATGGAGCATAAAATGCAACCACTTAGTGAGATAGAAAATAGATTACCTAAAAATGCCTTAAGACAAGAAACAATACATGTATGCTACCTTAAGTACTTCCTATTTTGCATTCTAAGGATGGAGGATTGCCTATCTCATATTTTAAAAATGACTAGATTTCTTATACTTCAGATTTTTATGTGCTATATTGAAAAGTTTTCATTTCATATGCATTTATACTACTTAGTTCATAAATACATCAATCTCTTGTCTTTGGTAGATTACTTAAGAAATCTAAATCAACAAGTAAAAATAAACATGATCAACAAAATAAACATTTGATCAACATGAAGTTCAAAAAGAAGGAAGAATATTTTTGCTTAGGGACTAAGCAAGCTAAGTGTGGGGGAATTGATAGCCTCGCAAAGCGGGCAAACTTTGTTATGTTATTTTCATATAAATTGCATGAATGCATGATGTTTTTATATATTATACGTTTGTTCGTGTTGTTTTTGTTTCAAAGTAATTTTAGGAACACAATTGGAGCAAAGGAATGAAAAAGCTTGCTTTGTACACTGAGATCAAAACAAAATTGATTAAAAATAGAAGAAGTTCCTGAAACAGCCTTCGCGACGCGAAGCAGGTCGCAACAAGAAAAATTGCCAAAGTCGCGCGCACAACTTACACCTAGAAGACTCAGCAGGAAAAGAAAAGCACAAGTCGCGAGCGCGACATCCACATGCGCGAGCGCGAGAAGCACTCCTGAGAGTACTCCTGAGAGTCAGAAAGGTTTGCAGCAATATTTCGCCGAGCGCGAACATCCAACATGCCGCGAGGTGGCCGAGAAGCACTCCCAGTTATGGCAGAGGACATTTTGAAGCAAAAGTCGCGAGCGCGACCCATCAACCTCGCGTAGCGCGAGTGAGATTTCGCAGGAGACGTAATTGCTTGTCTTTTCAATTCAGAAATACATATCTTTTCGCATGCATGGGTCGGGACTCTTCCCAAGAGAAGTCACCTCAAGCCTTTTTGGGCCAACCAATCACCAACCAAAACCTCCATCACTCTCCTCCTCAAATAAATAGCAATCCAAATGAAAGAAAAGAAAATTCTTCAATTCATATTCAGAGTTAGATTCAGAAAACAGAGAAAACTTAATGAATTGTATTAAGAGAAGTATGATAGTAATACTTAGAACAAGTTGACGTGAGTCAACTTGTTTATTGATTGTGCCAAAGAACATCAAGAAGTTTCCTCGAGGTGTGCGCCTCCGGAGGCTGAGTTAGATTACTTCTTTCTCTTGTTTTAATAGCTTGTTTGTATGTTGATTCTTTCAATACTCTTCTATGCAAAGCAACATATTTAAGTTGGTAGCAATTCAATAAAAATTCCTTAAGTTATCTTTTGATCTTTATTTAATCAAGGTTACATTGAATTAATATTCTCAGAAAGAATAGTTTTTTAGTAAAGATCAAAGAGAGTTTAATTCACTTAAGTTGAAATTTACATATGCATATTTTTCACTCTATTTCCTGTTAAAGTTAAATTTGTCGTTATTGAAATAATCAAAGAATAAGTATTTAGGTTTAATATTTAACAAGATAAGGTATTTTATTAATAAGTAGAAAACATATAATAGATAAGAAACTCTATACTGAGAGGTTGAAGTTATAATCTTATCATATGTAATTAAAGATTATTTACTGTATGTTTAACAGCTGTTTGCATTTAAGGGGAAAATCCCTGTGCTGTGTATGATTAATTATTCTAAGTATCTTACTACACACTTATCTCTAGAGTTAATTAATAATTAGATTTAGCATAACTAGAAATTAAACAAAGCTATTCTATATTCATATTTCTGTAAACATATCAATAAGAGTAAAGTAGAAAGTGAACTTAACCAGTTCCTCGTGGGATCGATATTTTATTACTACGTTGCGATCTGTATACTTGTGGGAACTCAAAAGAGACGCAACACTGGACTTGCTGCTTTTATATTTCTCATTTCTCCATGAATTTCTTGTCTTTGCCTCCTGAACTTTCAGATTTGGCCTTCAAAGCATCCTCCACAGTTCCTTCTTTTCTCATTATTCTTCTTTGCTCCTGAGCCTGCAAAGCATTAACCAACTCTGCCAAGGATATGCTTGACAGATCCTTAGACTCTTCTAGTGAAGAGATTTTTGAGTCATATTTCTCAGGAAGAGTGACAAGAATTTTTTGGATAATTCTGTCATCAGAAAAATCCTTACCTAGTAGCCTTACTTTGTTGACAATGCCCAGTAACTTGTCCGAATAATCTTTAATTGTTTCCGACTCCTTCATCTTTATTAATTGTTTCCGACTCCTTCATCTTTACCATCTCAAATTCTCTAATCAAGTTGAGAATTTGCATGCTCTTGGTTCTTTCATTACCTTGGTACTCATTTTTGAGATAATCCCATATGGCTTTGGCTGAATTCAGATTCATGATCCTGGTAAAAATGGTACTTGAAACTGCAGAGTAAAGACAAGAGATGGCTTTTGACTTCCTTGTCTTTCTCTCCTTGTGAATTTTTATCTGTGCCACCATTGGATTTGCAGGCAATGGTTGAACGACGTAATCGTCTTCTACAACCTCCCAAAGATCCATAGCATCAAGATAAACCGTCATTCTAACAGCCCATGCTTGATAATTTTGGCCATCAAAAACAGGTGGAGCAGCATGATGGCTGAAAACTGATTGTATATCACTCTCCATTTTCACAGGTCCCTCAAGATAATAGCTCTTGATACCAATTTGTAGTAAAAATCTGATATGAAGCTATATGAAGAATGATTTAGAAACTGGAATATACTGGACTTAGAAGCACACAACTTCTTATATTTACTGCTGAATATTTATAGAAGAAAAGAAACATCACTACTTAACAACTACTGCAAATAATCTGGAAAAAATCTGAACTATTCTCCTATAATTAAGCTACAAGTAAATCATGCTTAAAGACTTATTCAAAAACAAAAAACTGTCAAAACTTAGTCAAATACTAAAGGCAAATTACTAACAAGAACTCTTCAAAAAGATTTCAATTAGACAGAAAAAATGGTTTACTTACATTTTGCTTAGCTATCTAATTAGAAGGCTCATTACAACTGAAAAATATGAAGCTCAAAAACAAAATACAATATAAATAAATAATTTCTATACACAACAAGAAAAGAAAGAAGATGGTAGCGACTTCGTGAAGATGTGATGTGTGTCAAGTAATGAGCACATATTGGTTACGAGGATCTACAAATTCCTAAGTGAAGAGAAGGGCTTGAAAGAAAATCCAAGGGCTTGAAAGGAAAATCCAAAAGGTTAATTAACATGATCTAAACATGTGGGGTTTGAATCTTTTTTACTTTAGTTTTATATTTTTAATTAAAATAATTGGGCCTGTTTTAAATTAGACATTATGTGTTCATTTAGTTTTAGAGTTTTCTTAAACTTATAAATATTTAGTTTTTCAGTATTGTAAGGATAGAAAGATATCAATTTTATGTATGTGTTTATGTAACTAGTTTGTTTTAATGACATGTATTGCATATTACTATACTGTTCTTCAATCCTCATTTAGTTTTTATTTTTATAATACTATATCAATAGTTTTTATTTAGATTAAAAAAAAGTAATAGGTCAATTTAACGTTACTCTTTGCCTTAATTATATACTTTATTTTATGTTTACATAGTGAAACGGTCTCCAAAAATAAAGTTCAATTCAAACTCCTAAACCTATTTTCGGCAACTAATTCATGAATAATGATTCCCTTAGAAACCTTAAAGATGCCCAAAAAAGGAAATCAAGTCATCACCCAATCTCCAATCTCCTGTCCCCAACCTTCTGTCTCCAACCTTAAATCAATATCTATATATATTTCTTATGAAAAAGTAAAAAATAAAAATTATTTCTTATAGCTAGTTAAAGAAAAAAAAATGAAAAAGTGATTTGAATTGTTTAAAAATAACATGAGTCTATATTAATAATCACTTTGACTATAGTAACGGTATTACTTCATGCAATAAAAAAATAAATATATGTACAAATACAGATCCTTGAAATTACAAAAGTTGACATAAAAATATATAGTTTTTTTTTCTGTAACATCCATTCCCGGTCCACCCGTAAACCCGAATAAACCGAGTCGAGATGCTACAAACTGGTTGACTTAATGTCCTGTCATGCTGAACTCATAATGTCTATTGAATATAATCACATGCTGATGTTGTTTACATTAATAATGTATTAATGTTGACAAGACATGATACTAGTTTACAAAATGGAATGGGCCCAACTGAGTGCCCTGTACATGCCATAAAAAGGAGAGACAAAAGGTACACATTAAAATGATTAAAATGAGTTAGCTACCCTGAAGAACGAGTCGCTTTCTAAAGATGAACTGCAGGGCAGTTGTAAGCTGACTCTCTAATGGTCCATTCCAAAACCTGCCGAGTTAAACAGGTAACCGCTGAGCAAATTAAAGCTCAGTGGATATCTCACATAAAAAGAAACAAAGAAACAATTTAGCACATACATGTGTAGAAAGAACCATGTAAACACATATGGCACATATAAGCACACATGTCATGATACCTTCATTATACCTTGATGATCTTTATAATACTGTAGGATTCATGCCATGTTATGTCAAGATATTAGTATGGCTCCATAAGGTTATAGTGAAACCGAAGTGATAAGGAAAAACTATATGAAACTGGATGAATACTGTATGATTGGCTGCTATGGCCCATATATAATCATATCCACTCAACGGCTTGTAGCCGGAGTATCGAACTGTATGGGGTGCAGATCTGCTATCCTATGTCACGACATATGTCACGACATAGCCTTATCTACATGGTTTCTACCTAACCTCAATGGACATAATGTGGTATGACAATAGTATACACACAACATCATATTAATAGCTCATACTTCATAAAATCATAATGTTTATTTATTTCAACATCATTTGCATGCTTGCATGTTGTTTTAATACATGTTTCAATGTTGTATTTGGTGTTAAAATGATTGGAGGCATATAAGTTAAGCAAAGGAACACAATTGCATTGAAAATGAATCCAAAAAGTGCATGAAACACAAGTCGCGAGCACGCTACAGGCCAAGGGCCAAGTACGCGAGCGCGTACTTCAAAGTCGCGATCGCGAGAAGTGCCAAATGAGAGTCAGAGAGTTTTCGGTGAAAGTCGCGAGCGCGCATTTGAAAATCGCGAGCGCGAGAAGGCAACGAGAGCTCGTCATGCGATTCGCACGCGCGCTTCGCGTTTTCCAGCCTGCATAGTCTGTACTCTTTTGGTCATATCTCTCAATTTACGACTCCGATTTGGATGATTCAAAAACCCATGTAAAGCTAACACATAGAGGAACAAATAACGCTTCTATGACACTTCCTAATTCCATCATTAAATGAGGTCATCAAGGTGAAGTTACTAGTTACTTTTCCAGCAAAACCCGTTTCAGCATGAACTCCATCTCTACTTCATTTATTCATTTCATCTCATGCTTTTCCACCATTTTCAGTCATCTTTCTCAACATTAAACCACATATCTCCTCATTTCAACACATCGCAACACACCACAACAAATTCTCATGCAAAGAAAATAGTAATGAACAAGAGATATCAAACCTTACTCCCAAAAGCTTGAGCTCTCTTTAGTTCCTTTTTCTACTACCTTTGAACTCCTTCTCTTCTATACACATCGAATTCTTATAACTTATCTACAAATAACTCAATTAGAGGTTGAATAACATAAAGCTTTCAAGAATATTCTACCTTACTTGGAGAAATGAGGTTGCCTTAATGCTTAACTAACTACCATGAAAATGGATGGAGAAAGGAAAGGAAAGGAAGGAGATGAAGAAGATGAAGATAAAGAAGACGTTGAAGATGAAGATGAAGAAAATGAAGAAAGCAAATTGAAATGGAAGTCTCGAATACTTCCCAACTATCTCTTAATTGTATGGTACAATTACCAAATAAGACCTACAGTTTCTACATGTTACATTTTAATACCTCAACTTTATTTTTTTTTAGTGCAAGTAAGTCCTACTCTTTATACTTTGATCTTTTTGTTTCACTCAAGTAAGTCCACTTATAAACCCTTTCTACCCCAACCGGGTTTGGTTCAACTCGACTCAACTCGACTCGACTCGGTAGGATGATATCACAATTCTGCCCTCCTAAATAAAAACTATCGTCACCGAAGTTTAACCTGGTGTGAATAATTGTGATACTGCTGTCGCATGGTTCTTTAGATTCCCAAGTTGGCTCTCTTCTGTACTTATGATTCCTCCAAAGAACTTTTACCCAAATGCTATTATTCTTGTTCCGTAATTCTTTAATTGTTCCTAGCTAAGATCTGAACTGGTTCTTCTTCATAAGTGAAGATATAGGATGTATTCAATCTCTCTGCTGATAAATGTGATGGGTCTGAATCTGTATCTTCAATTAACATGGAATACGTGAAAGACATTATGAATTCGATCTAAGGTCGAAGGTAACGCTAGGCGATAGGCTAATGGTCCTACACGTTCGACATCTCGTATGGACCAATGACCTAGGGGCTAAGCTTACCCTTTCGTCAACCTTTAGGATCTTTTTCCATGGTGAACTTTAGTACTTTTCACCAACCGAGTACTCATACTTTCTCTTTAAATCGGCATAGGACATCTGTCGATCACTTGCTTCATTATTACCGTTTTCTGATGTATTCCACTTCTCTATTAGTTCTCTAACCAAATCTGGACCCATTTATTCTTCTCACTCAGTTCTGCCAACAACCACAGGTGTCCGCCTAACGCTTCATATGGTGGCCATCCTTAGCTCGATTGATAGCTGTTGTCTGTAGCAATTCCATAGAAGGTACTTTATTGTCAACTGCCTTTCAAATTCCTTGAACACTGATCTCATCATGTCTTCCAGAATTTGAATGACTCTCTTCTGATTGGCATCTGTTTTGAGGAGAAATGCAGGCTGAAATGCAAATTTTCGGTTATTTTACTGCAGTTTACCCCAAAATTTCGAAGTTAACCTGGATCACGATCAGATATAATGGATGAATGGAACTCCATGTAGTCGAACTATTTCTCTAACATAAATTTCTGCTAACTTGTCAGAGAATAGTCCATTAACTGGTAGAAAGTGTGCAGAATTTAGTTAATCTGTCTACATTACCCATAACTGCATCATGCTTCCGCTGCGTCTGAGGTTAACCTCCAGTAACAATCCATCGTAATCTGATCCCAATTTCATGTTGGATGTTATTGGATGAAGCAAACCCAGCTGGCAATCTGAATTGTTCTGCTTTCCCTTGTTGACATGTTAAACATCTTGTTACAACATTCCCGCTATCTTTCTCATGCCACGGCCACCAATAGCCTTTTTTCAATCTTGATACATTTTTATGGGATAAACTATGGATGCATTGTGTAATGGGAGACTGTTATGAGCTTCACGGCAGAATCTTTTGTCTAAGCTCCCCTATCCTGTGGTAACAACAACTCTACATCCTCATAGAATAAGACTCCAATGTTATCCATATCTGAATTTCCCACCATGATCTCCTGTACTTGTTTTCACCCATAGTGCTGTTTGTGCATCTTTTCTTCTGGTGCTTCTGCAACTTCCTGAACCCAGAATGGCTGGTACTGCATATAGATGATAGAAATAACTCCCTGCTGTTGCAACTGTCCATAGCTAATTCTCATTGCTCTCAAAGCAAACAATGATTTCCGGTTAAGGGCATCACTTACCACATTAGCTTTGCCTGGATGGTAATTTAATAGTAATAGCCAGAATCTGCATACCACCTTCCGTTGTCTTGAATTCAAGTTCCTTTTGTGTCGGTAAAATACTTTAAACTCTGATGATAATAGATAGTAAATGGTAACACTTTTTCACCGTACAGATAATCCGCCATAACTTTTGAATGCTCAGAACAATGGCTGCCAGTTTCTAAATCATGGTTGGAATAATTCAATTCATGTGGCTTTAACTGTCTGGAGACATAAGACTTTCCTGTCTTGCATGAAGTTACACATCCTAAACCAGTATGAGAGGCATCACTGTAAATCTTCAAAGTCTTTACCTGAAAAAACAACCTTTTAGGCTGGGTCAACACTGAGGATAGCTTCAGTCAACTTTTTCTTTAGATATGATTCAAATCTGCCTGACATCTATCATCCCATTGAAATACGACTGCTTTCTTCATACATCTTGTTAAGGTGATAGCAATGAAGAGAACCCTTTAGTATGTATAACGCTAAACCCAGAAAACTTTGAAACTTCTGTGACATTTCTGGGTGGCCTCCATCAACGGATTATCTATAGAGATCACTCTGATACCCTCAGAATGAACACCACAATGAATCCTAAGAAAGGAAACTTTTCCCAGCCAACCTCCACACATTATGAGCTTGGGCAATAGCTGTTTATCCTCAGTGTTGAAGGACAATCGCATGATATTTATATCACCCTGTCTCTGGGAGTAGACCAAAATGTCACTATAAACACACCACAAACTGATCCAAGATATGAATGAAACACGCGGTTCATGAGATCCAATAAAAAACCGCTGGTGCATTTGTGAGAAACCGAATGGCATGAACTAAAAATCATAGTGACCATTATCGAGTCCTGAAGTGCGTTTTTAAGCGATTCTTCTCCTTTATCCGCAACTGATGGATCCCGACCTAAGGTCGATCTTAGAAAAACATACATGGCACCTTTAGCTGATCACAAATCATCGATTCGGAAGGCAATGGATACTTATTCTTTGATTGTCAGTTTTGTTCAGTTGTACTTAGTCAGCAATCTGAGTGATCCCATCTTTCTTCTTTACAAATAATAACCGATGCTCCCCAAGGTGATCACTTGGGTCTGATAAAGCCTTTATCACAATAACCCTGTTAGCTGAATTCTTTAACGTCTTAGCCGC
>NW_023590991.1:306764-342040 GCF_014843425.1 Jatropha curcas
TGAGATGGAGTTCCTTTTTGAGCGAGAAAAGAATAATGTCAGTACCATTTGCAAGAATCCTCCAAGAAATTTTGTGGATGTACTTGTTGTAAGTTGTATGGTTCTTTTACATTCGTATATCTAATTTATATTTTCCAAAGATATGAAAAATTTAAAGCATTCGCAAAATTATTGAAAACTAATACACTGAGGGGAAAACAATTGAGATTGGGGAACGGTAATGAGAGCATAAGTTTGATTAAGGGCACAAGAGTCATTAAACAAAATGAATGTGATGTTATTGTGCAATTGTTTTTAGAGCCTAGATATAAGTTATAATATATAAAAAACTAATGTAGTGGTTCAAATTACAATCTTAGCCGTTAAAAGAAAACAA
The DNA here is from genome assembly GCF_014843425.1 of Jatropha curcas. Next base: position 307,141 of record NW_023590991.1, read on the forward strand.
TGCATTGAAATCATTGCAGAGGAAGAGGATGACGAAATTTATGAGTACTTATTCAACTAAGAAAGAAAACAAGTTCAATTTTTCAAATGAGTTGGAGGGTAACTTTAGACAACATCCTGAGAAGTTCGTTAGAATTTCAATTTGATCATTATGCCGTGGGAAACTGAATATAGGTAGGTATTTTCCTATTTTTATTCCACGGTAGCCCAAAGGATGTTATTGGGAACTATTTTTTCCCCCCCCAGGAAAAAATTTTTTTTGGCTTCGACTATTGTTCTGAATATTGGCATTCAGGCATTTGGAGGGAAGACTTTTGTAATCAATTTTAGGAGTTTCCTTGCTTTCCAACTATCGCAGAGGTCCTTAAATTTGTTTGCCAAAGTATTGGCTAAGAAATAAACAGCCTTATCCAACTTGAACAATCTCTTTAAAAGAAACTTTGAACTTTGGAATTTCTAGTCAATTAAATTTTTTCATCAAATAATTACATGCACTTTAATGTTTTAATGTTTTTTTTATTTTTTCCTTCAACTTACTCTATTTTTTTTCTTATAATGGAAATGTAGAGTTACAAACAGATTCCTGAAAGTTATTGGAGTTGATATATTCCAAGAACCAGAGAGTAGATGCTAAACTAATGTTGCAACTTGTAAGTAATGAATTTTAATTTTTTATAAAGCTTATATTTTTTTGACTAGCAAGTTAGGAAATAGAATTTTCTATTTAAAAATATAAATATACATTGATTAAGATTAAGCCACTACAAAATTGCTTTTTTGAGTTTATTTTGTATTGTTATTTAAGTTAAGGTTTATAATTAGAATTTATAATATTTAGATTTTTTATTTTCATATATATCACTTTTACATTATATTTCATAATTTTCTCTTATCTGCATTCACTTATGACCATTTAATTTATAGGCTTCAAATGCACACTAGCTAATTGATATTCATCATGATTCACTAAACACATACCTCTAGAATTTAGTCTTTTTTCTTTTATTTTATTTAATTGAACCTTTATTTTCTGTATTTATGTTTTGTATTACAGGGATTTTGATAATTTTTAAATAATTATTGGTTTCTATCTGTATGGAAAGAGGCAATGATCAGGACTGACTGATAGCTTTGATATGAATGGCAGACGTTGCCTGGTGTGTGAAGTACAAAACCCCCCAAAAACTGGAAAAAATTTTTAAATATCGTTACTTGATCTACTTTCTAGGGCTGTGCGCGCGGGTTGATCCACAGTAATACGTTTCACTTTGTTGTTGCCAATAAACAATTAAATTGGCAGATGGAATTTTGTGTAAATAAAAGATTGATGCTTTGAAATGTAAAGAACTTTTATCTGCTTGAATGTAAAAGAACTATTGACTGCACTTAAAATTAAATGATTTGCTTGTATTGAAAGAGAGCTTGTACGTTATAGGAAAATGTTAAGATGGAACAGTGCTTTAGGAAAAATAAAGACAAGGCTTTGAAAAATACATTGATGACTCCGTTCGAGAGTTTCATGTTTTGATTGTTGGAATTCGCTCGAAGGAATTTTGGTTCGGAATTTGGTTGGTTTGTTTTTATTTGTTGTTTCCTTGCTTCATTTTATAAAGCTCCAAGGGATAGGGCTACTTAAAAGGATCCCACTGATGCACGTTCCAGCGTTATTAAGCTCCATTGGGTCTTTCACCTTTGGTTACATGAACAACTGCTTGAGGAGGCCAGACGTGCCCCGCTGAGGAGTGCTCTCCTTATTCAACTACAGCCCAACATTTTTATCTCTTTCTTTTAATTTAGTTAATTTAATGAAAAGTTAATTAATTAATTTACACAAAACAATATTAATTGCGACAAATTAAAAATCAAGCCCAAAACCCAAAAATACAAAAATCCATAATGTTAAAAAATTCACAAAATGAGTTTCAACAATTGGCCCCTTTAATTAAGTTGACCTGTTACAGTCATGCTTAAACATGTTGCGCCCATTTTGCACCCCACCATTTCAAACCCATTTTATGATTCTAAAATTTTAAAAATGTAAAAAACAAATCCCACCGGATAACCGCTCTCTACTCACCAAACTCTTTCAAAAAATCATAGAGGTTATTTAAACACTAGTCCAACAAATAAAAACAAGAAAAACCCCTGAAACTTATTTCTCTCACTATTTGTTATTCCGCCATTTTTTCAAGACAAAATTTGTGTAACCCAAATCATTATTTCCACCATTTTCAAAGCACACAAGCTTCTAACAATTTCAGAATGCGCCATTAACCAAACCTGCCACCTTAACCTTAACATGACCCTTGATTTAGCCAATTGGGTTGGCTTTGACTTGTTCTTTGGAAAGCCCACTCCTTGATTGATGTATTGTGTTGTTTTTCGAATGATTTTTTTTTTTTCCCTTTTTTCTTCTTTTTCTTTTTTTTTTTGATTTGCTAATTGAATTATATATATATACCACACACATTACTGCAACTTTAGTCTTTTTTCTTTTTCCTTCTTTTCAATTTTGTTCGTTTTGTTCTTTTTGTATAATATATATATATATATATATATAAACTATATATATAGTATAATCAAAAAGTGAGGTCTTTTTGCTCGCGGTATTGCGAGCGGCCATCGGACGGCGGTCTATGGCCAGTTAAAATTTGTGAAGGAGAAACTAAATAGCTAGGGCTTTATTGTCTTGTTTTTGGTGAATTTTTTTAAGAATCATAGGCCATGGAACCAATAAGGAAAATATCTCCAGCAGACACTAAGTTCGGATTACCATTCCACTTAGCAACTATTTTTTCATAGATTTTACACCAGGTGAAAATATTTTTCCTATTGCAGGGAAAAGAACTAATTCCTTCTAAGATGAAATATAAACTATGTACCTCTCATTTTTCATCACAGGTTCCACTGCTTCATTTGGTTAATTCCTTGGCGCGTATCCTAGCTAATGCATTAACTCCTCAAGTAAGTTCCTTTGCTAAACTTTGCACAATTTCTTTTTGTCCATGTTCTTCCTAAAAGGACATTTGCCAACTGGTTTCTTCATTCTCCTTCTCTATCAGTTGTTTTTTTCGGAATTGAGGGCGACTCCTTTAACTTCATACATCATTTTAGTTCTCCTCTTCTGACTAATTAAGATTTCGATAGTCTCGATCTTATGTCTTCTCCACATGTATGTTTTCAATCACATATGCTTATCTTGTTTGGATCCAAGCTGAACGGGGACTTCCTCTTCAATTTTATCTGTTTGTTTTATTACTTGAGAATAAGGGATCCTATTATTGAGATTTACTACCAATTTTTTAGTGATTCTACCTTTTTCCTCTCAAGTAAAGGGCTTAGATTTAGGAAAGCCATGAGACTCACTCCTCTGCTATTCCCCCATAGGTTTGCAGGTTTAAAAAAAGGAACCCACCTAGCACTAGTTTCAAGATTATGAACCTCGATCTGACCCACTTGCTTTTTTTAAATATTTATTTTTTTTTTTGGATTTGTATGAGTATACTTAAAGCCCGTCGAATTGGCCTTTACACATTTATGAAAGAAAACAGCCAGTATACTATTTACTTTTTTTCATGCTTGTCATGGGACCAAGCTATGTCACCTGCCATATAATTGTTGCCATTGTTTGCTACAAATGACTTTTCTAATGGGGTCATGGGATCAGCCCCACTACATTCATTTCTAATGAATCCTTCATGTTCCCACTTGGTGGGATAGTATTGCATTAAGGTTAACAAAACCCACTGCATTTCTTCTTTGTGCGGCTTCTTCTTGTTACTACTTTGATAGCCATATAAGCATTTCCTCTAAGACTCTAGTGAGCACAAACAACTATTGATTTTTTATTTCAGCTCAAGTTTCAAAACAGTTCTGCTAACATATGGTTAATTCTTGGATTCTCAGGTGTACTGCCAAGGTTAATTTCTTTCAAGGATTCTCTGGGACTTTACAAGAATGTCATCCCAACTTTGGTGGCCATAGGGGTATTACTCATGCAACTAGATCTCCTTCCCTTGAAATAATTCTACCGATTCTTCTCAAAGATCATCTCAGGGCCCCATCAACTTCCTGTGACTCTTCCATCAGCTAACCTACAAAACAATCGCTGCAGAATAAGCTCTGGATGATAGCAGTTGCAGCTGCTGCCATCTCCTTATTTAGGATCATGTTTTCTTAATCATGGAGGCTTTATCACCCCAGGCTCGCCACCTCAACCTTTTAAGGGCACAATGGCTAAATAATGGGTAGTGAGTGACTTCAAAAATATTTAGAGAGCTATCAAGAAGACGAACTAGGCATCCTCTGAAGCTGAGTAACTACATTATTTTAGTCTACTTCAGTGGCTCGCCAATTCCTCAAGGGAAAAATTATCTTCAACTTCAAAACTGCTTCCCCTCGAGTCCACCCCTTCCTGATACCAATTGGATAGGACTAAAATCTACCATCATACCATTTTGTGCTTTTTTAGGCCATTTTCCCACAAACTTCCACATCATAAACCTTCCAAAATTATTAGAAACTGACTGCAAGGAGGACAATGAACTTTCTGATCCCTTCCTAGTAAACCACATTATAACCAACAGTGGACTGTAACAATAAAGAAGGCTGACAAAGATGTTTTACTACCAACAATAGTCTCTACTAGCTAGCACTCCCGAGTTTTTGACATCATCACTAGTAAAAAGCCAACACTAAAAATTGTTTGGCAGCTATAAGATCATCTATGTCCTTTCGATAGCTAAACAAGGTGTTTTGAATGTTCATTATATTCTCAATGTCGATCCATTGTCTACAAGAACCTTGAAATGGGTTTTCCCATCAATTTATGTGTAGTTATATATAATGGCTTGATATGGTTGAGACATTCTTTCTGCAGGTTTCTCAAGCATTTACCTTATTTTGGTTCTCCAGCTTTAGAGACTGAATATGACTCCACTTGGGCATATCTCGGGTTCTTGAATAAGCTGGTTCCTCCTTTAGGATAGACTATGTCTCCCTTAGGGAAATACTTTTCAGAACTCCAGTGAGCAAGACTATTCCTGTAATTGTCATAACCAAAAGCGTGAAGGGACACCTTTAAATTTGAAAAGTTACCTTCTGAATCTCTTTCTCTGTTGACAACCTCTTTTGGGAACTCTACGTCATTTCATCCGTTGGCTTTAATGCTTGACCTTATTTTATATTTCCACAGTTGGAAACTTGCCTAAAGCTACCTTCTGCCACTTCTCTAAAAAACTTTTTTTTCCTCTGGAACCTAACTTCTTACTGAGTTACGATGTCAAGAGGCTGAGGCGCAACTTCGCGAATGTCGTTACCCACCATCCACTTCTTTGCTTGGTTCAAAGAGGTTAGTAGGAACAAACAAATCTGATTGTTCTTTTAGAACTTTGCTCAGATCCTAATCACTTGTTCTTCGTAAGAAAGCGATCAATAGATGGACCAGCTCCCCTTGGAAAAACTTCCGTTTCCAATAATTTTGTGCAGCTTGTCAGGTGTCTTTGAGAACTTCTGATTGAACGCATGTCTCAATTGTCAATGCTACTTTTCTTCAAATCCTACTTCATAGCATGATGTCGATCCCATGGGTGGTGGAAAAGGATCTTCATCAAATCTGACATCTAACTCTTTGTCAGGGAACCTCATAGACCTTCTTCTGTTAATGCAACTGGGTTCCTATAGAGGATTCCTTGAAACTCCAGTTAGTCATTAGTATTATGGTTTCCAAGAGTCATGGTACTATAATATTATTTTCCCTTCATCTCCTCTTCGTGGCTAGCTTATGATCAATGATGGCGAGAGATACAAAAACTTTTTCCTTATAACAAAGAGATTGAAGATTCTCCTCAGGCTTATACACATCAAAGGTTGAATTCCAATCTCTTGAATTGGAGTTCTTCTTCTGAGGTGTTTTTTACTTAGGGCTCCTTAAGTTTAAGACACCACACAGGAAAACCTAAGGTTTCACCAAGTCAGCCATTTAATCATTTCTAATGAAGCTCCCTGATTAATAAGTTCCCGTTAATGCTTTCGTCTTCGTCCTGTGATTCCTCCTTTTCAAAGGCTCTTTCATATTCTGGCTACTTAGCCTCCAGCTCATAAAATCTAACTAAACTCCTATCCCTTACAATTTCTTCATCACTTTGAAGTCCAAAGGCCTCTTCAGCCAGGCTTTGATAAACTTCATGTTCGGTAAGAACACCTTTCAAACCTGTTCCTCAGCTTCTTAAACCTTCAATAAATGGAGTCGCACATCCTTCTCCAACTTCTTGTGGTCATATTCTGGATAACTCGTCCACATAAACCTCTAGCTTACCTTTCTAAAGAGCTAGGTATCGGAAAAGACACTCCAATCTCATACCATAATTGTTGAGTTCCTCGGAAAAGTGTTGGAATTTACCCAGGTGGAAAGTTGTACCGGTCAAGCAGTTAGGAACAATCGCAACTGTATAATTAGCAAAATTTCTCCAAATTGGTGAGTTCGCCACATTAGATTCGTTGGGAATCTAGCTATATGCTCCACCATCGATTTGTCACTTCTCCAGAGATTAATGTGAAGTCTAGGGAAATTTTTTTCTACCCCCTGAGATAAGCGGTTTCTCTATATGCATGGTTTCTTAAATAAGGCTTCATAAATTTTTGGGATGGCCAAAACTATCTGATGGTCAGGCCCATACAGCTCCTACATAACGTTCCCTCCGACACATTTCCTATTGGTGGACTTTGGGGGAATTTAAGGAATAGGATTACCTGTCCTTTTGAGCCACTGTAGTGACCACCAATGTATGCTATTTCTAGGGGAGCTCATTAAAGCCAACCCCACTAGTCTTTTGGCTCCTACTTGCCTATCAACAACTGAGGAAGCATGAGATGGCACAGCCTCATTAGAACACCTGGGTGAGTCATAGCACTAGTTGGTCCCCGAAAATAAATGTCAGGAGTCATTACAGGCCTACTAGTGGGACGACCTATCTGGAGTAGTTGGTGCCTGATGCGGTGAGTGCATATGCTCCTCTATTCAAATTAATGGTGGTTGATACAACTCTTCAAATAACCAACTGTCAGTGTTCCCCGGAGGGACTTCAAGTCGATTGTCCCTCGATTTTCTTTGGCACACTTGGATGGAAAGATTCATTCTCCTCCTCAGATTAGAAGTATTTTCTAGGCTATGAGATTGATTGACAGGTGAGTCCACAACATCGATTTCTTTCTCTCTAATTACCTTCCTCATGAAGGGATATTTCATGGTTTGCAGTTAGTTTGTCCATCATTTTCACATTCTTCGTCTATGCTTCTAGCATTGCCTTCACATCAGAAGAACTAAAGTTAATGGCAAAAATCATCAGGAACACAAACCGTCATTTTTACCTAAGCGTTTATTGACGGTCTCAGAGGTAAGTGGCAACTGTCTGTGCGGATTGTTAGCATAAGAGGTTGATTTATCCTTCCTCGTGAGGAGGCACAATTCCTTTTTTTAAAGAACTTCCCAAAGGCCTTACATCTTGTAGGTGCTCATCCGAATCCAAGAGACCCGGTAGTAGTTTCATTTCTCCAATAACAAAACAGTTTTTTGAGTTATGATGGTTCTCTCAAAATCCAAATGAAAGATGGAATGCCACCAAAAGTCGGTCCCACGTTGGCGCTGCAAACTAAATATTGTTTTGTTCTTTCTGTAGGAAAGAGCAACAATCTCTGGCTGATAGCTTGGAATATGAACATGTGAGAATACACTTGTGTTCAAGTGTGTTTGAAGTCACCAATTTTGAAAATTAATATTACGCTTGATCTAAACTTCTAAGCTGTTGGGGTTTGGATTCTACGGATTGTTGAATCCCAATTTGTGATTTTTTTAGATTGGGTTTCTATTTTTGGGATTTGGCCTTGGATTTTATTTTAATTGGGCCCAATTAATATTGTTTTGGGAAATTTAATCTTGATTAATTAATTTTTTATTTAAAATTAATTTAAAAGAAAGAGATAATAGAAGATTTGTTGAGCTGCAGTGGAAAAGGAGAGCACTCCTCAAAGAGTTATTCCCCATCATAGAAAAGTGGAAACTAATGGAGCCAATAAGGTACGTGCATTCAGTGGATCTTTCGGTAACGCCTGTGGAGCCTTTAAAAGGATCAAGAGAGACCAACCAACGAAACAAAATTCTCTGGCAACGAATTTCAACAAATCTAATTAAACTTCTTCCACGAGTCAAGCCAATTTTAATTTTTAAAGCCCGTCTTTATTTTTTATCTAAGCATTGTTTATTTACATTTCCTATTAATTACAAAAACTCTGTTCAATCACAAGCAAAGCAATTTACATTCAAGCAATCAAAATTTCCCTTTGTAGTTTAAGCAAATCAAATATTTATTTACAACATCCCGTTGCTCAAATTTTACTTTTAACTGCCACAATCTAGTGAAGCTGTACTATACTGTGATCCAAATCCACAGCTCCAGAAGTCAGGATATCAAGCACACTTTAATTCCTCAGGTAGGTACCTGTTACTACTTCACACCACTTGGCACATTTGCAATCTCCAATCCCAAGCTGTTCAGCCAGCAGATTTCATTTACTCTTTTTCTTCAAAAAAAAAAGAACCAACAATCTTTAGATTGGCACGCGGTGGGACCATCTTTTGTGCATTCCATCCTTCACCTGAGTTTGAGGAATACGCGATGAAATCAAAAAACTCATTCTGTGGTTTGAAAAAAGAAATTGAATTGTCGGGTCTTCTTTGGGTTTGATGGAGACCTTACGAGAGAGGCCCTTTGAAGCCTGAAAGAGAAATATATCTCTATATAAGGAAGAAGAAATCAAATCTCCTGCTCAAAACCCCAAAGTAGTTGCACTTACCTTTGACGATCCAATTAAAATGCTCCAGAAAAACACCTTCTGTTTTTTATTGATGTTATCATTAACTTTAGTTTCTAGTAATGTTGAAGGCGATGCTTTGGAAGCATAGAGGAATAATTAGTCAGATGATGGCCCAATTCCTGCAAACATGAAATATCTATTCATGGAGAACGGTTCATAAAAAGAAGATGAAGTTAATGACTCACGTGTTAAATCCAATCTCCTACTAGCCAAGTCTTCTGCCTAAGGAGAAGAATGAATCTTCCATCCCAGGTGTGGCCAAAGAAACTCGAGGAAACAATCGCCTTGAAGTCCCTACTGGGGCGGCCACTGAGAGTGGTTATGCTCTTTGCTGAAGAAGCAGGTCATTCAACGACAAACATCAGAGAGTAGGAGTCGGCTGCACTCCAACCCATTCAAATGGCACTACTCTAAATAGGCCACCCCACCGCAGGCCTGACCAGTGACTTCTAATATTATTTTCAGGATCACTTGTTCTTATGACTCACCCAGGTGCGATTCTATAAGGCTGCAGGCTTTTTCATTGCTCCTTAATCCTTTGACAGCACAGGAGTTACAAGCAAAGGAACTAAAGGGGTTTTTCCTTCAACGTAGCTCCCCAAAATACATATATTGTTGGTCGTTACGATTCCTTCAATTCGAAAATGTAATGCCTAATTCCTCAGATCCCCAACGTCACCATGATTGTTCTGAGGGACCAATTGTGTAGGAGCCTATATTGTCCTAGCCTCAAAACAGTGTTGGCTCACCAGAGTTTGTGAAGCCTTATTTAGAAACATTCAATTAGAAGAGAACCCTTATCCTAGGGGTAAAAAAAATTCTGGCTTTCACCATTGTTCTCTGTGAGAAGTATGGAACAATCGAACATGGAGCATTATAGCCAGATTCCACCATCCAATATTGACAAACTCGCCAATTCAGAGGGAATTTGCTAACCATAAGTTGCAATTGTTTCGTAACTCCTTGACAGTTTATAGCTTTCACCTGGTATTCAACACTTTTCGAGGAACTCAGTCAATTTCATTGGTACGAGATGGCAGCATCTCACTCCATACCTAGTTCTTTGAGCTGAGCCAAAGGTTTTGAGGAACATGTGTAAGTGTCTACTAAAATGATGTTTGTCAAAATGGCTTAAGAGAGGCTTGGAACTTCAAGCTGAGGAAGAAATTTCCCTCTATGGAAAGGGGATGGAAAGCACCCTCTTTTCAACTATCCTTTCAACATTTGCCTGGACGTCCAGAACCACTGACCCTTACTGATGCCGGAGGTGTCAGCGGGGACGGCGGATGGAGTTTAGAGATTCTCTATGACTGGCGGCTAAGGTTAGCAGGAATTATGAAGAGTGGCTTTAACTCATTTATTCTAAGGTTTAAGAAGCTGAAGGAACATATGTTAAAGGTATCTTACCTGGACTGTCAAGCTGAGAAGAATTCCAAATTCACAGGGTGGAGATTTAGAGATTTTTTCTAATGAGCTGTCGGCTAGGCTAGCAGGGAATTGTGAAGAGCTACTTAAAAAGACAGAAATCACAGAGGAAGAGGAAGCTCAACAGGAACTTATTATTAAAGAAAAGCTCCATTCATTGAAAAAATTGGTTTATGCCGACTGGTAACTCAACTCTGGTGTGTTTTCCAAACTTTAGAAGTTCCCAGTAGACAACATCTCAGAAGAAGAACTCCTAGTTTCCAAAAGAATCAATTCACCTTTAATATGTCTAAGACTGAGGAGATCTTTGAATTTCTACTGAAGAAAAGTTGTGCTTCTTCCTACCTGGTTATTAATGTTGTCGATGAAAAAAGGATTTATGAAGGAAAAGCAATATCTGTTAAATTCCCTGGAACCCACAATTACTAATAGCTACTGGAGTTTCAGGAATGATCTATAGGATCGGCATTAACAGAGGTGTCTCTGAAGTGTTCCTAACAAGAGCAGATGATTGATTGATTAAGGATCCCTTCACCCATGCGTTCCATTCAAATTTTATGAAGTAGATCTAGAGAGTATTCATTGACCAAAACTTTGAAGGAAGCCACAGGTTTCATTCAAAAAGTTCTTCAAAGACACCTGGCAACTTTCCACTAGCAACATTGCAACGGAAGTTTCCAAGGAAAGCCAGCTCCACCTGCTTTTATGACCACTTTCCCGTAAAGACAAAAAGGTTGTTAGATTTGAGCTTAAAATTCCAAAGGAAACCAATTCAAGGGGAAAAAGAAATTTTTTTGCTCCTCCTCCTGTGAACCAAGCAAAGAAGTGGATGGTAGTGTGACATCAAAGTTTCCTAGCCTTTGAACTCAAACTCAAAAGAGGAGGTTATAGAGGAAAAGAGTCTTGGAGAAGTAGGCAGAAGGCAACTTTAACTAGTTCCAACTGTGAAATTTGCAGAAAACTAAGTTCAAGCGTAAAGCCATAGATGATGACGTATAATTTCCAAGGGAGTTCTACAGAAGGAAAGAGGTTTCAGAAGTACTTTCTTCATTTAAAAGGTGTTTTGTCTTTACCTTTTGGTTGTGCAGTCTTCAGAATATAGTCTTACCACTGGAGCTTCTAGAAGTCCAAGGGAGACATTTGTAACTCAGGAGGAACCAACTTCTGAAGAACTAGTGATATGTAATGGAGTGGACATTTAATGTTCCAAGCTAGAGACCGAATGAAGTTAAAGTTAGTGCTTTTGGAGAAGCCTTGCAGAAAGACATGACTCAATATATCAGGCCATTATATATTAACTGCACACCATTGATGGAAAATCAAATTTTAAGCGGTTTCTTATAGAACAATGGATCAGCGATTGAATCATTGATTCATTCAAAACACTTCTTACCTATTGGAAGGATAGAGGAAGATTTTCTTATAAACTACCAAAACATTTTAGTGTTAGCTTTTTTAGTGGTGATGTGCCAAAAGCATATGGGAGTATTGCATTAGAGGTCCAAACTATTGGCTAATAAGAGACATCGTTTGTCAGCTTCTCTTCCTGTGTTGATTAGGTCTGCTGTTGGTCTATTAAATTTTATACTACGGAAGGGACTAAATCCAACCAATTAGTGTGTGCTATCTTCTTTGCAATCAGTTTCTACTTATTTTGGGAAAGGTGATGCTTGCAAGTTGTGTTATGGGTGGATCCTAAACCTTTTTAGCTAACTCAATACCCTGGAAGCCACAGTTGGTATGAGTGGATTAGTTCCACATCAATTTGTATCAAAAGGGATGGATCTCAAGGGGAGTAGTTGAAAGTTGAACGATAACCTTTTCTCTTGAGGAAGTTTGCGCCTTGAATCAAGCTAGGTATGGTAGTTAGCGAAGCTTTAGAGGCATCCTAGCTTCTTTCATCTCCTGACTAGCTTCATCAGATGTTTCTGACAGTTAGTTCAAACACCATCATAAGCCATCGCGCCTTATAAGAGGAGTCGAGGTGGAAACCTAAGGTGACTAGGAGTCCATGCATTAGAAAAATATTTTCTAATGAGGGAGATGCCGAGTTTTTTAAAAAAAAGCTTTTTTTAAAACAAAAAAAAAAAAAAAAAAAAAAAGCCCCCCCCCCCCCCCCCCCCAAAAAAACCCTTTTTAAATTTTTTTTTCCCCCCTTTTTCCAAAAAGCTTATTTTACAAGTAACTGTTTTTACAGGTTATGCTATGAACGAGTCGCAAGGAATGTGATGGGCGCTGAGATGATATTTGAGGTTAAAGCCGGTAGATGATTCTCAGGCGAATATAAGTCTAGTTGCATGAGGCTTAGCCCTGCGCCACCCAAAGCTGAGATTGGACATTTGCTGTACAGGAGTTCAAGCGAATCCTTGGGAGGAAATTTAACCTTCAACACACCTAAGGATTCTAAGATTAACACATGTTAGAGCCTATTGAAACCTTAGCTAAAACAAAATATCATAGTTGTTGCACTCACAAGGTACCTAGAGGAAATACGCTTTGTTGGACTTATCAAATAGTATATTGTTAGATCTTGCACAAATGAGAAATGTCAGTGGTCGTAACCTCAAGGAGCTACCTATAACCACCAGGGCGAAATGAAGGATCACCAGCAATAAGCAATGATAGGTAGTGGGCTGATCCCACGGCTCCCATTCATAAGATAGTAAAGGTCACCTGTAGGTAAGTAACACAAAACAAATTAATAGGTAGGCTGGACATAGTTGATCGTCCAACGGAACAATCAATGCAATAAGTAACGGAACTGCTAGCCGTTTCCTCATAAATGCTGTAAAGGTTTTCAATTCATGGTTTAAATATATTCATACAACAAAAAAGAAAAAGACAGAGGGTTCAGTTGAGGTTCATATCTTGAAAGTCTACTAGTGCTATGAAATAGTAGAGGAGTGTGTTCCTCATGGCTTTTCTATTCAAGCCTTTACTTTGAGGGAAGAAGAAGGTAGATCATTCAGAAAAAAAAAAAAAAAAAAAAAAAAAGGAGAGTAAATCTCAAGTAATGATCTCAATCTTAATAATAACAAACAACATAAAAATTTAGACAGAGGGTGCCATCTGGAGCTGTGACACAAGGTCAGGTCAATTAGGAGAGCATACTTATGGAGAAGAGATAATTGGAACATTCGTGAATCTTAAACAGTGAGAAGATGAGATTGTCGAGCAGGAGACATATTGAGCCATGGGAGTCACCTCAATTCCAGAAAAATTATATTCAGAAACAGGCTTGATGGAGAGATGATGATACCAGTTCGCAAATGTCCCTTGAGAGAACCTGATAGGAAAGAAAGGGTGGCAAAGTTAGCAGAGGAGAAACTTACTTGAGGACTTGGTGTTTAATTAGCAAAGCACCGCCCAAGGAAGTTAGCAAATGAAGCAGCGGGAAACTATTTTGCAGGAAAAATTAAAGGTACATAATTCGCAATCCAAATTTTATATTCATATTTAGAGGAACTAGTTTTCCCTTCCTTAGAGTAGGAAAAAAAAAATATCAGGTGCAAAATCTAGGAAAATATAGTTGCCAATGGAATTAGTAAAAAAAAAAAAAAAAAATCATGAGTGCCTGAGAATAGTTTTTATTTGGTTCCTTGGTTTATTGATTTTTCAAAAATTCATCAAAGACAAAATACAAGTGGAACCAACCCATTAATTTCCCATTTTTCATAATTCTCACTAAAAAACAGACCCACTTTTTTATTATACTTTATATTAAAAAAAGGGAAAACGAAATAAAAAGGGAAGTAAAATGGATGCCCATATGCAGGTTTGTCAATGGTGAGCCAGAGATGGCCACCAAATTGTTCATGTATGTCTTGCATTTAAAATAAAAACAAAAAAGTAAGAAGAAGAAGAAAGAAAATAGATGAACCTGCAGTAGTTATATTATATGAGAGACGGGAATCACGTGTGCACAGACAAAAATTGGCCAAAAGCAAGAAATGGCAAATTGATTTTATCTATCTATATATAATTTGTTGCCGGAGAAAAACAAAATTTTTGTTGTCGGAGGAAAAGAACGACGAAGGATGGCCAAGCTCAAAAGAAAAAATGGGACTATTAGCGGGTTTCTTGTTAATTGTTGAGATTGATATTTTTAATTTTGAAACTTTTTAATTATAAATTGGCGTTAAAGATTTTCAAAAATGGGCTAACCATTATAAAGTATGGTTATTAGGCCCAACATAAATATGGGAAGATAATTGTTTGAACCCATTTTGTGATTTTTTTACGATTTGAATTTGTATTTTGGATTTGGGCTTGGATTTATTTAATTGGGCCAATTTAATTATTGTTTGGGTAATTAATTTGATTAATTATTTTTAATTAATTAATTAATTAAAAGAAAGAGATAATAGAAGACGTGAGCTTTGCAGTTATTCTTCCAACGTATAGAAGGTTGGAAACCAAAGGAGCCAATGCAAGATGGTAAACGTGCAATCAGTGGAAAACTTTTGGTAACTGCGCCTGTGTTGAGACTAGGTAAAAAGACCAAAAGAAGACCATCCAACGAATCCAGAATTTTCTCCGGACGAATTCAACAAATTTCAAATCAAACTTTCCAACGCAGTCAAAGCAATTCTAATTTTCAAAGTCTTGTCTTATTTTCGTCTAAGCACTTGTTTATTTACATTTTCATACTTAATTACAAATTCTCTTTTCAATACAAGCAAGCAATTTACATTTCAAGCAATCAAATATTCCTTTATAGTTTCAATCCAATCAAATCCTTCTATTTATGAATTCACTTGCTCAAATTCCTTAACTAGACAACTAGTGAAGCGTTATACTTGTGATCAAAACCCACAAAACCTTTAAAAGTTAGATCAAATTGCACTTTTTAATTTATCAGTTGTTTGTTACTTCACACACCCTTGGCACGTCCCGCCATTCTAAAACTGCAGCTGTCAGCCAGCGGATTCAATTGCTCTTTTCTCAAAAAAGACACCTAAACAAGCGGTATGCGTTTTATCAGTTGCTTGCAATAGAAGAGGTTAAATTGGCCAAACGGAATTTGTAAAAAAGATTCATTGCTTGAAAATGTAAAGAAATTTAATTGCTTTGAAAATGTTAAAATTGCATTACTTGTATTGAATAAGACGAGCTCGTAATTACAAGGGAAAATATAAATGAAGCAGGTGGCTCGGGAAAAAATAAGAGGAAAGAGGCTTTAAATGTGAAACTGATTGTACTAACAATTGCAGAGTTGATTGATTTGGCCGCGGAGAATTGTGTTCCGGAGATTTGGGTTGGTTGTTTCTATTGATGGTTTCCCTCTGCTCATTATACAGCGACCACATTTGGCGGTTACCAAAAGGATTCTTGATGTACGTGTCCCGGTTATTAAGCTCCATTGGTGTCTCCACCTTTGTACGTTGAAGAAACTACTTGAAGAATGCCGGAGGGCGCGTTGAGGAGTGCCTCTTTTATTCAACTGCAAGTTCCACGTTTTTCTTTTTAATCTCTTTTTTTTAATTAATTAATTAATTAATTATACAAAAATTGTATATTAAATTGATCCCATTGGATTAAAAATCCAAGCCCAAACCCGAACCCAAATACAAAAACTCAAATCTAAAAAATCACAAAATGAGTTTCAAACAATAATAAAGCAAAGATATAGAATGGATGACATGTTGTTCCACCTATTTTATTTGATCAGATAATACGTTAAATTTCATTATTTTTAAGACTAAATTATATGTTAGTTTTTTGAATTTCTTTATTTGGTACTATTATTGTTTGAACTTCTTTACTTTTGAATTAATTATTCATACTTATCAATTATTATTATTATTATCATTATAATGAATTTCTTCAAATTGTCATGTATTTGCAATTTTAGTTTAATTATTAAATCCTTTTTCTATTTAAAAGAAATATGCATATCAACGTGGGAGAATGTGTATAATTTTTTACTTTAGAAAATTTGAACTGAAAAAACGAGGAGCCAAGATGAACGAAAATCAAGAGAACCGAACCCAAAACCAATTTGAATTTATGGTTCGATTTTGCATTAGTTCATTTGGTTCTGAATGTCTAGTTTTCAAATTTAATAAGAAAACGCGAACTATGATTCTGACTTCTTGATTCTTATTCAGAGTATTCCAACTTGTCCACAATGATCCTAATTTATTAACTTTGGCATCAAGACCTAAACGGAATAAGAAATAACTCCAAAATTAAGAGTTTTAAACACCAAAACTTTTAAACTAATTTCCTATAAAATATTTCTCCTTAAATACCGCGTAAAACTCGAGTCAAATCGAAAAGAGTTATACTAATGTTAATGGACTGGCTAGGATCATTGTCTTCAGACTCTTGACCTTCATTGGTTGCAGTGCAGTTGCGTCTGTCAATCTCCATCACGAATTTACATGAATTGGACTACATTTCCGCTCATTCCTTTTGATCTGCAAAATTCTAGTCAAGTGTTGTTTGACAAAACTAATTGGAGTGAAGGGAAAAGACGGCCAATTTATGAAAAATCTTTACTGTGTGCCTGTGATGCGGACTTTAATTACATAAAATAATGATGAGTATTAAGAAAACATGTTGGTTCACCACTGGCTAATGGGACATTTGGTCAATGGTCCTAAAAGGTCATTGTCATTCAAAACATAAAATAAGAGAAATTATAAGAAGTAGATTGATAATTCCGTTTGTCTTTGAGTAATGTCAGCTGGGATGATTGAAGAAACAATTTGAAGGCGAATTTAGTGGTTCACTTTATAAAAAGATGAAGATGGACAAAATATCTTTGGAACTTTGACCGTTTTTGCTGCTCATTAATTTTGACAACTTTCCTGTCTCTTCTCCCCACTTATTATAAGTTCATAGAATGAATACTATTTAAGTAACCTCTAAACTTTGCTAAAATAACATTAATCAACATATGGTTTCATTCTGATTTTTTTGTCATTAATTTATTAATGAAAAGTCGTTGTTGTTTCCTAGATGAATGCCTCACATAATACGTATTAGTTTACAAGAAAGTGTAAAATGCCCGAGCAAAAGGGGAACATTACTAATTGCTCTCACCTAAAGTTATACCTTGAAGTTTTTTAAATACCCTAATCAAAGATCTCTTTAGTATAATAGATAGTAACATAAGTAATTATAACATAAATTAAAATCGAATTAGTGTATAAATTAAATTATAAAAAAAAAGGAAAGTATAGGTAATTGTATGTTTTGAGTATAAATGGAGGAACTCAATTGAGTAATTTTAGTTTAATTGTTATAGGTAATAGGTGTTAGTCCGTTCTCTATTAATGTCATCTATATAGATACAGGCAAAAGGAAGAGATAAAGCGCTGAGAGATCTGTGCGAGGATTTGGTAATAACGTTTGTCTGTTTGCATTGTGAGAATCAAGGTATTTAGTAATTATACTAGTATATATATTGTTTGTGTATTTTAAAGGGAAAGGTGTTAGTAGGCAATCTGATTTTTCAATCTAGGTCAGCTGTCCCTCATTTGCAAGAGGCAATCGTTTTGGCAATCCACGAACACTATTCACTTTTGATATATTAATGATAAGTGGAACGGTTCCGCTTCCCCAACGTTCCGATTACTATTATATTCGTGTTAAGTAACAAAACATGGCGGCTCATGTGCTAATTAAAAGCTATAGGTCCATTACTGTTGCCTGATTACGGATGAGCGGTTGGTTGAAGGTGGAAAGGACGTCTTTCGTAAATGCACCATGAATTTACCAATCACGCGTTTCCTAATTTTCCCCGTCCCGTAAACATCAATCCTACGCCCCTACAATGAAAAAAAAAAAAAAAAAAACTTTACCTTACAGAAAATTGAAAATTAAATTTCAAAATACAAAACCACCACTTAAAATTGCAAGAAAAGAAAATATTAAAGCTCATAAAGGAAAAAAAAAAAAAATCCAGTTTTTAGGAAAAATAAATAAATAAAGAAGTATTACTAAGATTTTAGTTGAGTTGTTGGAATTTAAGACGAGGTAGTCTTTAGGTGAACAAAAAATTAATAGTTTTTGTTGAATTTATGCTAACTTTTCTTGATATTCATAACCTCTACTATGATTTTTTCTATTTTATATAAAATGGTTACGAGGATGGATCAGATAATTACAATACAATCGCGACTGAGGCTGAAAGGTTAATGCAATTTAAATCGCAAGATGGCAAATGTAGCATTTTAAAATCGGGATGAGTGGCAATGCTCCATATTTCAAACCCAATCTCATCCTTAATTCTTCATATCTGTATCCAATCATTTTATCGGGTAGAGAATATGTATATATATTCTTGAACCCAATGGTTTGGTATTCCTATGGCGGTTGCTTGGGGGGATTTACCCTGTGAGTATTTAGTTATCCATGGATATTCATTATTTATTGCTCATATTATTTAAAAATAGATTATAGTTGAATTTTAAAAAATAAAGTAGATTTATCCAAATTTAATTTTTATTATAACGCGATTTGAACATTGAATTAACACACAAATGAATGTTAAATTAAAATGTAATGCAAAATTGTTCTTTGTATCATAAATATTTTCAATTCAAATTAGATGGTAGCCAGAACTTTCTCCAAGTGTATGCATATAACAATAATCAATTAATAAAAAATAACTTAAAAAACTTGTGTAACAAAATCACGAAGTTCTTTGTATGCGTTGTTCCATTATCGCAAATTGAAATGAAGTCTAAATATTAAATTTTCCAAATTTTAAAAACTTAATTCAATTCAAAGTGTTAATATATGAAAACTGAATGGAAGTTATTATGCATTATTTAAAAATCTTCGTGATGTGATAATTTTAAAAAAAAACTCCTCTAAACCCTCTGAATTTCAAATACGAAGATCGAAGGTTAGGGCTTATAATAGCACATACTTGTACTTACTGCATATCTAAAAGTAAAAACTTTCAAGTCATATTCATTTACCCTACCTAAACCCACGTCAAATTCTAAAATTCGAATGTTTTTGACTTACATTCAGATTGGGTGGTACACTCATGGTCGGATTAATTTTTTCCATCTCCAAAAACAGTATTCTTTTTACAATAACATAAATAAAAAAAGCTTACATAGAAAACGATTACAGATGGAAGTCATCTATTTATTTAATCTATATGAATCGACCAAAACTGAAGCCAATTCCGATGGTTGGTGCTTTAAGGTGTAAAATAGCTTATTTGTTAATTATGGATTAAGATTAATTTATCATTTAAAAAAGAAATACATAATTAATACTTAATCTTTGTTAAGTTTATATCTGCCTAATTATTAGTTTACCTCGCGTTTCCATTAATACTTATCACATTTGAGAAAATGAGTTTATTTCTAAAATATTTTTTAACATATGTGTTTCAAAGAAGTTAATAAATCTTTTTTTCCATGTTTACCCTTATATATGGCTCAATATATTACTTTCAATTTAATCAATTTCTTAGAGAATTAGTATTAAATTGGAATAAATATATTCAATTTAGTTCAATAATATTGTTAAGTTAGACAAATTTAATGATCTTTCTTAAGAAGGAAACGCTGGAATTTAAATGTGATTAAATTATGCTATAGAACAAAGGTTAGTAATTAATATTGATGTTATTAATTGCGGAAGTGAAAATTTTTTACAAGAGTTAAATGAATTAATAGTATTACATTAATGATAATTGTTAATTGTGAATTAATTAAGGAGTCATTTAACGCCGATTCATTAGATCGTCTAACTCAATCCGGTGGCAAATTGAAGACTTTTAAGTGCAGTTGGATTTGCCAGAGTCACGCGTTTTAATAATGATTATTACGATAATATTAAGAAATTTATATTATAATTATCTTAATAATGTTATAGAAAATACATTCTTTTATTATTATGATAATAAAATTTTTTTAAAAGTATAGTAACATTTAACGTTTATGAAAATTCTTTAAAAGATTATATTAGAAAATTCAATATGTGCCTTTATTTGCCTGTACGATAGACAAATTCCTTAAAAATTGAGTACAGCCAACAAAATGCATGTTCGTTAAACATAACAACTTAATTCTAATAATAATGAAATAATGAATAGTACCTGCCGCACCAAAAGGTAGTCCATCTTTTTTTTTAATTTGTCTTCAGATATTATAGTCTATTTTTCCTTTTTGTATTCTGGTAATCGCATAAATTGTCTACTAGTACCTGTTATTAAAATTTTATCTTATTATCGATTGAACCTTCATTAATTCTTACTTATTATGTTCTATATAATGGAATTTACTCATGTGTTTATTTTAAGATGAGCATAAATTGCAAAAAGTTATATCATTAAAATGAGTCTTTTAACCATACTTTTTTAATCTGTGTTGAAAATAAAAGGTGGAATATCTTCTTTTGGTGGTCGGAGGAGTAATAATAATAATATAATAAATTAATGGATACTTCATTCCGTTCTTTTATTATAGGAAAGTTTCCACTTTTTAGATGTTTTTTTTAAAAAATTTTTGAACTAAATTTTTTTGAATGGATTCTGTTTATCCTTTTTATATAAAAATTTCTCCTAATTTGATAATTTTGGGAATCATGTAAATGTTGGAAAATTTTCACCCTTGTTTTAGTGTTTTTTTGTTGAAGCTTTTAGTGTAATAGATTTTCAAAATAGTGCAAACAAAAGTTATTAGCATGAGCATGTTAATGGTTAAATAAATTTTTGGGAGAATGGATTTTTTATGATCAATAGTCATTGAAAAGACAAAATATGCTCGTATAAGGTTATATGAACTTCGTTGAATAGAAAAAGGCCCATAAAAATTTTTTTCAAGTCGACCAAAATTGAAAATAATTTCTTTACCTAACTTCACTGAATAATTTTAAAGAAATTGTACAAGTACCTAGTATGTTCAATTAATCAAAGGACAATTGGAAGGTTTAAGGATGAAGCAAAAAACTTTCGGTGATTTTACACAATTTTTCCGAAAGTAAAGGACAAAAATAAATTTCTTCTCCACAAAACTCAAAGCAAAACTTGTATTTCTACTTTCTTTTTGTATTTCTCTTCAGTTCAAAGTATTTAAAATTTCATTGAAAAATTGAATATTAATTTAAGCACCATGTTATTGATATATTTAGAGGATGCTAAATGATATATTAAGATTAAATTAGGAAAAAGAATGGCAAAAAAAAATTAATTTTAAAACTACTTTTTTTAATCTTTGGGTGAAAAAATTAATTGTTTCTATATATTAAAAAAAAAAAAAAAAAAAAAAACCGAGGAAGTAATTAAGCAGTGTCCTGAAAAAAAAAAAAAAAAAAAAAAAACCGAAGGAAGTAATAAGCATCCTAACAGTCACAATAATTATACTCCCGCTGTGGAGGCAAAATACTTGTTTTCCTTAAATGTGGTAAATTTTGATTAAAGGCCGTTGATGTGGTATGTCTAAGTGCCAATGTATGTGTGTTAAGTTTCCGCTTTTGTTCTTTTTGTTTTTCTTTCTGCCCTTGTTACCCCTCAACTTAAACATCAAATTACATATACTACCCTCATCCATTACTTGTACGCAGTACACCTCAACTTCTATACCGTGGCCCACTTAAGTGATAAACAAAGTCCATACGTGTAACGGTTCGTTCCACACATCGGTCCTCTTAATTTTACCATCCTCTTGTTTTACATAATATTATGGGGATGGTCAAAATTTTGACATCTGTTTTAGTATATATATATATATATATATATATATATATATATATAATATATATAATATATTATATATATATATATATATTTGGTTTAATGTCAGTGGGTTTTATTAGGTGGAGCGGGTGAGATTTATAATTGAAAAATATTGAAAGTTCTTAAAAAAAAGAAAGAAATATTTGAAATATATTTGGTTTATGTCAGTGGTTTTATTAGGTGAGCGGGTGAGAATTTATAATTGAAATATTGAAAGTTCTTAAAAAAAAAAAAGAAGAAATATTTGAACGTTAAAATTTCTAGGCCTTCGAAGTGTATGTCAACGAAGTTTCAAAAATAATTTTAAGAAAATCGCAAACTCAATTCTAACACTTCGTCCTCTCTTTTTTTAATTCGATATTTTTTTTTTATTTCATTTGGATTAAAATTTTAAAAAATAAAAATAACATTAATTATTTTATTTTAATTTTAATTTTATTTAAGTATCTGCATTAAATTTTATTTAATGAATATTAATTAAAGGATAATTTAATTTTTTATCTTTACTTTTTTTCTAAAATTAAAATAGTTCAATCATTTTCTTAATTCTTATGAAAAAGTTAAAAATGCCAAATTTAACATAATGACTAGAGTAGAAATTTTAGTTTTTAATATCTGTTACCAAACTTAATGAGAAAAACTTAATAACACTCTTAATTTTTGTAATGGCCCATTAAAAACTTTAATTGAACATAAATTTTACATAATTTTTCAATTATTGGATGGATATTTAATAAATGTAATACTTTATACGTCTTTTGACATAAAAATGGTTAAATAATAGCCTTTACATTTTTTAATCATTATAAGTACAATTTTATAAACTGAATATAATTTTATAAGTCGAAAGATTTAACAGATATAATTTTATAAAGTTGCGGCTAAACATTTCTTATAAAATTCAAATACTAATATATGCATTTTGCCTATTAATATCATTAAAAGGGATACAGGTTTCTCAAAACTTTTATGGATAGAGTTTTTGAGGTTTTTGAAAGTAAGACAAGGTGAAAATTAAGTTGTTTGGTAAGATGATTTGAGAAAGGGGATTATAAGAGGAGAATTGAAGAGGTTTTCTTATGATTATTTGAAGGGTAGAAAATCCCGCAAAATCATCCATTTTCTCAACCCACTAAATTGAATGGTTAAAAAAAAAAATTAAGAACTTTACTTTATAAATAGAACAGTTAATAAACATAAATTAATGTTTCATTAAAAAAAAATTCTAACTAATCTATATGTAAAAAGTATATCTTCATAATCTTCAACATTATTAAACTTTCATTTGTTAACCTTATTTTGAAACATGAAAAATGCCATTTAACTTACCTTATTTTACTAAAAAGCTTCCATCACCCATCTAAACAAAGCCTTCAGTGAATCTTTGTGAATGCTGCAATGAAAAGGGATCCATGTGGAGAGAAAGGGAGACAAGAGTGTGAACCAGCATAAATCTGCTTTACCTTAAATAAAGATATAAAGAAGAGATGTGAAATGTTGCTGTTCAGGTAGTTAACCTCTAGATGATGTACCAGGAAAAAATTTGAAATCTAGACCAATAATTCTCAAATAAGAGACAAAATTGCCACTATTTATGATACTCACTTCAATTATTTTCCACCTTTAAGTCTAAATTATTAGAATAACCAAAACCAAAACTATTAACTATTTTCAAGAAAGGGAATTAAAGACGTGTGAATTTTAGCAGCAGAAGCCAGTAAAGCCTTGCTATTTAAGAAGGAAAGGTTCCAGCTACTTATATTGTTTTTCCAATTTTAAATAAAACAATAATATGATCAAACATGAATGCTTTAAAAAAGTAAAACAGATGGTTCTTTCTACATTATTTCCATATGCATTTCTCTTCTTTTTTAGTTTGCTGATCATACATTGCTTTGCCAGAGATACAATAACCAAGAATGGTCCTATCAGTGACAGCAAAGGCGAAACTCTTGTTTCTCCCGGAGAAAAATTCGAACTGGGTTTTTTTACTCCTAATGGAAGCACAGGAAGGAGATATGTTGGGATTTGGTACTACAAGTTAACTCCACTTACCGTTGTTTGGGTTGCAAATAGAGAAAGTCCAGTTTTAGATAATACTGGAGTTCTTTTCATTGCAGAAGATGACAACATTAAGGTTGTGGATGGAAAGGGAAGGTCTTACTGGTCAACGAATCTGGAAACAAATTCTTCTATGGAAAAGATATTAAAGCTAATGGATACTGGAAATCTTGCTTTCTGCGAAAAAGATGAAAGAATTGTCTGGCAAAGTTTTGAAAATCCAACTGATACATTTCTTCCAGGTATGAAAATGAAACAAGATATTGAATTGGTTTCCTGGAAAAGTTATGATGATCCAGCATCTGGGAACTTCACTTTTCAATTAGATCAACAAGGAAACCAGTTTGTTATATGGAAAAGATCGATTCGATTCTGGACAAGTGGAGGATTAGTTTCAGGTAAAGTTGGGAGTTCTAATGAGATGTCTTCTGCAATATCTTATTTCTTGTCAAATTTCACCTTAAATGTAGTTCAAAATGATTCTGTGCCTTATATCACATCGTCATTGTATGTTGATACGAGAATGGTCATGAGTTTCTCAGGCCAAATTCAGTACATGAAGTTGGATACTAATAAGATATGGACCTTGTTCTGGGCAGTACCAAGAACAAGATGCAGTCTTTACAATGCTTGTGGAAATTTTGGTAGCTGTAATAGTAATAATCAACCAGTTTGCAAGTGTTTGCCTGGATTTCAGCCTATTTCGCCTGAGTATTGGAATTCTGGAGACTATTCAGGAGGATGTATCAGAAAATCACCATTATGCGCTGGAACTGCTGCAAATGACTTGTTCTTCAACTTACAGATGATGAAAGTAGCAAACCCAGATTCTCAATTCAGGGCCAAAAATGAAATCGAGTGCAAGAATGAGTGCCTTAATAATTGTCAATGCCAGGCCTTTTCATATGAAGAACAGCAAGGAGAATCTGCTAGTGCTACTTGTTGGATTTGGTTGGAAGATCTTACTGATCTTCAAGAGGAGTATGATGGTGGCCATAAACTTAACGTGCGAATTTCAGCCTCCGATTTAGGTAAAGCCTTGTCCCCAACTGAATAAACTTAAGTTTTGAACTGATTTAATGGTTTAAGTCTTCAAAATTTTTACTTGTGCAGACTTAAGTTCAAGACATTGTGGGACTTGTGGCACAAATATGATTCCTTATCCTCTTAGCACAGGGCCTAATTGTGGAGATCCCAATTACTTTAATTTCTACTGCAACAATTCCACAGGGCAACTTAGTTTTCAATCACCAGGTGGAATCTACAGAGTCACCAGAATCAACCCAGAAACACGAAAATTTGTCATGCAAACCAAAGATGCAGATAGTTGCAAGGCCATAAAATCAAATGGGAAACTTTTACAGCTCAGTAACTTATCACCATTTCATGTGATTAAGTGGTGTAATGCTGATATGGGAAAGTATAGCTCTGCTGCATCATTTACAGGTGATGCTGAAGTAGAGATAAGTTGGGATCCTCCGCCAGAGCCAACTTGCTCTTCTGCTATAGACTGCAAAGATTGGCCTAATTCAAAATGCAGTACTACAGAATATGGAAAGAAAAAGTGTCTCTGTAATATGAGCTTTCAATGGGATGCCCTGAAATTGAACTGTACTAAAGGTAAGAATATTATAGTTGTAGTATGCATAACAAATTCATTTTCTGTATGCAAGTGAAAGAATTTATATATTCTTCTTCAATCTTGCAGAAGGTCATTACATTAAGCAAAGAAGTAACCATTACATAGGAAAGATTTCCTCTTCTTTGATCATTGCAGTAGCTTTCGCAAGTGTCATTGGTTTTGTTGTTCTCTCAAGCTCTATTATTTGTATATATTGGCAAAGAGGAAAGCTGGCTAGGTTACAAGGTAACTCTTAACTATACAATTGTTGTCAATTTTGTGACAGTAATAAACTTAAGGCCTAGAAATAGATTTAGAGGTTCTGCAATGGGACAAAATGCTATACTAAGTTATTTATGAATTCAGGAAACAGATTATCTCTGCAAAGACATCTAGGCCTTCACTTATATGGCAGTGAAAGACAAGTCCAGGGCATGATTGACTCGGATCGGTTCAACGAAGACGAGACAAAAGCAATAGATGTGCCATTTTTTAACTTGGAAAGAATATTAGCTGCTACAAACAAGTTCTCAAATGCAAACAAGCTAGGACAAGGTGGGTTTGGACCTGTTTACAAGGTAATAATATATATATACAAGTTCTCAAATGCAAACAAGCTAGGACAAGGTGGGTTTTTTGGACCTGTTTTTACAGTTAAATAATATATATATATATATATAATATATATATATATATATATATATATATATAATATAAAGATCATTCTTTTTCCATTTGTTCTTCGGAGGTCAGAAAAATCGATACATTTCAAATATATATATAAGATCATTCTTTTTCATTGTCTTCGAGGTCAGAAATCGATACATTTCATTTTTCAAATATTCTTCAATTAGGCTACATTTCCAGGAGGAGAAGAAATTGCTGTGAAAAGGCTTTCAAGCGGTTCTGGTCAAGGCTTAGAGGAATTTAAAAATGAAGTTGTTTTAATTGCTAAACTTCAGCATAGGAATCTTGTAAGGCTTTTAGGCTATTGTATTGAAGGAGATGAAAAGATGTTACTCTACGAATATATGCCTAACAAAAGCTTAGATTTCTTTATTTTTGGTTAGTTCTTTACACCTTTTTATTACATAGAAAGCAGCTCCAAACTCAATCTCAAACAGAGGATAGTGACTGATTTTATTATGTTCTTGAATGGAAATAAAAAACTTTGCAAGATCGAAAGCTTTCTAAGTCATTGGATTGGGGGATGCGATATAACATCATTGTGGGGATTGCTCGAGGGCTTCTTTACCTTCATCAGGATTCAAGGCTGAGGATCATTCACAGAGACTTGAAGACTAGTAACATTTTGTTAGATGAGGAGATGAACCCCAAAATTTCTGACTTTGGCCTGGCAAGGATTTTTGAAGGCAAAGAAACTGCTGCAAACACTAGCAGAGTTGTCGGAACTTAGTAAGTTCTATTTCACTTTTTGTATCATCCACGTTATGTTATAGTTTAATGAAATTAAGGATTTTTTTTGAACCATGTTATTTTTTACGATACACTTGGAAAAAAAGGATAAAATCAGAACTTGTTTTTTAAAGGAAGTCGGAACACTCTTTAAAGAATCATTAGTTTCATTAGTTTGGTACATAAGTGGAGCCATAAATCCAGTTTAGACAAGTAATTTCCGTGTATTTGAGTGTTAAGATTCTATAAAAATTTTATATTTTTTGTTATGCAGTGGGTACATAGCTCCTGAGTATGCCTTGGATGGTCTATTTTCATTCAAATCAGACGTGTTCAGCTTTGGGGTGGTGGTGCTTGAGATTATCAGTGGAAAACGGAACACTGGATTCTATCAATCTGAAAAATCTCTGAGTCTTCTTGGTTATGTGAGTTTGTTGACCTTTCAGAATTTGCACCTGTGCCTCTAGTTTGCTACTCTTAGTTTTAAGTGTTCAAAAGTTTTCCTCCGCACTGCTCGGTTTTTTTAATAAATAAGATCAAATCGGATCTGTAGTTGAGTCACAGTTAAATCAATCCGATTGATCAGTTCAGTTTTAAAAACATGGTTTAAAGAGAATGAGAGCCAATGAATTTTACACCCAATGTGAAGGGCATACAAACTCATATCTTTTTAGACCATATTTGATGGGGGTGACAACACTTGGGCAAAAATCGAAAAATTGAATTGGTTTGATTCAATTTTCAGTTTTCAATAGAGAGAATCAAATTTTTTCCAGTTCTCTTTTACTTTTATTACACCTAAAAATAAATCAAAATCAGTTTTATTCTGATTTTAGTAGTTAAAATCGAACCAAATTAAACTGGTTCAATTTAATTACACTATTCAATTTGATTTGATTTGATTTTCCTCTAAAAAATATTGAATCTATTCAGATGAGGGGTGTTTCACTTCAATTTGATTCAATATGACTTAGTTCATTGATTTTTCTTTTTTTTTTTTTTTTTTTTTTTTTTCATTGATTTTTTTTTCTTTTTTTTTTTTTTTTTTTTTTTTTTTGATACTTTTTTTTTTTTTTTTTTTTTTTTTTTTTTTTTGATACTAGATTTGTAATTTTATAAATTTTAAGAAACTTTCACAAATTTTGAAAATCCTCACTCCAAATGCATCCTTTATATAATTTTGAACTAAATGATCTTTCTTTTATAAATGACAGGCTTGGAATCTATGGAAAGATGAGAAAGCATTAGATTTCCTGGACCCAGTACTGAGGAAAACCTGGAATATAAATGAATTCTTGAAGTGCATGAACATTGGGCTTTTATGTGTACAAGAAGACCCTTTTGATCGTCCCACCATGTTAAATGTAGTGTTCATGCTTGGAAATGAAACAGCTACTCTTCCAACCCCTAAACAACCGGCTTTCATTGTTCGAAGATGTCCTTCCAGTAGCAGAGCTTCTTCATCTAGCAAGCCAGAGACCTGTTCTAATAATGGGTTAACAGTTACTTTAGAAGATGGCAGATAACACAGCTTCTAGTACAGGAAAATTGTCCACAGAGTTTCTCAAATATCCTAAAGGTTGAGAGACTTTTCTTATGAGGTTTCAAATTTGAATTTCCATCATTTTCAGTTTGATTTACACCTTTTGATTTCCCATTGGTGTACACTAATTATTTGTGGAATTATTTCAATGACAAGTACTGGCACCAATCTCCAGTCGCTAGTTCATTTCGTGATATCAAAGTGATAGAATCGGTATAAAAAATTATAACATATATCTATCTATCTACATCTTCTATATAAATATATAAAAATAGAGTCATGAAATTTAATTTGACATTCTCTTAAAATTTTAATGTAGGTTGAGGTGGTGTGAATTGAATTTTATAAATGTTATGATAATAGATGAGTGGAGGCTTTATAATTAAATATTTCAATATCCATTAATTATGATAATTGAATTTTTAGTTTATAATTTTAGAATTCCATGGATACTAAACTTTACCACTAAAGCTTTAAATACCACATAATTAGGATTTTCAGTTTATAATTTGAGAATTTAAAAGGTTGTGAACTTTAAATGGATATAAATTTATATTCATGTGCAAATTCGCTCAAGAAAAATTATAGGACAAGAATATTTAATGTTGATCTTTTCAAAGAAAAAAAATCCGAAAAGCATTATAATATTGTTGAAGAGCTTTTTCCAATATACCACAATTATTACAGTTCAGCAACTAATAATACTGTATCCAATTTTTCTTTTCTTGCTTCATCTTTTTGTAGATAGTTTTATTGAATCTTTTGATCTTTTTTAATATTTAACTACTATAATAAGGGCGTAAGTAATTTTGAATGATGTTTAATTATTTGTGGACATTCCTCACTTCCTTCACAAGACTCATATTTGGATATTTTAATTTATTTACTAACTGTGGTTCTAGATATCATATATTTTCCTGAAATTAATTAAGAATTGCTCTAACACATTCATATAATTTATGTGTTTTAAATGTTTTTAGACTTGTCATTTATAAGATGTGATTATGTAAACACTTTACAAGAATTTTCTGAAAAAATTTCCATATAAGATAATAAAAAAAAAAAATACAAATTTGCATAAACCGGCATTCACGGGTACATGATTAATTTAAGTAATAATAAAGCTAAATAATAGAGGTATTTATATACTATTATATATAATAATATCCAAAAGTTTATTCAATATTAATGTTTTAAAGTTGGTGTTTTGATTTGATTTGATTTAAACTTACAACAACCTAATCCAACTAAATCAAATATAGATATACACACAAGTAGCATTAACCAAATTACTTCCCTTTCTAATAAGTTATGTATTAAGTTAAATAATTTAATTTCTCACATTCAAAATTTTATGTATGTCTTATACATACTAATAAGTTAATTAATATTTTTCTTTCCATTCAGATCGAATTTATTAATATTTTTCTTTTTAATAACAAGTACTTTTGATGGTGCCCTCATACAAGTGAAGCAACAACAGCAGTATTCAACTCTTTCATCGTCTCTCTTCCAACAAGGCATTGAACTTTGTTTCTAATTGGGTATTTTTCTCATTAAGCCTTCTTATTGATCTCTTGGTACTTTAATTATGATTTCTTTTATAATTTTTTATTTTAATTCTCGCAAAACAATAAACTTGATTAGAGTATTTAGGATTGTTTTTAGTTTTAGTATTTTAACTATTTAATTAGTTTAAAATTTTCACTTGTTCATCTTTGAGTGACAATCTTGGTTAGCTTACTCAATATTGTAATAGTCACCAATACTTATAAGTATGGTCCTAAAAAATATTAATCAATTTTGATTATTTAGTGATGATAATAAATTTTAAAATATTAATGAGATAATTTTCCTTTTCTCTTTTAGAATCTGCTTCAATAATTTCTGAATTTATTTAAAAAATTGTTTTTATATAATTGCATAATTTAAATGCATGAAATCAATAGCTTATAAAAAAACACATTTGATGTAGGGTTGTTAAAATAGCCTATGTCTAAGGGAAGGGGGGTAACCCACTAGCAACTGCTGTGCCATGGTACCAAACTTCCTTTGCAGCGGCTTTCCAGAGTCTAGATTTGATCTTAACAAACAAGATCTAGTGCATAAACCCATCTTGATGTAGAGGATGGACCCAATCTCCCTTGTATTAAGCCCCCTCCATAGAAAATTTCTATCAAAAATTTCCTTGAGTGGTTGCCCCAAACTGAGAAACTAAGAAGCTCAGAAGACCCTAAGTACAAACCAAAACAAGACCAGATCGATGGATCTTTCTTGAGAAAGAACGCAAATACATATAGGGGAGAAGACTTATAAAGGGTAGTAAAACAAAAGAGAAAAGAGGAGTACAGAAAGAGTTTTGTGAAAATACTCTCATTCTCTCTAAAAGAAAACACTCCTCCGTCTCTTAAAAGTTTAAAGCTTTTCTTCTTTTCTTTTGGGTGGCTGCCGGTGACAGATCTTTATTCGGTGGCAACCCCTCTTTTCTTTTTCTTTTCGCTCTTCCATATAACAATAGATAAGTAACTCTTTCTCATCCATGCATGAACCTAAAGATTCGAATTTGCATGGGGATAAGTAATGACATTATAAAAAAAAAAAAAAAAAAAAAAAAACTGATGAAAACTTAAGAGCTCTCAAGAAGACGCTATTGACTATAAGTACATTAACCATAATACAAGGGAACCTAAGATCTATTAGAATGGATCATATCTTGAGAAATGAACGCAAATACAGTATAGGGTGAGAAAGTAAACCTTAATAAAAGGTGTAAAACAAAAAGAGTATAAAAAGAGGAGTACACTGAAAGAGTTTTTTAGTTGAAATTTAATACTACTCATTGCTCTTCTTTATAAAGAAAAAACTTATCTCATTCTCGTCTACCTTTATAAATGTTTAAAAGCTTTTCTCTTCTTTTAACTCTTTAGGGTATGGAGCCGGGTGACAAGAATCTCTCTATTTCGGCTTGGCAAACCTCCGTCCTGTGTCTTGTTTACAATTTTTTTGCCGCTACTTAATCCTCATAGTTTAACTTATGATAGATATTTATTGTTTAACTACTTATCTTCACTAATGCCGATGACACATGAACCTAAATGATTTCGATAATTCTAAGACATGAAAGTGTCGTTATAGGTATAAAATGGATGGCATTTTATAAAATAAAATAACAAACCAAGAAAAAAAACGCTGGTCATACTTCAGCTCAAGTGCAGGACTAAGGCAACTAGCTCCATTGATCAGGCTCCATGTGTTTCAATAAAAAAAAAAAAAAAAAAAAAAAAAAAAAATCATAAAAAAAAAAAAAAAAAAAAAAAAAAAAAATCATGTTATCATGCCTAGGGAAGACAGTCAGTTCAACTTAGAGAATATTACGGCTTATGCTCATAACTCCATTAAAACCTATAGATCAGCATTTGTAGTTTATTAATCGAACCTAAAGATTTGATACTTATGGGAGACTTCTATTATCAAATGATAATAGAATTTGCTAAGCATGGCCCAGACCTAAAAACAAAATAAAGAGGCATGACCTAGCCTAAGATTGAGTTATTATGAAATCACATCTCAATATCTTCTTAAGCTATGTGGCAAGTCCTATCCTACAATCCAAGAACTATGCTAGAAAGTCAAATACTAAAAAAATGCTAACTACTAGAACTCCTAATCAACAACCTGTAGACACTCAATTTTTACAATTAAAAGGCTCAGTAATGATAATATTTTTTGACATAAAATCGAATCGGGACATCTGATTGCTCTGATTCTCAGACCGATGATTCGCGGTTAAGAGAATTTAGCCATTTGACCATTTTTACTTTTTCGAGTTTCCAAGCGTTTCATATTGAAACCGGGCCCGAAAAGCACTTTTGGTCCACTCAGCACACTTTTCAGTCACCACCTTGTTTTACATGCCACCCGGTCTTATTTTGAGGCCCACTAGTGACACTTGCCACCTAAGCCCTAAAGTAGGGCAACATCCCCCATTTGCCTATAAATAGGGCATTGGGAAATGTGCAAAGGAGGTCTTTTGGTTGCTTAAATGGAAACTATACTATTTTGAAAACTCAAACTTTTAATCTAAGGAAAACTTGTATTTCCACTTAGATTGGAGGTTTATATTTAATCATTTAGGAGAAACCCCTTGACCTAGTGATTAAAAGACCTAAAACACTCAAATTAAACTTACCTTGGATTTGTTGATTCAAGATTAAAGCTTTTGGGTTTTTGATTCATTTTTCCCAAAATCTTTGGATTTCTCCTAGCAAAGGTAACCCCTAAGAGCCTTTAACCTTTTCCCCGTCTTTTTCTTTTATTTTGGTGTATTAAGCACCTTCTTAATACTGGTTGGAAGAGAAATCAATGAAAAACCAGGAAGCTTCTGACCGTGTCAGAAGTGGCGCATGCCACTAAGTAGGGGCTCCATGCCACTACGTGTGGCGTTTTTTCTCCAGTCAGAATGCTCTAAAACCAGGTTCGGCATCTTCTAATCAGGGCAAGGTGTGCGCGCCACACGTAATGGCACACTCCACTTCCCTAGTGATGCATGAACCTTCATTTTAGAGGTCCAGAATGCAGAAATCAATAAAATGATCCCGAATCGGAGTTCAATTGAGTCAAGCACGGGACTTTCTTATTCTGGATCACGATAACGACTCATCATGGACTAAATAAATACGAAATCAATAAGAAACGGGTAGTGACAAGTGTATTTGTTCATCAACCATGATGAATATCAAGGCTTTGAACCAAATCTTGTTCAAATCTTTAAATTCTTGCTTTTAGTTTATTGTCCTTTATTTTTACGCATATTTTTTATTACTGTCCTTTATCTTTAAGCCTTTTATTCATTATCCTTTAATTATTGTTGGGCTAATCCACTAGATAATGGTTTATGAACATGAACATTCATCATCTCATTATTTTGAATGAATGTATATTTATTTGATTCTGTGGATCTTAGTTTTGTTCTGTGATTGTTACTCCTTATGCAAGTCGTTTATTATTTTTGTTATTAAGCTTTATGTAAGGGTCCATAATTCCATTAACTATTTGTATGTAATAATTAGTATGTTTGGGAAACTCTAATGGGTTAAATGGATAGAATGTATTTTAGGAAGAAGTTGTAATTCTTTTCCCCTCCCTTTTTTTTTGGATGATTAACTTTATGCTATATGTATGAAATTATATACTTGTTTCCCATGCTTTCCAAAAGCATTAAAACATATTTTACATCTCAATTAGAGTTAATTTAATTACCAATTATTGTGAATAAATAGACAATGAAGGATGCTGATTTCTAAACCGGTCGGTTCGAATGCCTAACACCTTCCCGAAACCGTACCTAACTCCCTTACCCAGTCTCTGGTTTAAAATCGAATTGGTCGATTTCAAAGAATCAATTAATTCGAGAATTTTTCTTAAAGAAGGTGGTGACTTCAAAATAAAACTCTTATCAAAGTAAGATGCATTTTTCGAGGATCAATGAATGGGTCTAATAAGAGAAAACCATTTATTAAATAAAATGAACTAAGCCCGTTCTATTTTCCTTCAAAAAAAAAAAAAAAACTTAACATCATCGCAACCTATAAGAGTCCTCTAAATTTGTATATAAAGGACCTTTCGTCCTATCTCAAAGGTATATTTAATCAATCCCAGTAATCTATATAATCCTTCATTATACTCTTACTAACTTAAGCATTAGAGTGCATACAGCTACACTCTTTTTACAGTAGACCAGTGAGCTTTAGTATGGGAATGCATGAATTGAGCAACCTCATTGACTGAATAAGCAATATATAGACGTGTGAATGTGAGATATTATAAGCCACCTACAATACTTTGATAAAGATCCCTAAAAATTCGCTACCAGCAGCAGTAGTTTGTCACTTGGACAAGCAGTCATGCTTAGACTAGTGTAATTCCCCATTTATGCATGTTCCGAAAGAGTATGAATCTATTTTGATTGGGAAAGAAACAATTCAAAAGAAGCCCAACTAGCCTTAATACCGAGAAAGTAGTGAAGATGCCTAAGGTTGCGGATCGCAAATCTACTATGCAAATATTTTACAAGACCAGTAATAGCATTACAGTTGCTACTGGTGACAATGATATCATCAACATAGACAAGGCAATAAAGTTTCAAGCTGCCATGCATATATAAAAATAAGGAATAGTGCATGTTTTTTAGCACTAAAAACCATAGCTAAATAAAGCATCAATAAAGCATTTGTTCCATATCCATGTTGCTTATT
>NW_023590991.1:342540-357644 GCF_014843425.1 Jatropha curcas
CTTCCTCTACTATGATGCCGCCTGTGTGTGTTCAGGTGTCTGGATAGTATCCTTCTCGCATCCAATTAGACCATACTACAACTAGACAACTAATAAAGGGGAGTAAAATTCGTGCTCCGCAATCGTACGCTATCCTCAAGCATTTGATCACATAATAAGGGAAAGGGAAAGTGATCTTTGCGTGTTGCTTTAATTTAGTTTCTGTAATCTTACATGCACGGCCAACCTGTGGACTATTCTATGGGCGCTTAGGTCCTTGAGGAATCCTCGTACCCCCACAATTTCGATTGGTTTTCATAGAAAAATGATCGCCAGTTCATACCCTCCTTTCTTGAAACACCTTGTGGACCGAGGACTTACCCAATTACTGTCTGAATTGGTAAATTGATGGCCGGCATCATAAGAGTTAATAATTCATCCTGACTACCTCCTTCATAGTCGGGTTCAAATCGGCCTTGATTGCTCGATTTGAAGGTTTGTAGTTCTTCTTCCATCAGTATTTTATGCGATGCAACACTCTTGGGCTTACTTCGCTTGTACGATCCGAGAAATAGACCATCCTAATGCTCTTGTGCCTACGTAGAACCTGCAAAAAACCTTTCCTCTTGATCAAGCTGTTAAGTGAGAAGTAAAATAATAACAG
The DNA here is from genome assembly GCF_014843425.1 of Jatropha curcas. The sequence goes on from NW_023590991.1 coordinate 343,184, forward strand.
GAAAAGAATGGTTGCTCACCTAAGAATGGATGTTTTATAATGAGTGTTGTTTTTTTCGAGTTGTTTCGTCTTCATGCTTAGGTGATTTCCTTTTCTTTTCGATTCAGGGTGCTCGTTTCATTAGTGTTATTTTTCGACATGCAAAGTGTCTCCACACATTTCATCACAAACATTCAATTCTTAAAGCGAGTCTCCATAATCCATGGGAAGCTTTACAAGATTTAAGACATCATACAATTCTCTTCCGTCCAAACTCTCTAGAGTCACATATTACCCCTCAAATAGACATCAATTAATGCCTTCTTTGCAGTTTGCAAAATATCCAATAGCCTGGTCCAACATGATACGGCTCGCTCTCAGGAGGTATTTCAGTGAATTCGCGAATCCCGCTGCCGGACTCCGCGGCGGAACCTGCATCTGTCTTCATCCGAATGCAGTTCAAATGGAATACTGAACAAACTATAATCACGCCAGGAAAGCTTAGTCCCCTAAGTGTTGATTCTCATCCACCCTTCCCATTGTTCACTACTGGAAGCAGCGGCAGTTCTTAGATACTACGCTAATCGCCCTCACATCTTCTGCATGCGACTGATTATGAATTGAACCACGTATTGTCCGAGTCGCTACCATTTGCTCAATAAGACCACTTCCCTTGTTTGTGGTATTGAGCTTCTCCCATACTTATGTCGTCAATAAAACTTCATTAGGTAACATTAAGATTAATGCTTGCACCTAAATTCTGCAAACTTTTTCAAAGTCAAGACTTGCCATGTACAGGGATAGAAAACTTCCTGGATCTTTTTAACTTTGGAGGCAGTTTGTAACTGCCACTCCTCGGTTAATAACACTTAAAAGAACGTTCTTGATCATCATTTTCGTTTCTTGCTCAGGATATCATTTTAGGAATTTAGGCATAGCTAGGCATTTGAGAAGAGCTTCAGCAAAAGGGAATATATGATTTGAAGCTTCCTTAAACACATCCAGACAATTTGAGGAGGCTCTTGTCATCTTGCCTTTTCTTTAATCTGTGGAAAAAGGGAACAGGGGGCACATAGGGTTTTACCTTTCTTTTTCCTTCTAAAAGTCAATGATACGGCACCTTTGGTTGTTCTTTTCTTCCTTTTCTTTCCTTTGGTGGTTCATCTAATTGTTTGCCACTCTCAAGGTGATTAGACTCTGCAACTTGTCTTTTGGATTCTTTTCAGTATTTGCTAGGCTAACATACCTATGAGGTCGAGGATGATCCATCATGTTTCGCAAAATTGCCCTAGTTGAATCTCCAAATTCTTATTGCAGCCTGCTGCGATTTTCATGGTTTTCCCTGGTTTCATTCCATAGGAATTCCATGTGTAGATTTGGAAAAAGAGCAGTGAGAGGTCACTTCATGAGATTTCTTTTTCTGGAGGGTGGAACCCCTGGTGTAGATTAACATTGTTAGGATTACCATTAAGATAGATTAGGTGATTTCCCTTTAACTGTATTTTCATATGAATTGAATAAGGGTAATTTTTCTTCCTGATTCATCACATTAGTTCACTTCTTCCAAAGTTTTGTGGATTTAAAGAGTCATTGATGCATTCCCAATTCCATGTTGTCCAATTGCACTTATCACACTTGCATAACAAATTAGGAATATAAGTTAACATATCCAACCTTACATGTTATCCTGATGCCTAGATGGCGCTCTATTTCATAGAACTCCTGCGGTTCTTCTTCTTTCGTTATTTATTTTGGTAGTGGCTGTTGCTTGGCCATCTCCTCTATCAACTCATATGCTTCATCAATTCCTTTTCTTTTCAAGATCCCCTGAGCTGCATCTAAAGAATTTTGATGTTAGGAGATAATGCATTATAGAAGTTTGTACCTGTAACCATTGGCAAGCTGTTTGATGGGGCACTTTCTGTAAACAAGTCTTGAATCTCTCCCAAGCTTCATACAGCTCTCTTGATCAAGCTCTCTTGATCATGATGAGCAAATGTCATTATCTCATTGTGCAACTTGGTGGTTTTTAAGGATGGAAAAAATTTAGCTAGAAATTTTTGAGCTAATTCATCCCATGTTGTAAAACTTCCAGCAGGACACGATTGTAACCATGATTTAGCTTTATCCCTAAGAGTGAATGGGAAAAGTCTTAATTTGATGGCATCTTCAGAAACACCATTTTGTTTGAAGGTGTCACAAATTTTCAGAAAATTGGTGATGTGAGCATTAGGATCTTCACTAGGTAAACCCCCATATTGGATCGAGGTAGAAAGCATTTGGATAATTGCGGGTTTAATCTCATCAAAGTTATTTAGCTTCTACCCTAGGTCTAGTTAATACTTGAGGTGTCCCCATTCCAAAGTAGGGTTTGTAATCCCTTAAGGTACAGACCGGGAGTGAAGTGTGTGTGGCCCGATCCCCCGCCAGTGCGTGTTCGAGTTTTATTTCTGTGTTTTTCTTTGTAGCGTTGAGCCTTCGAAGAGTTCGTTTCAATTTTCTGCGGATCAAGATTAGAGGTTCAGTCATTCCTTGATCTTCTTTTGCATAAAACACCCTGGGAAAAGTACTTTTAAAGAAAATTAAATAAAAAGATGTTCTAACATTAACAATTAGGGTTAATTCGTATTGATATTGATACGCCAATTTCCCCGACAACCGGCGCCAAAAACTTGGATTAGCGGTTTTCAGCAAAGTGTACGAAATTTGCAACAAGTATATAAGTGAAAAAGAGTAATCGTATCCATAAGTGGATTGTTTATCAACTACCAAATTATTGATTAACCTATTATTATTTAGACGACGAAAAAGAGAGCTTCGGCTTGTAAGTGTAATAAAATTTAAAGTAAGAACAAGAAGAGATCAAGCACAAAATTTCAGGTGAAACACAAAATTTAGGTGAAAAGAAATCAGAGGATTAAGCTACTAGGGAATTTGATTTCACTTAATTCTATCCAGCTTATTCTATTAGTTTATTAATCAACTATAATTGTTCAAGTAGGAGAAACAACCTTAAAGTTACTAACAAGCTCTCCCGATTTATTGTTAGCTATTCTAATCCAGTTTAATTACCTATCTTTAATAGTGAAATTAAACGTAAATCAGATTATTAGGTTTTGTGGTTGTTTTGTGAGTTCACAACTTAATACTTTATTAACTTATGAAAACCCCCCTTGAGTCAAACCATATAGCACATTAAGTTATTATTCATCAAGTAAATTATTATCTTTTTCATATCAATAAACCCCTTCTCTCCGAATGTGATTATTGAAATAAATCAAATCCAGTGGAAATTTTTCTCCTGGAAGCCTTAAGCAACAATAATTATGTATAACAAGAACAAAGAAATAAATCTAATATTATAAGCTGGAATCGGAATTTTAAATTACATCAAAATCCCTAGTATAAGAGTTTAGCGACATTTGTAATTAAATTCTAAACTTAATATCAATACTTGAATTCATTCAATCGTATTTTAAAGACCAATAATAAGAAAGGAAACAATAATAAAGAAAGAAACAAGATGAAGAGTTTAGAATAAAAACTGTATCACAACTATGTTGATGGCTTCCTTGAATCTTAGCACAATTATTTGATGCTTGAAATTCTTGAGAGAGAGAGAGAATTATGTAAAGAGTTGCACAAAAATGAGATCCCTAGCAATGAGAAGTTTTCCTCTTTATATAGAGCTCCTGGAGGTGAGTCTGATTCCTTTTAGGAAATAGAATCCTTATTTAGTGAAAAATCCTTTTTAGGAGATCATGACTGTTTAGGCTTTTGATTTCCTCTTAGGCTCTTGATTTCTTCTTGATTAGGACTCCTTTTTCTCCTAGAATAGGTCTAGGTCTTATTTAGTGTGTTTAGGAAACTCCCTGAAGTCGACCCATGTGAGAAAAACTTGATTTGCGTATTAAATTCACGCTGGTTCCGCCTGCATAGCACGGGCGTGCTACATGGCGCGGGCTGGGTGTGCTTTAGTCTGGAAGTCTGGCTAGTGAAACACGGGGTGTGCTAGGTAGCACGGGCTAGTGAAGCACTGCGGCACGAGCGTGCTACAAAGCACAGGCAGGGCGTGCTCTTCTCTAGAAGTCTGCCTAGTCTTGCCATGGGCGTGCTATGCTTGACACGCCCTGGAGTTCCATTGTAGCCACGGCCGTGCCTTTTGACACCCCTGCCGTGCTTTCTTCTGTCTTCCTTTGGTTTCCTTGGCTTCTAGCACGGTTGTGCCTCGATTTGAGCACGGCCTGGGCATGCTAGAGGACTAAGTGCCTATGTATATAAAGATCTTTTCGTTCTGCGCCCAATTCCTCAATTTTCTCTTAGATCAAGCGGATTAAAGATTCAAGGAAGGTTTTTTGAACACAATTATACTAGAAGTGGATTTAAAATTCAAATATAAAGTAATAAAACTTACTAAAGTCTAAATAAAAACTATATTTAAAAACACTTATAAAATTAACACTTATCATGACGCAACTCTTAATGCAGATCAGGTCACCTTCAAATTGGTATTTAAATCAATCCTTGCGGTTTAAAGACTTTCCAGACAAAACCATGATCCCTTCATCCGCGTCCTTATATCCTTCATCGGCGTTCAGGCGGGGCATAAAGAGGACACGCTGTCAACAGTGCTTGCCTAGCACACCCATGACAAAATCTATCTTGGAAGGACGAGATAGCACGCCCTGTACCCGTTTGCTAATGCGCACGCCCATGCCACAAAGGCTCTTCTTGGGAGCGTGTTGCATAGCACGCCCGTGCCCAATCACCAGAGGTTCCATTACCTTGAGCACGCCCAAGCCGTGCATCATAGCACGCCCGTGCTTCGAAGGCAGAACATGCATAACTAAAAATTGGCAAATCAATCCGTTTCTCCACATCAGGCCCGCCTCGAAATGTTTCCTAAATGTACTAAACAAGATCTAGAACCTATTTTGGAAGAGAAAGGGAGGTCCCTACCTAAGAAGAATCGAAGCCTAAACAGTTCATTGATCTCCTCCGTGTTTTTGTATAGAAGATTTTTGTACTTAATAAGTTCTATCTTCCTAAATGGAGTCAGATTTGCCTCAGGAGCTCTATTATAAAGAGGGGAGCTTTTCATTAATGGACATCTCATTTTTAAGTTGTTTTCATTGGCCACTATTTTCTCTCTCTCTCAAGGGTCTCAGCATCAGATTTGCTGGCAAGATTCAAGGAAGCCTCCACATAGCTGTTACCCTAGTTTTTATCTCTAACTCTTATCTTTTGTTTTTTTTTTCATTGTTTATTACTGATTATGAAGCATTGATTCAAGTATTACTTGAGTTTTATTTAATTACTATGTTTTAGCTAAAACTCTATATACTAGGAATTTGATGTACTTAATTCGATTCTAGTTTATAATATTAGATTTTTGTTTTTCTTTCTTGTTATAATTTATTATTGAGCTTAAAGCTTCTCAGTTTAGAATTTTTCCCCTGGGTTGAACTATTTCATTTAATCACCTATCGGGAGAAGGGTTTTGATATGAAAAAGTAATAAATTACTTAGAATAATAACTTGAGCGGAAGCTATATGCGTTGACTCAGGGGGTTTTTCATAAGTTAATTGGATTCCTTAAGTTATGAATTCACAAAAACAATCCACAAAGCTAATGATTTATTTATATTTGATCTGCCGCTATTGGGAAGATAGGCAATTGTAGACTAGATTAGAATAGCTTAAACAAATACATCGAGAAAGCTTGTTAGTGATTTCAGAGGTGTTTCTCCTTACTTGAACAATTAAAATTGGATTAATAAACTATAAATAAATTGGGGATAGATTAGTTGAAATCAAATTCCCTAGTAGTTTAAATCTCTGATTTCTTTTTCACCTAAAATTTTGTTGCTTGATCTCTTTCTGTTTGTTATTTTCAAATTTAATTTCCTATATAACAAATCTCTTCCTATTGTCGATTTTAAATACATAATAGGTTTAACATAATTTGGGTACTTGATATACAATCCCTGTGGATTACGATACTCTTTCACTCTATATTTACTTGTTGCGATTTCGTACACTTGTGCGAAAATCATTGTCAAGTTTTTGGCGCCATTACCGGGGCATGTAGTATATCAATATCATAACGAATTTACCCATATTGTTAATTTTAGACATTCTTTTATTTTTATTTAAAATTTTTCTTTAAAGAATTATTTTAGGTGTTTTATGCAAAGAAGATCAAGAAGGACTGAAAACCTCTAGTCTTTGATTCCAGAAATTTGAAAGAACTATCGTAGGAACAATGCTATAAAGAAGAGCACGTGGAATTAGAACCCGAACAACAAGCAGACATGGCAAGGAAACGAAAAACGAAAATGGAACTTAATTGGGACCTCCACTTCAACCTTCCGGTCCGCACCTTGCCAGAGGACTACACAACACCAAATCTTAATGGACCAACCTCAAGCATTACACACCTAGGGTGGAAGCTTAATAATTTGAAATCAAACCCGCAATTATCCAAATGCTTTCCACCTCAATCCAATATGGGGGTTGCCTAGTGAAGATCCTAATGCCCATATCACAAATTTCCTGGCAAATTTGTGATACCTTTGAAACAGAATGGTTTGTTTTCGAAGATGCAATCAAACTGAGACTTTTCCCGTTTCACTCTTAGGGGAATTAAAGCAAGATCCTGAGTTACAGTCATGTCGTTGGAAGTTTCACAACATGGGAAGAATTAGCTCAAAAGTTCTTAGTGCAAATTCTTTCCATCATCAAAAACCACAAAACGCGCATGAGATAATGACAATTTGTCATCATGATCAAGAGCAGCTTGTATAAAGCTTGGGAAAGATTCAAAGACTTGGTTGAGGAAAGTGCCCACATCCAGTTTACCTAACATGTTACAGTACCAAACTTTTTATTTTTAATTGCGTTATCCCCTAACATTAAAAAATTCACCTTAGATGCAGCTGCAGGTGGATCTTTTGAGAAAAGGAATTTGATGAAGCATATGAGTTTATAGAGGAGATGGGGCAAGCAACAAGCCATTACCAAAAACAATTCTTGAAAGAAAGAGAACTGCAGGAGTCTATGAAATAGACGGCCATACAGCACTTAATGCCAAGGTAGATAAATGGCTAAGAAAACTGGAACTTGTTAAACTACCTTAATCTTGAATTCGTATTATGCAAGTTATTGATAGGTGCAATGGACACATGGAATTGGAGAATGCATGATGGACTTTCTTTGAATCCACAAACCTTGGAGCAAGTAAACACTATGTTGTGAACAAGGAAGGAAGAATTACCCTTACTCCAACTCATTATGACTAATTAGGATTGAGGAACCATCTCAATCTGTCCTATGGGAACCCTAACAATGGCCGTTAGAACCGCACCACCAGGTTTCCTTCCTCAAGAGAAGAAATTCTCATGATGATCTCCTCAACTGGCCTGTCTAAATCGCATATGGATTTCATGAAATGAAACTAGGAGAAAACCCATAAAATCCAACAGGTTTGCGATAAGAAAATTTGGAGATTCAGCTAGGACAATTTTGCAAACATGATGGCATCACGACCTCAAGGTATGTTACCTAGCAACACTTGAAAGATCCTAAAGAATAGGTGCAGGGCCATCACTTTGAGAGCGACAAATAATTTTTAGACAAGAACCACTAAGGAAGAAAAAGAAAGTGAAGAACAGAAAAAAATTTCCCATTTTCATTAACCTTAGGAAGAACAAGAAAAGGTAAAAACCTTATGTTTCCACCCTGTTCCCCTTCCCACAAAAGGCTAAAGGAAAGCACAAGATGACAAGAGTTCCTCAAGTTTCTGGATGTTTGTGACCCCAACCCCAAATATCAAAGCATAATAATGCATTTGTGACTAGGGAAGAAATGCACGTGATGTGTTGTGAGTCGCCACCTTGGTTTAATTATTTTAGGTTTAACTAGGAAAAAACCCTAGTGACTCCATTTTTAATTAACCTTAGTTACTAGATTAATATCCCAATGATTTAAAGCACAATCGACGAACCCGAGGAATGGATCCGAGACTATTGTCATGCTGATTGAACTAACCGATGAATGAATGCTTTGCAAGGTGAATGATGGATTAATGAATGTTTGAGTGATTTCGACTTGCCATCCCGGAGGTGAAATCCGAACGTGCCTACGTACTTCCGTTTGAATGGAAGATCACAGTTTCAACGCCTAGTTTCGGATAGGCCTTCTTTGAAGGGCTTCTGAATGGGTATGCTTAATGATTGAGTGTATGTATGCTGTTGGTGCATTTTTTGTTTAGGCATTTTGCCAAAGCAGTTTTGATTTTTAGGCATTTATTGCAAAAAAGTGTTGATTTTAATTACTTTAAGCCCAAAAAGAATTGATTTAGGAATTTGTTGCCAGAAATGATTAATTCTTTAGGCGTATTGTCGTAAAAATGATTGATTTTAAGCTTTTTAGGCCGAAAAGAGTGATTTAGCGGCAATTGATTGCCAAAATGAGTTGGTTGGGCGTATTGTCGCCAAAATGATTGATTTTTCGGTTTTAAACCAAAAGATTGATGTAGTTTTAAGCATTTTGCCCAAAAAACTTGAATTTAACTGAGGCATATTGTTGCCAAAAAACATGCTTTGGATTAAGCTTTTAGCCACAATTATTGATTAATTGGACTTAAGCTGAAAATTTTTCGAAATAAAGCAATCATTAACCATAGCATTGAATGACTAGATTATTTTTAAGCCAATTTATTGTCGGATTTAACTTTTGAATACCACGATTATTAATTTACCGGGCATTTAGCTTAAATTCATATTTTAATTGATGCAATTTACATTTGCCTATTATTGATGGTATGAATGCATTTATGCAGGGTGTAGGAATTTTTAGGAGTAGAAAAGAAGAGCATGCATGAAAGTGCTAAAATTAAATTAGGTTAAAGTTTGACTTACGTACCTGTTTAATCGGTTGACCGCTTTCTTACTCCAGGGTTGAAGGCTCCTCGTTAAGGAATTAATTTAGTTTAATTTTAAGTGACCAAGTATCACAAAATAAAGTAAAAAAACTAAAATTAAAAAATGCAAGAAAGCAGTAAAGGAATTGCAAAGAGCGTAGGGAAGGAGCATCCGTCAACACAGGGACTGTGTCTCAAACGGGAGCCCCAGGAGCCATCTTTTATAGGAAAGAGTGACCCCAGGCGCCCCTGTGCCGCCTTTCAAGGCGCGGGCGTGCCCGCCTGGGCTGGGCGGGCGTGTCCGCCAAGCTGGCGACATGCCCGCCTGGGCTGGGCGGGCGGTGGCCCGCCCTAGCTTAGGCGGGCGTGTCCCGCCCAGATTGGGCGGCCGCGGGCGGCACGCCCGCCTGGCTTGGGCGAGGTATTGCCCGCCCAGTGTTGGCGTCGTGCCCGCCATGCTGGGCGGGCCTGCCCGCCCTAGCTTTAGCGGGCATGTGTTGCCTTCTTTCTTTTTCTTTAATTCGTTTCCGGAGGCATTTTCGGGAGTTCCCGACTCCAAAAAATTATTCGAGACCAGTTCCATGATCGTCGCTAATTTTTCGGACATTTCAAATACCATATTGGCACCCTTTCCGAGCGAAACTTTTGAATGAACCTCCGCGTCTGACCGGACTGTTTTGCAGTCCGAAAAAAAGTGGCTCTTTGAGCCTCAAAATTTGAGTTATTCACAGATGTTATTCAAAAGCTTTTCAAATCAATATTCCCGTTGCTGAAGCTCTTGCTCAAATGGCCTAAGCTATAGAATTTATCCTGAGCAAAGAAATAAAAAAATCGATTTGATCAAGGGAACGGTTAATGTTACTGCAGGAGTGCGTTGCAATAATCCAAAACAAAAATTGCCTGCCAAAGTTAAACAGATCTAGGAAGTTTTTCTAATCCCTTGCATATTGGTATCTTTATTCTGAAAAGGCTTTTTGGCAGATTTAGGTGCTAGCATTAATCTTATGTCCTATGAAGTTTTTAAGATGCTAGGTATGGGAAGCTTCGAAACCAACAAGGGATGTCTCTTACAATTAGCGATCGATCAATCAAAATATCCAAGAGGAATGTAGAAGATGTGCTTGTAAAAGGTAGGTACATTCATCTTCCTGTTGATTTTGTTATCTTGACATATGATGAGACGGGAAGGATCTTTAATCCTTGGAAGACCTTTTCTTGCAACTGTAAGAGCATTAATTGATGTCTATTGAAGGTAAGTTAAACTTCTAAGGGTTGGACAGGAAAGAAATTGTCTTTAATGTTTCTTAAAATCTTGTAAAACTTTCCTATGGACGATGGAGAATTGTTTTCGAATTATGATTTTGTGATTGAATGTGTGGAAAACACTGTTGCATATTGAAAATACATTAATTTGAATTCAAGCATTCATGAATGAGAAAGAAGTTTTTGAACCTTCAAGCAAAGAACCTAAAACAACTTCCCACCTTCCATTTAAAAACATGCATTCTTAGGGAGAATCATTTCTTTTCCTGTTATTAATTTCTTCTTCACCTAACATGTTGATTCAAGAGGAAAGGTTGTTGTAGTTCTTCGAAAGCTAGGAAGGCACTAGGATGGTCAATTATTCAGATCTACAAGGAATTAGCCCGAGTACTATGTTGTATGCATAAAATCCTGATGGAAGAAGATTAGCAACCTTTCAAATCGAGCATCAAAGGCGATTGAATCCAAACTGTTGGACCCCTCCCCCAAAAATATAAGGCATAATGATGGCATATGACTAAGGCGCAGAAATAGCACGTGAATATGTGTAGTCGCCAACCTTATTTAATATATTTTTAGGGGTAAACTTAGGAAAAACCCTAAGTTGGACTCCAATTTTAATTAACCTAATTACTAGATTTAATATTATCCCAATGTTTAAGGCATAATTCTTCGAAAAACCCGAGGTGGATCCGAGGACCATGTCATGTTGATGAACTAACCGTAAGAATGAAATGCTTTGCAGGGTAAATGATGTAATTGGACCAATTGAAATGCTTAAGTGATTTCGACTTGCCGCTCGGTTAAATCCCAAATGTGCCTACGTACTTCCGTTTGAAAATGGGAAGATGAAGTCCGACGTAGTTCGATAGGCCTTTTTTTAAAGGGCTTGAATGGGTATGCTTAATGCCTGAGTGTGTATATGTCTTTTGTCCATTTGGTTTAGCCATTTTTGCCAAAGAGTTTGATTGATTTGATGTTTTAGGCATTTGTTGCCAAAGTTGATTAGATTTAAGGGCTTTTAAGCCAAAAAGATTGATTTAGGGCCAATTGTTGCCAAAAAGTTTGAGTGATTTAGGCGATTTAGTCGCCAAAATTAATTATTTAAGGCTTTTAGCAAAAAATGAGTTATTTAGGCAATTTGTTTGCCAAAAAGTGTGATTGGGCGATTTATTGCCAAGATGAGCAATTTAAGGGCAATATTATTTGCCTAAGAGTGATTCTTGAAGGGCCTTTAGCCAAACATTTCGATTTAAGCGAATTTGTCGCTAAAAAATGGTTGATCTTGCTAATAGGCAATTTGTTTGCCAAAAGAGATCAATTTTGGAATTTGCACTGTAGGCAATTTATGGGTGCCAAAAAACGTGTTTAATTAAGGCCATTTAGCCACAATTATTGATTATTGGACTTAAGCCGGACTGTTCAAATGAAGGGATTATTTACAATAGCTATTTAATTTAACCAGGCTTTAGCCAATTATTGTCGGAATTTGCAGTGAATACCCGATTATTGATTTAACCGCGCATTTTAGCCTCAAACTTATTTACTGTTTAAGGGCAGGTTTTGCTTGCCAAATGATTATTGGTAGGTTGTGAATGCAGTTGTTAGAATTAGAGAGTTTATAAGAGAAATATGCATGAAATGCTGAAATTAAATATACAGGGTTTAGTTATTACCTGAGTTAATCGCGGGCGCGCTTCTTAGCTTCAGCTTGAAAAACTTCCGGGATTAAAGCTCACATATAGGGAATATTAATTAAAAATTAATTCGATTTTTAAGTACCAAAGTTCATCACAACAGCAAAATAAAAAAGCCATATACTAAATTGCCAGAAAAGCAGTAAAAGAATCGCAAGGAGCGCTAGAGGAGAGAGAAAGGCGAGCGTCCGTATAACATCAGACTGAGATAGCAGTAAAAAAGTCAGCACCAGAACGACTGTATTCTCATAAGAAAAAACCTCACATCCGGGCCAGCAGAGCACCACCGCCGTGCGGCATACCTCTGATAGTCTTTTGTCTCCACAGGAACTTTTTTCGGGGAGTTCTGGTACCTCCAAAAAACTATTCGACGGGATCAGTATCATAGCGACTCATACGCGAATTTAAACCAAATCGGACGTTTTTCAAAGTACCATATTGGCATACTTTCGGTGAACTTTCCGACGGCCTCCGGTCCGACGGACTGTTTGCAGTCGGCGAAAATAGGCTTTTTGGAGCCTAAAATTTGAGTATTCACAGTGCCCCCCTCCGAGCACCATTAAAAGATGATTTTATGGGCGTCGGGTGGTTGTCTGAAAAACAATAATTTTGAGGCGAAAATCGGACGCATCCAGAAAGACCCGCCTTTTGGCTATTTTCCTTGATTTTTTTTCAATTTTTTCGATTTTTTTTGGGGCCTTTAAGGGTGCCAAAAATGTGAACTTTTTGGGCCGTTGTGGCCCCAAATGGGGAATTTTTGTGGCCTTAGGGGCCAAAAATGTGAACTTTTGGGCCTCTGTGAGCCAAATTGGGAATTTTTGGGCCCTGTGGGCCAATTGGGGAATTTTTGGGGGGTCCTGGGGCCAAGATTGTGAACTTCTGGGCCTTTGGCGGCCCAAATTGGGGAATTTTTGGGCCTTAGGGGCCCAAGATTGTGAACTTTTGGGCTTTAAGGGGCCAAAAATGTGAAATTTTTTTGGGCCTTTTGGGGCCAAAATTTGGAAATTTTTTGGGCCTTTAGGGGCCAAAATCTTGTAATTTTGGGCCTTTGGGCCAAATTGGCGAATTTTTGGCTTTCGGGGCCAAAATGTGGAATTTTTGGGCTTCTATGGCCCAATTGTGAATTTTTGGGCCTTTTGGGGCCAAATTTGGAAATGTTTGGCCTTAGGGGCCAAAATGTGAAACTTCTAGGCCTGGCGTGGCCAAATTGTGAAATTGTTTTTTTATGTTTCTGCACTTACTGTTATTATTTAGCATGCCAACAATTGCGACTAAGAATCTCTCCAAGGTAGAAAAGATCAATTTGGGGAGGTCGGCTTGTTTGAAGTCTATTCCAGTTCAGCGGCCATAGGCTAGGGCCATGGTTGTGGAATGGACCCAGAAGAGCTAATTCTGCTACCACTGATTGCATGAATTTTCAGAGACATCGACTAAGATGCCCAGACCGGATGAGGGCTAGAATGCGGGCCTTGGTTTTTGTTATTTAGCTGGTTTTCTTGTTCAACAAGACCCGGCTTTGGGGATTATCAGGAGCCTTGACAGAAAGACTATCAGGAGCCTTGACGAGCTGCTTTAGGCTTCGATTGCTGGACGCCGTTCTCTCCGTTATTCTCTAGATTTTCCTTTTCCTCTTCATTTTTTCTTTCCTTTCTTTTGGTTCGTTTCCTTTGTAATAGAAGATTCATTACATTCAGGTTATAGAGTATAGAGGAAACCACCTCAAAACGTGTTGTGCTCCCTACTTTCTTGCCTTACAACCTCTCAGCTTATTGTATGCGGAGGATCCTGATTCACTCATCCGTTTTATTGAAATGCAATGGACCTTCATGGCTGATTGAGCTCGAGCGGTCCAAATGAGGGTACTGATGGTAATTTCCTGGTTATACATCACCCGTTTTATCAGGTTAGCTCTCACCCCTATACTCGGAGCAATTTACCTGATTACGGCCTTACACACTGTGACTTGTACTGCGCTTCGCGCCGTTTTGAGGCATCAATTCGGTGATAGATCAGAAAGGTACCCAATTGTAGATAGGCCACTTCAGCTGATCCTCAGCCACTCCACCCCGGTTGTCGTTACTCGCAGACTGTTCCTGAGAATTCGCCAAGTTAGAGACCATCCACTGGTTAGGCCTTTACTAAATCAATAGACCCACGTCGCTCCAGACTCCTCTCCTGCAGTAAGTCGGACCTGGTTCGTATGCCGTTGCTCTGGCCCCGGTCTTGAAAGGCCAAGGAGGAATGCACTGCTGAGTGCACTTGAAGGCTTATGCGCTCAGAGTGACGCTGATAAAATGAGCCACACCCGATTCACCGACACGCCCCGGCTACACATCCAGTACCCAGACAGAAGCACACCCACCGCCAAAACGATCCCCCGACGATCGCGGAAACCAGCGAAAAACCAAACACCACACAGCCAAGCGAAACACACCAAACAAACCACCAGCCGAAAAAAGCCAACAAAACAACAAGCACCACCCAAAAACACAAAAACAGCAAAAACAACCAAACCTAAAAAAAAAACCATTAACAGCACCAGACAACGCAACACCCCAAACCATACACAAAACCAAACAATAACCCTAGCAACAAAAAC
>NW_023590991.1:358144-398047 GCF_014843425.1 Jatropha curcas
GGGAAAAGAGAGGAGATAAATGAATTTTTTAAAGCAATGATTGTGGTTTGGTGTATCATATGTATATACATTGTCAAATTTAACTGAATTTTATGGTATATTAAATGATTTTTAAGTATGGTTGTCAGCCACAACATGTGGTTTTGGTTGCGTTTTTAAATGAGCAACCACTAAGTTTTAAATACTCGGCGCGGTTGATTTTTATCAACACGCGCAGGTTTTGGAATTTGTGCTTGCTGCTTAAAGAACCTGGACAGAGTAAAACATCAGAGCTGAGAGATAATTTTGGTAGTTTACTTAGTATTTTTTTTTTTTTTTTTTTGGTAACTAAGAAATTATGGCAAATGTAATAAGTTATACATTTTTGGGACGACTTGTATTAGTGAATTTTAATAACTTAACAAATTGGGCTGTAAATTATTTTTGGTGTAGCTATTATGTGGGGTAGGATAAATCTTTGGAGTAAACTTATTGTAATGGTTAGACACATTAAGAATTTGGAATAATTGTTAAGATGATATGTGTTGAAATTGGGAGTGAGATAGTTATAATGTGTTATTGAGGGATATGGAAATGATAGAAGTGGCCTATTGTGTTTTATGTTATTGGAGTTTGATGGGGTGTTGGAGTTTTGGAATTGGGAGTGCCTTTTGTTAAATTCCATATGTTTGGCAACGTTCCTTTATGTTTTTAGGGGAAAACTTCTTGCAGTTTTTTCTGTAGGACTTTCTTCCCAATCATTTTTTCAATAAACCAAAATATTTATTACTTGCTAAACTTTATGAATACTGAAGTCCACGTTGCTAATTTCCATAAGTATATTTGTAATTGATTTTATATTATTAGTGAAGGTGGCCTCGGCACCGAATGTGGCATCTGCCAATCCGTCGGGTCTTTCGGACTTCGGCGGCGGGTGGTTTACAGACAGCTGATGCTACCACGGTGTTTAAACTCCTGTCGAAGCCTGCTCCGGTTGAATAGAAGGCCGATCTTCGTGCAACTAACCGCGTAAAAAACAGACTTCGCCCTCGATAAAGAAGCCAGGTGGTGCGAAGAATTGGTCGATTTCTGGACAGCCACGATTTTTTTTGACCACCGTAGACGGCAAACCCGGCGATGGTCTGACGACCCGGCCCGCGATGACCCCCGGGATTGCAAGAATTATGGGATTAATACACTAAACTCGAAAATCCTGAATCCGATTTTTAAATCGGTATATTTTTAAGATTTCAAATTTGTTAAATTCAATGTACATTTCAAGTTTAAGAAATTTGTTTGTTATTAATTAAATTAGTTTTGATTAAAATAATTAAGGGGTTTTAAGAAAATAAAACAAGGTTTTACTAAATTAAATAGACCAAAATTATAATTGCTATTATGTGAATAAATTGAGAAATTTGAAATAAATAATTGAAGTTACATGAGGATTTTACAAGAATTAATTAAGTAAAGCCATAATAAATTAATACTTGGTCATAAGGAATACAATTATTTAAAAGAAACAGTCATAATTAATTACAACTTGGTTCCTTAATTTTAAAATTTGGAACTAGGTAGTTTAAGGACTATAGACTAGATGAAAAAACAAGTTAAATATTTAAGTGTTATACAAAATTATCTTAAGGAGGATAAGTGAAAGTTTAGTTAAGATAAAACCTTAATTTTTTGGATGGGTAATCCAATTATTTTGGAATTAGAGTTATACTATATGCAATTAAAATGATAAGCTAACAGCATTAGTTTAAGTAGTTTAATAATCCAAATTTAATTAAAGATAGATATATTCAAGTAAAATTAACGTTAAATAAATGGATTGTTTACAATAGCAAATAGTATAAGAAATTTATTATTTGGTGAAACTGATTTAACGGAAATATAAAATTATATCGCAGATAAAGTAAAAATATTTAAGGATGTTATTTGGATTAGATCGACTAGGTTATCTTTAAATTCTATAAGCTATGAGTTGAACGTAAAATTAACTACTTTGTGGCAAGTTTAGATATTTGAACCGATTGAATTGCCCGATGGATGGCTGGTGAGTAAATAATTGATAGTGTAAATTAAGTTAGCTAATAATTCAGACTAGTGGGAAAATCCTATTTTGGAGGGAAATGTTGTCAAGGAGTATTGGAGTAAAATTTAGAATTTAATGCTTAATTGCTTATTTAAGGAAAGTCATAATGGTTTAAATGCAAGTTTCTTCATTTATACTTCATGTTTTATCTAGATCGTCCGATTTGTCTAACCGCTCCATGCTAAATCAAAATCGAATCAAAGCTTTGCTTTACTGTCTCATCACTTGAAAGTAATAATTATGGTGGGCATACCATTATCTGCCGTACGATACGATCATTCATTTTATACGCTTATTAGATATATATTTATATTTAGCCCTTATCTCCACGTATTAATATGAAATATTATTGAAATACAATTTTATTATTATCGTTTGTCTAACTTTATAAAATATAATACTACAATTATAATGACTACTATTATTATCACACAGCCCATGACTATACCATGTATCGCATAATGATATCGAATGAGATCTATTATGTTGAATAAATTGTTTGGATTACTTATGATGTGATAATGAATGTGCCTTTATGTAACACCCCCTCCCGCCGAGTCGCCATGGAGACCCAGATTGGACGGCGTGCCACATTCGGGTGCGGAAGAACTTACCGTCTTCACTTAACCATAAAAATCAATTAAATAAGATTATGAAAATTAAGAAGTAATTGAGTATTCACTTAAGTGTAGCGGAGTAATTTTTTTTTTTTTTTTTATAGATAATTCATTTTCATTTCGTTTTTCATTCTCTTTTTTTTTTTTGAAAAAATAAATTGGGAAAAATCTTTATCATATAATACTGTAAGAATTTCCCTTTTAAAAAACTGATGCTCCTCGCCAACATGTGAATACACAAACACTCCCACACTTAAACCCAAACTCCGCAAACATCTCCACATAATCAATCATAACACAACAACACTCCTATATTTTTCATAATTATATTAAATCCTCAAATAGTCAGTTTAAATTCATCAATTAATGGCCATTCAGTAATAACATATCAAGTCTTAATAAATCTAATCACGACCAGACTCTCTTTGAAGATATTTTATATTAATCATTTAATGAATCTTAATGCTTATCTCCGAATATAGCATCATACATAATTGCTAATTACATGCTTAAGTTATAATACAATCTCTGAAAATATAATACTTATACATGCCATAGTTCTTAAGTAACATAAATCTCAATCCTACTACTACCACAATAGTCACTTCTGCCCTGATTACTCTTCTAGTCTGTCAAGGCAACAACCTCACACGTCTTTAACCTGCGCGTGATAAAAATCAACATGGCTGAGTATAGACCTTCAGTGTGCTCCATAATTCACTATACTTTACTAAAGTTTTGTGATGACAACTTACTTAAAACACAAATGGACCATAAAATCATCTAAATTTCAACATACATGTACATTTATAAGCAAAAAGAACATACTCAAATAAACTTATTATTAATAAACCATACAAGACATTTATTCTTCAACTTCATAAATTCATTACTTGAACACTTTAATTTATACCACAATACGTATACTATTTATGATTTAAAAACCATGTAACCGGGAATATCATGCTTTATGAAAGCACACCACTGGTGGCTATTGAAAGCGAACCGACCGGTTGGCCTATGAAAGCACACCGTGGGCCTATAAAAGCACCACCCCCATCACACCACCGTGGCCTCATAAAAGCACCACCCCATCACACAATCGTGGCCTATGAAAAGCACCACCCCCATCACACAACATTAAGCGTGTCCGCCTATTTATAAGGGCTGATAACCCTAGCATATGATCACTAGCTTCACTAACAAAATCAATCTCATCAATAACCACGTTTCAATCATGCATAAGTAGAGCCCAAATCAAATCATTCTTTCACAAAAGCAATAATTCTTAATCAAAAACTCTCACTTACTTAATACGCCATCATTTCAACATTTCTCAACTTACAAGCTTACAAAAATTTCCACATTCTTCAAAAGGAATATTTCAAAATATATATTATATTATAATATAATAAGGAAAATTTCTCATACAATTCCTTTTCTTTTAAAACTTTCCTTAACATCATAATGAAATTTATCCATACTTTCCTTATTCAAATTCAAGAGCTACATACAACCTTAATAATCCCTTTTTTTTTTTTTTTTAACTCTAAACATATGAAAGTTATCAAAAATAATCATACTTAAGGTTATGTCATACTTAATACCATAACAAAAAAAATAAGTAGTAAGCCTTACCACCCTAGAGTGTTTGGCCTCTTAATGAAAACCAAGGGGAGGAACTTTTCCTTCTCCAAACCAAACATACTAAACTGCTGTTTTCCGTCGAAATCCCCCCCCGAAGGACCTCGAAACACACCTTTTTGTGATTTTTTTTTGATAAAAAATTTTTATTTGGAGTGCGAGCGCCGATAAATCGGTCTATAAACAATTTTTGAGTCGCCGCCCATTGTTTAGGCAATGGGGACCGCGTTTGTTTTTTTATAAAAATGACTCATTTTAAACCCAATTTTTGTTTTAAAGGCCAAATTATTAAAGACTGGTCCAGGCGCACCATGCGATTTCTGGGTAAGGGAATTGGGGTACGCCGGCCCGTTGGAAGCCGACACCGGAAAAACCGGCCTCTAATTATTAACACATGATTTCTCATGTTTATTTTTAGTTAGAAAACGCCAAATTTATTATTTATCTTAAACCCACCAAATAATCGGAACGAGTTCCTATTTGGAAAATTATTAATCATCCCAAACAAATCTTAAATTATCACATAAACAATTAATTCAAATCAAAGCAAATTAAACCAAAGTAATTAAACCAATAAATAAAAAGACCCGCTCTTGCCTTATGGTTAAAGGCGGGCCGACAAACCGAATCAAAAAATATTAAATGAAAAATAAATTAAATGACCCGCTCTTCCTTATGGTTAAAGGCGAGTAAATCAACCGAAATCCAAAATATATATATACAGATCGAATCAAAAATTACAATCCATAACCAATAAAAATTCATACAAATAATAATAATAAAAATTCATACAAAATAAATATATATAAATCAACATTTAATATGTTTTAAAAGCTTTAATTAATTATAAATATGTTCATAGTTGGGTATTCCTCGATTTATTGAATGAAATTAAACTTTATTTTTGTACAAAATTTATATTTTTTTTTTGTCATTATTTCTGGAAAATTGATGAATAGTACTGTTCATTAACGATGAACAAACAGTTACTAATTCATCAATTATTTCTGGGAAAATTGATGACAGTTTACCTGTTCATGTGAAAAACAGTTATGTTCATACGATTATCTTATGGGAAAATTGATGAACAGTTACTGTTCATGCGATGAACAGCTGTGTGATTTTTGCCCAGAATTCATTTTTAAGTAATTATTTTTAACAATCATTTCTATTTAAATGTGATTTAAGTACATATACAAATGGCCAAATATGAAACAGAATACAATTTAAAAAAAGCTTAAATTACTAACATCACAAAATAAAAAAAAAACTACATACAAATTATGTAAAGAAAAAAATACATAAAAATGTTTTAAGGAAATTAAACCCGATCCTGCAGATTTGTGGATTGGTAAAATGGATCAAATGTCCCCAGAAGCTTTTTCCAGGATTTTAAAGTTGTTTCTTTATTTTTTGATTTTTTTCTCTTGCATCTTTTTATGGGTTTAATTCACCTAAAATGAATATCTAACTGGCAATTTTTCCCCCTCCCCCCCCCAAAACTAACTCACAAGAGTTTCTAAAGAGGAGAATGTGGTTGCAGGGTATTTTTTGGGTTTTTTAAAGATTGTGAAGTTGTGAGAGGTAGTGAAGAAGTAGAGTGAAAATTTGAGAAAGAGATTGAATTTATAGAGCCTAGGTTAGACTGTAGCAAACCGGCCTACTGTAGCACACGCTACTGTAGCACACGTTACTAACTGTAGCAACGCGTCTTTTTCTTTTTTTTTTTTAATTATTTATTTTTCTTTATTATTTTATTTTTTTAAAATCCTTGGATTAAAAGACTTCTTAGCATTAAGACAATCCATATCCTCGTGTCCTCATTGGATTCAGGTGGGGCATAAAAAACAACGCGCGGATCAATAGTTTGCCCCCACTAGAGCATTAATTGTATAAACATTACATGTTAAAGTGGTCCATTTGACGCGCCTTCGATATGGCAATCATCTTCAAAGGCTCGGTTTGATTTGGCTTGGGAAGAGATGTTTGGGTTGGCTTGATCATTCTGGTCACCTCCTTAGCTTCAGGTTTGATTGGCTTTGGTCGGGCTCCCGTCGTAATCTGTGAATACTCCAAAGCTCGGGTTTGATTGGCCTTCGAAGAGCACCTCCGCAGGGCTCGGTATTTTTGATCGCCTGAAAGGATTTGGAATTTGAAACATCTGGTCACCTCTCATTGCTCGGTTTTGAATTGGCTTTGTCGGCTCCCGTTGAATCCGTGACATGGATCCAAAGCTTCGGTTTGGATTGGCTTTGAAAGACACCTCTCGAGGCTTGGTTTGATCGGCCTGACAAGGGTTTGATTTTGTGATCATCTTCAAAAGCTTCGGTTTTGATCGGCTTTGTTGTCACCTCCTCAGCTTCGGTTGATCGGCTTCAAGGGGATTTAGACAAGGACACCACAAGCGCGGTTTTGATTCGGCTTTGTTTGTCCACCTCCCTCTAGCTCCAGTTTTGAATCAGCTAGTGTTAGTGTTGTTGTTGGAAAAAAGACTGAAGGCTCCAGTCGGACTACTTTAGCGTTCTAAGCATTGGGCAGTCCATCTGGCACGTTCAAGTGGTTCTTGTCGAAAGAGCAATTTCTCCTCAGCTCAGTTTAATCGGCTTCGGAGTTTTTAAGTATGGAGAATGTTTGAATGCATCTTCGCAATACACCATCACTACATTAAGAAAGGGGAACCTAGCTTCGCAATACATGCATCAACTGCTTGGTGGGCTAACGGCTTTGAAACCATCACTGGGTTTTGTGTCCCATTGAGATTGTCCTGATCAGCTTCGAATTACATGCATCACTAATCAGGAAACGGGATTTGACTCGATCAACTTCGCAAATACAATCATATTGAACCGGGAGGAAGAACCCAACAGCTTCGGCAATAACATCATCACTGTTCGGAGGTTTGAAAATTGTTCTGATTAGCTTCGCAACACAACACTCAAGCTAAAATCAGGAAAGGGATGACTCGATCAACTCGGCAATACATCATCAATTGACCAGGAGGAGAACCCAAACAGCTTTCGCAATAAGCATCTCACTGTTCAGAGGTTGGAAACTTGTTCTGATTAGCTTCTGCAATCATTCATCACTAAATCAGGAAAGGGATTGACACCCGATCACTTTGCAATACATCATCATTGACCGGGAGGAGAAAACCAAACAGCTTCGCAATACCATCATCACTTGTTCGGATGGACCTAACGGCTTCGAGAACCTCACCGTTGGTCTGAAAAATTTTTCAAAAAGAACAAGAGCAATTTCTGGTACAAACAGATTTCGCCTTTGTTAGATGTTGGAGCATCAAAATGCCCCCATGCATTAAATAATCATGAATATTTGAAATTTTTTTGGAATTTTTGGCAATCAAGGCAAAAAGCTTATATTTTTTGCCCCCAGTGTGGAATTTGCTGTCCTTTGAGACAAAAAATATTACCTTTGGGCCAAACCTTGAAAACTTTAATTATTTTTTTTGAATTTTAGGCAACAAATTCTCAGTTATGCCCTTCCTGATGGTGGGGTTTTGAGAGGGTAATGCTGGGCAATTTTGGATGCTAGTATCAATGTTATTTACAATGTTCAATTTTCTTAACAAACTTGTGAAATTTGATTCCTGCAGGTAAACAAAAATACAAACACAAGAACCACAAAATAGGCGGTAATCCCACTTATTCACAAGAGTGGTCCACCTTGTAATGCATCAAATGAACCAATTATTGTAAATGAAATAATGGAAATGAAACTGAAAATGAAAGATTAAATAAGGACAAACTTAAAGTGAACACAACGAACAAAAATCAATTAGAAATAGAAGTGGATCGTAGTAACTTACCTGACAGGGCGGTCCACTCGGTGAATTGCGGACGGTAATGGCTTCAAAATCTTTCTCGGTTAATTGCGATCATAAAGGCTCAACTTCCTTATTGTAACAAACTGTCCCTTTCTTAATGCACGGCATAAAAGTGTCCACCAACTGGAGTGACCTATGGCATAAATGCTCTTGCCAACCACTAACTGACGGTAAATATCAAGTCTGAATAATGATGGTGCTTTCGTTCATGAACCCTTTACAATTCTATAATGGAGGCCTTCCTTGCTTCTTCTTCACCTCCAGCGATTCAAAGCAAACTCTATTCTTGAATAATCCCGCCCTTTTTCATGGCTTTTAAGGAACCAAGTGTCAATCCTTCGTCCAATCCATCCCTGGAACGACTTATGGCAAGATTCCCCTATGGACCCACACTCGCCTGGCTGAAACTATTTCAAAGACCTAAAAACCCAACCATGGCTTCTTGTTGCTTGGGCGTTTGGCGCACTTCAACCCTCACCATGGGTTTTCCGGCTTGAAGACGCTGAAATAACTCCGACTATGAGGAAGATGTGTGCTGTGAATGGATCATCCATCCTCAATAAGAAATGAAAACTCCGGCTTTGCCCCCGGGCCCTAGTGTGATTTAGCCCCCGAGATTGCGGCCCTGAGTGGTCTAGTTTTACCTTCCTAACGGCATAAAACAGTCGAATCAAGGTCTTCCTTTAGAGCCTTTTCTGAGTTAAGGTTCTGGCATGATCTAGATCCCCTCTTGGATTCAAGCTTGTTGCTTTTTTGCTGTTGAATGTGTATGCATGAAGAACCGTCAACGCGGAGTTGGAGACTTTTCCGTCCTTCTGACAGTTGTTTCGTGACATGCAATTGTAATCATCGTACCGTATTCATGATGATTTCGGTGTGTTCCCCAGGACTCCATAACTTTGAGAGCAGTCTTAATGACACTGCATCTGCTGACACAAATTTTAAGCTATTCCGCTGGCGAAGCCGAAAGCACCAGGTACTAGGTGAAGGAGTGATGCAGGACACTGTGACACCCGACGTATGTGAACTGGGTTTTTTTACCCATGATGATGTTTAAGTTTCTGTTCAAAGGATCGGTTGTCTGATGGTAGCCCATACCTGAAATAAATGTTGTTATTGGCTTTCTCTCTATCCTCTTGTTCCTTTTTTATTAGTTCCTTGTATTCCCGGCCATGAGGTCCCAGTTAATTGTATCTCTTTCTTTCAATTACTGACTCCGTTCTTTCTTTAATTAATTTTCGCTTTCTCATAACAACGGACCAACAAAAGACCACAAAACCTTTTCTTCGAACTTATTTGTTGTGTTAGTTTATTTGGACCGCACTGCCCCTAGATTAGGAAATGAAGAACATAAAGTGGATTATTTAACTAAGGACGGAAATTTACATTTTTTTTTTTTTTTGAAAAGATACGGGTGATCTGCAATATCAAAAAGAGAATAAAAATATCTAACTCCCTCATGTAATAAAACTTTTTTTTTGTTTTTTTTTTTTATTATTTTGTGAACAAATTTTTTTTGAACAAATTTGTATTCCTATAATCCATTTTAAAAAATAACACGAGCAAATGTAAAATGTTATAAACAAATGCAGTCCATGCAAATTCATATGAAACATACCAATAAAAATTTGCCCGCCTTTGCCGAGGCTATCAACATTCCTCACACTTTTAGTTCTTTGCTCTGTCCACTAAGCAAAAATTCATTCTTTTTTTTTGAAGCTATGTTGATCACGTTATTTTGCTACGTTGATTTAGACTTCTTAAGTAATCTACCGACAGATAAGAGGATTGAACGTGTTTTGAACCAAGTAGTAATGAATGAATATGACATTTAAAATTGTTTAATCATAGCTATATCAAAATCTAAAATTATACAAAATCTAGGTCATTTAAATATGAATAGGCAATCCTCGCCTCCGTTAGAATGCAAAATAGGAAGTACTTAGGAAATTCCTAGCAACACATGTTTGTTTCTTATCTCAAAGGTACTTTTAGGTAATTATTTCCTTTTCCAAAGTGGTTGCATTTATGCTCATACCAATTTTCTCTCTCTTTTTTTTAATGGAGAGATTATATGTGGAATGTAAATGGTAAGTTGGTTTGCATTTTATGCTCTGTACCAATTCGTTTTAAGAAACGGATTTTCCGTTAACTCCTTCTGTCGTTTTTTTGTTTTTCTCTTAAAAATACCGCTCATCCTTTATTGACTCGAAACATACAAGCATTTATGGCTCTAAGTTTTCCCTTTCCATTCCCTATTCCTTCATTTAAGTTTAGGGATTCCTGCTTTCTCTAAAGTCAAGAGATTAAATTAAAGATTAATATTTGCAAAGAAAAATTTTATATGTCCATATCTTAATAAACTAAGTTCATAAAATGCAATTTAAAATCTCTCAATCACGGTATACTATTTAAGACCTTCTATTTCAAACAAGCAAACATATAACACAAATCACCATGTAGGGCGAAAACATTGAACTAAGGAAAAGGAGTTTGAACCCCTTTTTTTAATTTTATATATTTTTTTTTTTACTTGTCACACATTTTTTTTATAAAGGTGGAAATGAATGAAATGAAAATATCGTTCTCCTCCACAACTTTTGAAAGACACAATGTCTTCATCATGGGAAGGATACACGCATAAAATACAAAATGCATATGCATAAAATAAATACAACAAGAAGATTTAAAAAGAAACATGACACAAACCAAAGGACAGAAACATCCTAAGGCCTCCTGAACCTGAGGGTGAACAAGTAAAAAAGATTTTTTTTTTTATTTTTTTTTTATTTTTATTTTTTTATTTTTATTTTTTTTGGAAATATTTCATCCACTTCCATAATGCTTAGTTTTGGCCCTGGATCATGTGCAGTTGTTTGTCCCCATATCAGAAACTGTGATATGCAAAATTTCCTGTGTTGGCTAAAGGCATCCACTTTTGCTCACAATTTGCTTTCATCCATCCGTCTTCTTCTTTTCGCTTTGAGAAGATGATGTGACTGGTGTTTTTGCCTTCCTCTGTCTTGCACTTGCACATAGAATGAGAAATGCAGATTAATGTTCTACATAATCAGTATGGTAATGAGAATCTCTTTTTTTTTTTATTGACCTAAAAATTCAGCATGAATAACATAGCAATAATTTATTTTTGTTATTCAAACATTTCGGTTATTTATCTGTCGTCGACATTCTTTTGGATTTTACGTTCGGCTATTTCTCTTCAAGTCCCCTAATTTTTTCCTTGACATTAAAAGAATTTCCAAGGCGTGGGGGGATATATTTTTTTATTTTTTTTTTTTTTTTTGCTTTTTAACTTTTTGTGGCCTTTTACTTTTTGCCTTGGGAATAGATGGTGCCCAAGTAGGTATACAATTTTTTTTTTTTTTTGCAACTCTCACAACCTTATTTTCAAATAACTTGCGAGAAATGTGAAAATTCAAAGAATCTCCAACCCCCTTATAGCTCTCCCCTTTTTTTTTTTTTTGGTATTAATTCACTATAAATGATTGCATTATGTTATTCAAAATTGGAATTAGACGGTCCACCTCTCAAAACTCAAAATCAAGATCAAATGTCCATACGCAAAATTGCTCTTATTAATGCATGGCTGAAAAAAAACAAATGACTGCAATGAATATGCACAACATATGTACCAGGTTTTATACTCATACAGGGGAACGGGAGTTGGGAAATGCATGCCTTCCAACCTTATTTCTCCCACACACGGATCCGTTGGTATAAATTCACATCTGTTTCCTAGGAATTGGTCCTAATCTCCGACAACGCAAATCAAGGGGTTTTTGAGATTTGACGATATAAACCCTGCTCGAAATGAATGGCGGCAGTACAATAGGCAACACAGAATCGGTATACCTTTAGGGAAATAACTAAGGTTTTAACTATATGCACTTGGCTTCTAGTCTTATTGGGCTAACCAAGTCTAGGTTCCGCACAACCAGGATTCGAGCTTTGTTGGGCCCTCTCCTTTTGACCGTACCTTTAAGGTACTAGGCTTGCGGTTGTAATAATGTTATTCTCGATGGACTGCACCTAAATCGCATGGTTTTAGGCTAGATCGCCCGTCAAACTTAACACCAGTACGACAGGGTACATGGTAGAAATTGAGGTGAGAAGAGAGAAATGCGGTATGTAATGCAAAAAAATCCTAGAAAGAAAAAGAAACGCATTAAAATATACGGACAAAAATTTTTCCTCAACGGCTTTTCTACAATTTATTTTTTTTTAAAAAAAAAAAAACATAAGTTTTTTTGAGAGTTAATTCCTAATCACAAACCATCCTAATTAAAACAATCGGGACTTAGTGGTTGTATCCGCCAGCAGAGTCGCAATCTTTCTGTTTTCGTCGAAATCCCCCGAGGACCCGAAAACATCCTTTTTGTGATTTTTTGATAAAATATTTTTATTTGGATGCGACGCCGATAAATCGTCTTACTAAAACAATTTTTTGAGTGCCGCCGCCCATTGTTTAGGCAATGGGGACCGTTTTTATAAAAAACTGACTCCGTTTTTAAACCCAATTTTGTTTTTAAAGGCCAAATTATTAAAAGACTGGTCAGGCGCACTAATGCGATTCTGGGTAAAGGAATTGGGGTACGCCGGCCCCGTTGGAAGCCGAGCCCCGGAAAAAAACCACGCCTCTACTTATTAACCTATGACTTTCTAATTTATTTTAGTTAGAAAAAGCCAAATTATTTTATTTACTTAAACCCACCCAAATAAATCGGAACGACGTTCCTATTTTGGAAAATGTAATTTAATCATCCAACAAATCTAATTATCACATAACACATTATTCCAATCAAAGCAATTAAACCAAAGTAATTAACCAATAAATAAAAAGACCGCTCTTTGCCTTAATGGTTCCAAGGCGGGCGACAACCGAATAAAACATATTAAATGAAATAAATAACATGACCCGCTCTTACGCCTTATGGTTAAAGGCGAGTAACAAAACCGGATCCGCAAAAAATATAACTATATAACAGATCGAATCAAAAAATTAAAATCCTACACCAATAGAAAATTCATCAAATAATAACAATAGATAAAATTCATACAAAATAAAATTATATAATCACAATTTTATATTTTTAGCTTAATTAAATTATAATATGTTCATAGTTGGGTATCTCCAATTTAATTGAAAAATTAAACCTTTAATTTTGTACAAAAATTATATTATTTTTTTTTGTCCATTATTTTCTGGAAAAATTTGATGAAAGACCGATTTATCGGCATCGTATCCAAAGTGTTTTGTCACCACTGTTCAAAATAAAAATCACTCTTTTCCAGTTCAAAAACAAAAAAAATTGACAATTTTTCGGATCGCTCGGGGGCGAGACGAAAACACTTCTATAATTTCATAACTACAGAATTCCTCAATAACAGTTTACTATTCATCACTTAAATACATTCATGTAAACATATCAACTTCTAATGTTATAACCATTAAATAAGTTCCAAGTTTACCTCTCAATATATATACCAATATAATTTACAATAACATGCTTAAGTCATAAGTAAATAATATAGTCTCCCAAAATGTACTACTTATATATGCCATAATTCGTAGTTACATAAAATACAAATCGATTACTAAAATATCTCTTCAGCTCTGATGCTACTCTTCAGGTCTTTAAGCAGCAAGCACAGTCTCCAACCTGCGCGTGATAAAATCAACGCGCTGAGTATAAAACAAAAAATGTTTAAGGAAATTACCTGATCCTCAGATTGAGGATTGTAAATGGATCAAATGTCCAGAAGCTTTGTTCCCAAGGATTAAGTGTGTTTTCCTTTTATTTTTTTGATTTTTTCTCTCCTTTTGATGGTTTAATTCCACTAAAAATATAGCAATGACAATTTTCCTCCAACTAACTCAACAGCAGTTTCTGAGGAGAATGTGGCTGCAGGGGTTAAAATTTTTTTAGGGTTTTTTTTAGGAATTGTGAAGTTTGTGAAGAGGTAGTGAAGAAAGTAGAGTGAAAATTGTGAGAACAGAGATGAATTTATAGAGCTAGGTTTAGACTGTACACAATGGCGTACTGTAGCACAACGTTAGCTTACTGAGGCACGCGTCTTTTTTCTTTTTTTTTTAATTATTATTTTTCTTTATTATTTATTTTTTTTTAAATCCTTGGATTAAAAAGACTTCTAAGCATTAAAGACAAATCCATATCCTCGTGTCCTCATTTGGATCAGGCGGGGCCATAAAAAACACGCGTCAACACTAATCTATAACCCTTATTGCATATCCAAGGTATTCCATTTCTATCCTCATCATTGCAATTAATCTAATCTAATTCCACACTTTATCCAAAATTTCCAACATTTCTTCCATTTATATCCATTTATACATATCGCACAATAGCCTACTTTTCAACCTTATATCCTTATTGTTTGTCAAATCAATCCTCAAACATATCAAATAATCAAGAGAACCTCATCTCACACATGAACATGATTCATACATACATTTATCCAAATAACCCTATGAGTCAAGGCATAGCAAATTTCCAGCATTAAAATATCCTTGACCTTTGCTGTGTTTTTAAGACATAACTTGAGTTATAGGTCTCCAAATTGCATGAAATTAGATTCATTAAAAAGCTAAGATAAAATTCTACAAATTTTATGAAGGGACCACAGCCCAGATCAATGTATAAGGTGGTACATAGAAGCTAGGAACACAAACCAATAGTCCAGACCCGATTCAGCAGAACTAAGTCCAATGTTTATTGAATTCCTACTTAACCAAACACTCAAAAAATTAAAACCCAATTCAAACCATGGAAGTCTCAAAGACACAGAGAACAACTTTCAATGAAGACCTTAGAAACCAAATCTTGTCATTATAGTGGTCAAAATGGGCACTCCATTCAAGTGAATGGCATGTGGCCCGACATAACAGAGTCAGTTTAGGTTTTTCAGCCATAAGTTGAGCTATGTATCCTCCAAATTGGACACAAAGAGGATGGGTGGAAGCTAAGAAGTATAAACCCTACAACTTTTCATGAAGGACTCAGCACACAAATGAAAAATAGAAATGGTCGAAAAACGAGTCCCTTAATCTCACCCAAATACATTTTTTCCCAAAATTAGCTTACTTTAACCATGAAAAAAAAACATGAACAAAAATATGTTTAATTCTTTAAGTTTAAGGCTTGTACTAATAAGAATGAACATAAGCAGATTTGATCGTGGCCTAGATGAAGCACCACCCGGTGGCCTATGAAGAACCACCCCTATCAACACAATCGTGGCCTATGAAAGGCACCACCGTGGCCTATAAAAGCACCACCCCATCACATAATCGTGGCCTATGAAAGCACCACCCCCACACACGCAAATAGCCGCGTCTGCCTATTTATAAGGTGCTGATTTTATCTCTCTTATGCATATGATCATAGCTTTCACATAACAATCAATCTCATCATACCTACGTTTCAATCTATCGCATAGTTAGAAGCCCAAATCAAATATCATTCTTCACAAAAGCAATAATTCTTCTAATCAAAAATTTTTTCCTAGTTTACCCTAAAATAATTGAACAAGGTGGCGACTCACACACATCACGTGTATTTCTTCTCATTCATCATATGCATCACATGCCTATTTGACATTTGGGGAAGGGGTTCACAAAAGTCATAATGAAATTTATCATAAGAAACTTCTTATCATATAAAATCATACTTTCCTTGTTCAAAATTCAAAGTACATACACCTTAAATACCCATTTTTTTAAACTCTAAACATATGAAAGTTATCAAAATAATCATACTTATGCATATATATATAGATAGCATACCTTACAAAAAAAACAAATAAGTAAGTAAGCCTTACCACCTAGAGTGGTTTGGCCTCTTAATGAAAACCAAGGGAGGAATTTCCTTCTCCAACCAAGCATACTAATATAACTCTTATGCACCATAACTCTTATGCACCAAGGTATCCATTTCTATCCTCATCATGCAGTATCTAAACTAATTCCACACTTTATCCCAAAATTTCCAATAATTTTTCCCATTTATATACATTTAAACATATCCACAATACCACTTTTCAAACTTATATCTTATTTTTGTCAAATCAATCCTCAAACATACAAATAATCAAGAGAACCTCATCACACATGATTCATACACACATTTATCCAAATAAACCTATGAGTC
Organism: Jatropha curcas; assembly: GCF_014843425.1. Next base: position 374,516 of record NW_023590991.1, read on the forward strand.
AAGGCATAGGAAATTTCCAGCATTAAAATATCGTTGACCTTTGCTGTGTTTTTAAGACATAACTTGAGTTATAGGTCTCCAAATTGAATGAAATTAGATTCATTAGAAAGATAAGATAAAATGTTACAAATTTTATGAAGGGACCACAAGGACATGGTTGCTCCATATTTCTTTGCACGGCTCCTTGTAATTGGTCCACTAGGAAGTACTAATGGATTGCCATTGTTGTGGTCCTTGTTCCTTTAAGCTTCATAGGTGATTGGTGATAGTGGATCCGTATCACAAACACTCAAATTAAACCATCCAAAACTAGGGAAGTCTTAAGATACAGGGAAACAACTTTCATGAAGAACTCAGAACATAATCTTGCCATCATAATGGTCAAAATGGGCACTCAATTCAAAGATGCATGTGGCCCGGCATAACAGAGTCAGTTTAGGTTTTTCAGCCATAAGTTGAGCTATATATATCCAAAAAATGGACAACAAGAAGGATGGGTTAGAAAGCTAAGAAGTATACCTACAACTTTCATTGAAGGACTCAGACAACAAATGGAAAATAGAAATGGTCGAAAATGAGTCCTTAATCTCACCCCAATAACACTTTTCCCAAAATCAGCTTACTTTAACATGAAAAAAAACATGAACAACAAAATACAAGGTAAGAGATTTTCTACCAATACTAATATGCTCATCAAACATCACCCAAGAAGATGTTATTGCAATCAAAGTTCCAACAAAATATTCAAGGCTGTTCGTAGCTTGGTTGCACGAGCTCTTGTGATTGGTCCCTCGGGTAGAGCTAAAGGATCCTTCATCTTGCTCCCTTGATCTGTATCACTAACCTTAAAATTAGCAAGCTTAAATTAAAGCTTTCTAAGCCCTAACTTTACCTTTACTCCACGGAAGAGGTTTCTCCAACCTTTGGCTCAAGTAGAGAATCTCCAAATTTCTTGAAATGATTCACCAAAAATTACTTCTCAAGCTTTAATCTCAAAGCTTAATTAATTAAATCAAGTTTAATGGTGTAAATTTGGTGGATTTAGTGAGTAGAAGTGAAGAAAAAAAAGAAGAGAAGAAGAGAGGAAGTTAGCGTTGGAAATGGAGGAGAAGAAGAAGAAAAGAAAAAGTGTTGCTCAATAATTGAGAAGTTGACATATAAAGCAACTAAAGGGTAGTTTAGTCTTTTCCCACAATTGCTTTTCTCAGAATTGGATGGCTAAGATTAAGTCAATGGTAATCTAATCCAATAGCTAAAAATATTCTCCAATTTATTTCCTTCAAAATATTTTTTTATCTCCACAAATTCTCAAATTTAATCCTTAAAAATTATTCCTCTAATTTCCTTAATTAATATAACACCATCTCAAATTTACTCCATAAAAATATTGCCTCTAATTTAAAAAATATTCAATTACTTACTTTCTATCGCATAAAATCATGGCATACATAGCTAGGCTCCAAAAATATTAAAGAAATATAAAAACATATAATAGTACATTTTTCCCGGACCAAAACAAGGTAACCTGACTCCCGGACCGATAGTACTATTCAAACAGACCGGTGATATCTTATTTCATTTAGACTGGTAATCAACTACCGCATTCATAGTTAATCATACTCATATCTCCTGGGTATCGTAAATAAAATATTTCCCCTTTTTGGTAGCACCATTCAATGACCGATATAATATTATTTCCGACTCCCGGACCGATAGTACTATTCACAGACCGGTGATACTATTCATAGACTGGTAAATCACTACCCATTCATAGTTAATCATACTCAATATCTTCCTGGGATCTAAATAAAATATTATCCCCTTTTTTGTAGCACCATTCATGACCCGATAAAATAATATTATTTTAAGATTCGAAAATTTTGGGGCGTTACACCTTATATCCGGGTGAAATTAGGATGAAATGGGTCACCATGGGATTGTGAGAATGATCCGAGACCATTGGCCGGTTACGGGAGTTGGCCCCCATGTGCACCTGACGAAATATGATATGGATGATATGGCAAAATCACAGGATGACCTCCTATCAGTAACGAAAAGAAAGAGGGAATGGAAAAATAATGAGAGGACTGGTCAAGTGAGGATTAGACCAGTTGACCATATAAGGGAGATTGGCTCCCTGGTGCACACATATGAGATGACAGGCCATGTGCGAGGACGGTTTGTCGGGGGTTTTGTCACGGCATTGACGAATCTCCATTTGATGTGATTATTTGAAGGTGATAATACTTATGGGTTGTGATATTGTGACATGTGCCTGATTGGATGAGTGTTCATCATAATAAATGTGAAAAGCATCATATGTGATTGTTTGGGTTATGCATTATTTATTTTATTCTCTGAATTTATGAAACTCACCCCCCTTCCTTAAATTTCTTCCAAGAGGTAGACATTGTGCTGATTCAGATCACCTCTGCTTCTCTCTTCGTAGAATTAAAGTAGAAATTTTCAGTTTTTGATAACATTTGAGTATATAGTATTGTGTATAAGAATGTATTTATCTTTATACGAGATCCGTAGATAGAGTCACATATTATAATTCACCATATGAAAGTTATCGGTGTGTTGTTCAATAAACTTGTGGAATTTTTCAATTGACTCTCGAAAAGTACGATTGGCCCAATTTGCCCATATTATGAACGATGTGAATATTATATGATATACAGGCCCGAGCTATGAATTATTTGAAAATAAAAGCTGAGCTAGAGACTTGATTTGATAATATGATTAAATATCGCCGTATTATGAGCTTATTGTTCCTGGAATCGACTTTAAAGAGGTGAATTAATGTGAGTTAGATTCACTGTAATTCTTGGGGGCCTTAAACTTACCTGGACCCTAGTGTCGCTCCGGCCGTCTTGACAATATAGTATAGTTATAGAAGTATAGATATCCCAACCGTATATCAGATTTGGGTTTGCTCATTGGACTAATTTTATTTATTCATCCTCGACCTTACATATTAAAAGCCCAAACATACTCTAACAAACAGTCTAACAATACACGTTGACATGGCTGACGGTTATAGATATGCTAGTTGTAGTCTTTATTGTTAGATACAGATATACAGCTAACCCAATATAAATATCTTGTCATTCGATCATAATCAATACAATAGAGAATTTTTCTCTCTAATTTCTACTTCTAATGAAGCTCAATTCAATTTCTCCTAAACTTGACCTGTGGTCTTAGCATTCCTTTACTGTTTATATTGATTTAAAGCTGATTAATTAAGCACTAATGTATTTATCTTAGAAAATTTATATTTTTGCAAATCATACGACAAGCATTTTCCCAACGACAGAGGCATAAATATTCCTCACTAATTATATATTTTTTTTTTCTGGATAAAATGTAACAGAATAGCAATTATACGGGCAATAACAAAAGAGTGAATAGAGGGGAAGGAACATCCTCTATTCACTAATTTTCGATAACTCTCATTCATAAATATAAATAGCAATATTTTAAAAACATGCCAGTACAAATTTAACATATTTGATAATAAAATGTCTCTCAATTTCTTCTTACATAATTTCTCAAAAACAGAAAAGAAAAATATAAAAAACTCCCTAGAAAGAACTTTATTTATTTGTTTATTTTATACATAGCTAACGTTGTCACGCACCCTTCCATGCCTAGCGAGGAAAAATCTTCCACAAGAAAAAGATCTCTTCATTGTAACAGGATTAAGTACACATTGCAAGACTCTTCTTCTATGGCTACACTTGCTGATCTGTTCCACAGGATGTCCTGATGAGCAATCTTCTGCAACCGAATTGCGCCCTTCATATGGATGATCCATTGAAAATGATCTTCTAATCTCAATTACTATATCTCTTTGCTGCAAGTTCCCTAAATCGCTAAACACACGAAATGGTGTCTTAGGAACACCATTATTTTGCACTATAATTTCTTCTGATGATTCTGAAACAACTCCACTGGTTTGAAGGCTTTCCGCAAGAGGCGGAGGTGGAGGAAGAGGCTGAGGTAGAGAAGGAGGCAAAGGAGTGAGCGAAAGGCTAAGAATAGCAATATTAGCGCGACACAAGGGACAATTAGAGTGAGATTTAAGCCAAGTATCGATGCAAGAGACATGAAAAGCATGGCTGCACTTAGGCAAAAGCCTCAAGTTGTCATCTTCTTGAAATTCACTAAGACAAACAGAACAATCTGTCCCTTCAATCAAACCATCTCCCTTTTCATACTTCACAATTGTGATTGATTTTATTAGAGCCTCATCTAATCCATTTGTGACTAAATTCCAAGGCTCGTGAAGAGATGGGTTATGATTGTTGTCTTCAAATTCTTCACTTCCAATTTCTTGATCTTCCCTTCTAATTCTTGATGAGTGATTGTTGTTTCCACAGTATTTAGAAATTATGGTGTAGTAACTTACTAGAAGGAAAGCACTAGCTAAAATTCCAATAATTGCAATAAAAAGAGGAGATAAAGGTGAGCTTGAATTGTCATTAGGGAAATCATAAAAAGGAGGTGGTGGAGGAAAGATTACATAGCACCATTGAGGACAATACAAGCTGCAAAACCCTTGAGAACAATCTCTATTGTTCATATAGGGAATCAAATTTTTTGTGGTGGTGCCTTCTGATGCCATTACGAGGAAATAATTTAGCAAAAGAATTAAAGAAACATGTTGGTATTTTGTGTTACACCTTCAAGATATCAACTAAATTAAATTAAAAATTTTATATTGAAAAATACATATATATAATGGTAATGTGCGAGAAAAGGGGAAAAAAAGGAAGAGACTACCTTAGAATATGACCTTGCAGGAATTCTTCTCAGATAAAACAAATTGACATTAAATGTAGATTGAGGTAATGGAGAGGCTAGCAAGAACAGCAAGCATACAGAGAGTTCCTGTGAAGAAAATTCATGAAGGTCTAAGACAAGAAGGCGATTTGGAAAAAGCACTAAATGGGGCTTACATGGAAAGGAGAGAGTGCTCAGTGCTGGAAGGGAATTCTTTCTTTTTCTTTTGTTTTTTATTTTATATTATATTATTTATTTTTCTTCTCTCTTGTAGTTTCTTTTTCTTGTTCGTCTCCTTTTCTTTATCATCTCGTTGAAAGATGATTATTTGTTGACTAAGGAAAGAGTAATGTTAGTTGGGAATTCATTAAAGCAATAAATGCCTTAATTATTGACCAAGCCATTTGCAGTTGGGAATTCCAATTTAATTAGCTAAATTTTATATTCATATATATGTATGATCTGCTTTTTTAGAAGTGATATGTATAATCTAGTTTCAGTTCTGTACAGCAGATGGATAAATATTTTCTAAAAAAAAAAAAGAAAATATATAAATTTCCATTTTAGCTGTATAGAAATGTAAATAACATTTATTTATGGTTGTGCATGAAACCGCATGTATCCCGACCAGTTCTTGAAATTAATTTAACAGTTTCAGCCATAATCTTGTCCTGAAATTAATTATGGAAAAACACTAGTCATTTGATTAAGATCGATTCGTATTAACTCAAGTTCCATCCCATCTTATCACAAAAATTGGGTATTCTCGTTACAATGTTTCTTTATGAATTTCAAATTATGTACATAAAATCATAGATGTTTGATGAAATGCTTGAAAGAAAGTGTGTTGTTGATATCTTCACTTATGATAATTTGTTAAAAGCTTTGTGTTTCTTTTTAACATATGGGTTGTCGGATTCAAAGTTTCCATTAGAGGTTGTAGAGATTTTGAGGATTCTATTGACTAACTGTCAAAATGCTCAGATTTTTTATTTTATTTAATAAAAATTAAATTAAACCCATCAATTTCAATTCTTTCCATTAAAATGACAAAGTTTTCGTAGCCTTACCAATATCTAATAATGTAGCCCTAGAATTCTAATCCTTATTTGGGAGCAAATGTGAATACATGAGATAATATAGGCACTAAAACCTTTTCTTTTTTTTTTTTTTTTTTTTTTTCTAAATCCTTATTGGGAGCAATGTGAATACATGAAGATAATATAGGCACTAAAACGCTTTTCCTTTTTTTTTTTTTTTTTTTTTTTTTTTTTTTTTTTTTTTTTTTTTTTTTTTACATTTATACTAAGTGAATATGCACCTAAATATGTAGCAAAGATCAAAATTAGTGTTGTATCGATTAATTTATTCATTATAATTTTAAAATGCATTATTTTGAGTAAAAATTAAATTCTTAATTGTGAATATATACAATATAAAAGTTTTTTAGTGTGAATCTATTATAGTATTTTTCAAATGAAAATTTGCAATTTATACAAATAAAATCAAAAATAATTTTTATTAATTTTTTATCTTTCAAATTTTAATTTGAGTGAATTTAAAAAAAATTATAAAAATATAAATTTATATAGATATTATTATCCTTAGGTTAAAATAAGGTATCAAAAATTATTATTTTATTGATTGAACTAATAAATAAATAAATAAATATTGTTTTAAAAATAGTATTAGTAAAGATTTATATAAGTTTACAAAACCGATCTTTAATTTACTTGAAAATAAATTATTATGGACATTTAATGATTAATATTTGATGAATTGTTTATTATAAATGCAAGTATTGATAGTACTTAATGTTAATAGTAATATGTTTGTATGTGAACTACAAAATTTCCAAATTCTAATGATTTTCATTATATGATAGAAGATGTATGACATTTATTAATTAATTGAGTCTAAAAAAAATGAAAAAGTATGGAAATAAATGAAATTAACGAAGAAAGTTAATATTTAATAATTATTTATATATAAATTAATGGTACATCAATTTTATATATTAAAAAATTAACTATTCAAATTATTTATAATCATGTATTCAAAAAATGGAATGGAAAATTCATATTAAGTTTCTCTATCTATTATGTCTCTCGCTAGATTGTAGTTCTCATATTCGCGAGTTTTATCCCTTTTAATTTTATTAATAAAATTTCTATAATTTCTGATAAAAAATTAGAAAAATTTTTAATTTAAGAAATCTTAAATGAATAATTATTTAAGCTATAACAAGGATTTAATTAAAGAATAATAAAAGGGTTAAGTGCCAAAATAATATTGGACAGGAATGTGATTAAATAACTATAAAAGGATTAAATGGATAAAATACTATTGTGGCAAAATTTTAATTAAAGAATAATAAAAGGATTAAAAGAAAATATTATAGGACCAAAATATAATTAATAAAAATTAAAAGAGCTAAGTGGGAAAATCATTATTACGAGCACGACAACACTGTTTTCTCACGCGGTTTATTTAATTTTGATTGATCATACTAATTTTATATTTAAATCTAAATTATATTGCATAAAATAAAAAATTATATATATATATATATATGCATAAAATAAAAAATTATATATATAATACTATAATAGTATATATAAAATATGATAATACCTATTCGGTTTCAAAACCTTTTTTATAATTGGAGTCGGTGATTTTGAAAGCAAAAACTCATATAAATTAAAATTAAATAATAATTATATATATATAATAATATATTAAAATATGATAATATACATAGTTATATGGTAAATATAATATAATGATATATAATAATAGCTTTGATGGATTACCAAAGAGGTAACTTTATTAAAAATATTTCAATATATATATTGGTAAAGAATATATATATTTAAAATTATATTTTTAAATAAAATATTTAATTTAATTAGTTATAATTAAATTTTCTATAGAATAACTTATTTTAAAAAAATATAAGTAATTTATTATAATTTATTAACGAATATATTAAATAAAATTTATAAATTATATAATTTGGATAAATAGCAATAAAAAACTCAATAGAAAAATATATAAAATAACAAATTTAATATATACACGTTATAATTAGCGATATCATTACAATTATTATTTGGTATAAAATAGCAATTAAAACTCAATAGAAAAATATATAAATATAAAATTATAATATAACACGTTATATTAGCATATCATACAAAAAATTGAAAGAATTTTTTTTCAGAAAAAAACATAAAATAAATTATATGCACATAGACTTTGACAAAAAGTAAAAAGAAATGCCAAAATTATAAATAATGCTTTAAAATAATGATTAATATATTAATTATTATAATAGCTAATACTTTCTTATATTTTAAAAATACAGACAATTTATATTATCACATTATATATGAAAAAATTAAGTTAATCAAATTTAAATTGATTGATAAATAATTCTATTATGATTATATTTTTTTCTTAATAAATTATTTAATAATTGCATTTCTTAGTTTTATCATTTTATAAACTTTTTTATAGTTTATGAATAGTATTAGATTTTTAATAATATAAATTATTCATAAGATTATAATTTATAAAAAATAATAAAAAATTTATATATAACAATTGAATTATATTTATTTGTAAACTTGTAACTTAGTATGTATAAAAGAGAAAAGGCAAAATAAAAAATGTGTACGTGAAAAAGTTAAGAATATATGTGGGGTCACTATTCACTAGAACATAATTATTCAACACTACAGTAATGTCCCATTATGTCTTGTAAATGCGACAAAGTGCCGGCATGTGGGCCCGGATAAATGGTCTGGAGATTCCACCACATATACGCATATGTTCTTCTCAAAGACACCAAGAGTTGACCCAAAACTTAAGTACTATTATTATTTATTGATTTGCATTTGGATCTATAATAGTCTTAACTTTTCCATTTTGTTGAATTTTTTATAAAGTAAAACTTCATCAAATGTTGAATTGAGTTTTCAACTGGTGTTGTTCTGCATTTTCTGCTATTTTCTGTAGTTTTGCATGTCTTTTTTTTAGCGTTTTTTAAAATTTTTCCAATTTTGCATATATTTTTTTATTGTTCAGCATTTCATATTTTTAAGCTTTTTTACACTTCTTCCAGTTTTGCATGTGTATTTTTTTTATTGTTTAATTTTTTGTATTTGATTTCTCATTCTTCTTCGTGCATTTTGTGTTCTGTAGATTGCTCTTTGCATTTTCTCATTTTTTGCATTTTGCATTTTGCTTTATTTTTCTACAATTTTTGCATTTTTCTGTTTGTTCTTTTATTTTGCAGGTTGATCTTTCTTTTTTTTTTTTTTTATAATTTCTTTTGGTAGAATTTTTTTCTTCTAATTTTAATTTAACATGAAACTTTCAATATATTCATTTACTATATGATTTTATTGTTAATGATGGTTCATAAAAGAAAAGTTAATAATGGTATAAATAGTTTTATTATTTAAGAAGGAAATTTTGTTATTTGTATAAAAGACATTAAATTATTTTCTTTTTAGTTGGTGCATGTGTTTCACTCTCAAAACTGGATCTATTTTTGACTTTTCAAGTGCTTAATTATTACAAAATTAACTATAAATTGAATTTTTTTGATAGAATCCTTTAATAAATAATAAAATAAATAAAATTGAATTAAAACTCAAAACTAAAAAAATTAAAAGGCATGATAAATCATTTGTTAGGTTTAATAAAATAGGGTCCTCTCCTTATGAGAATTAGGTTTTTTCTCTCTATAAGAATTAGGGTTTCTCGATTTTTCAAAACTTTGTCCTCTATAGTTGGGAGTTTTATGCATTTTTCTTCGTATTCTCTCTATCTTTCGTAACATTTTTTGTCTAACCCCCTTTCCCGTCATTTGTGCACTTTGCCTGTCTTTCTTATCACCTGCGCTCTAGTTTTAGGAGTGTTGTTATTTTTTTCTGTGTTTTCTCTTACCTTATGTTTTCTGGCTTCTATAGGTGTTGTTGCACGTGAATGGAATAAGGAGATAATTTTGTTTCAGTTCCACCATGGTCAGGACCTTCAATTTATTTTGGAACGAGTGCCGTGGCATTTTGAAAAGAGTATCCTGGTTCTTAAACAGTTTGGAGGAGATGAGCAACCATCCTCCATTGATCTTCTGCATTCGCCATTTTGGGTGAGAGCATATAACTTACCACTTAATGGCATGAATCTCACAGTGGCTCAATATATTGGAAACAAATTGGGCACTTTTGCTACATGGGCTGAAGACAATGAGAAGGGCTGGGGGAAGTCCCTAAGGTTCCGAGTCGTGCTTGATCTATGCTAGCCTTTGAAGAAGGGAAAGTCAGTTTAGGCGGAAAACACTTTTGGATTCTTTTGAAGTACGAGGGTCTACCAAATTTTTGTTATTTCTGTGGTCGATGTGAGCACTTGTTTAAGCAATGTGAAGAGATGCATTTGCTAGTGAGAACAATAAAAAGCAGCTGCTATTTGGGGAAGGTAATCAAGGCCTCACCTTTTCAAAAATTTATCAGGTTTTCTAATGGGATTTCTTCTGAGACTGCATCTCGTAGGAGTCTGTTCCCTGGGAAGGAGAATGACCCAAATAACAACAATGATGATGTCCCCACCCCACCTCAGAATCTTTCTCCCAAAACAATTAGCCAAACTGATGAAATGCTTTCGCTTCTCTAGAAAATGAACATGAATAAAGCAAGACAACCTCAGAGCCTTAATGACAATTTTGAGGAGCATCTTAATGGCACTAGAGCTGTCCACTTTCATTGACTGTCTCAATTCCTGTAGCAACCGAATCCCTTATCATTATCATATCTCACAATTCACCCACCCCTTAAACTCCTAGCAATAGTGACCATCATGCCCTGCTTCTTGTTCCAGTGGTGCATGATACCCGAACTATGAAAAATCACACCACTACTCACCCAGTCCAATAGCAACCTGATAACCCATCCCTGAACACATTAGCTTCGAATCTTGGTGCCATTATCCCCTCAACAGTCTCATATTCCTTCCAAACCCCAACCTAACGAAACCTATTCCCACCCTCCCCCTCAGATAGCCATCCCTCCCTAATTAATCTTGACCTGTCAGGACCCTATTCCTCCATCTCAACCCATATCTACCTCAGACCACCCCAGTAATAATAAAACGTGGAAAAGACTAGCTAGACAGAAAGGTAGTGACCATGGCAGCACTATTCACAGACAAGGCCTACTAAAAAGGAAAGGACAGGTGCTGGAGCATGAGTTACATGGATATGGACACTGATTTGGGTCTCAAAAAGATGAAAGAGAATTGGTTGCACTCTTCTTTTTCAGAAAATTCATCGGCGGAGACTGCCGATCACCATGAGTCTCTTATTTTCGAACTATCATGGGCTTGGGAACCCTTAGGAAAGTTTGGCATTTGAAGAAGTTATCACAACTTCAAGCTCTCGACATTGCTTTTCCCATGGAAACTAGATTGATGGAAGAGGAAATTGGTAAAATGTGTGAGAAGTGCAATTACAAGAATTTTCTGGCTTTTTCGTGTGACATATCAGTAGGGAGAAGCGGTGGATTGGCTATTTTTTGGTTGGATAGGGTATCCATTCAACTGTTATCATCTTCTTTACACCACATGGACCTAAGTATTGATTGAACATAGAGATATAAGAGATTTTATGGCTAGCCTTAAGAACAATACAAACAGAAATTGTCACGCCCCGACTCTAATCACTAGAGGAATTATCCGCTTTGGATCAAGCCAAATCCCCCATACAAGATTGGCAAGACGTCACGCCCCGACTCTAATCACTAGAGGAATTATCGCGCTTTGGATTCAAGCCAAAATCCCCAATACAAGATTTGGAACAAACCCACACGGTTTTGTCCCCGTAGGTGAGAATGGGGAAAACTTCCAAGAGGTCAACCCATCCTAGGATTTTCCGTTATACGAGAAACCGCTTTACTGGAGTTCCTTCCAACTCTCCAGCCATTCCACCAAAAGGACCTCTTAATGATTAGTTTTCCCCTTTTCGATATGAATGATTCGATTCAATTCCTATGTCCCCGCATTCCATTACCGGGGCCTAAAGCTAGCCTGCCATCCTAGAAGCTAGCCAGGAGCTTCGCTCTACCGCCCTCTTAGGATCGCTTTGCCTGGTCGGGATGTCACAGGCCCAGGCAGGGAATGTTGTGCCAGATCCACCAGTCTTCTGCGTGGTTCGTCCTCGAACCATACATCTAGTGAGGGGGTCAGGCTTGATACCAACTGTCACGCCCCGACTCTAATCACTAGAGGAATTTCCGCTTTGGATCAAGCCTAAATCCCCCAAATACAAGATTGGCAAGACCCCACCGGTTTTTGTCTGCAGGTGAATGGAAAACTTCCAGGAGGTCACCCATCCTAGGATTTTTCGATAAAGCGAGCACGCTTAACCCTGGTGTTCTTCCAACTCTCCAGCCATTCACCAAAGGCACCCTAATGATTAAGTTTCCCCCTTTCGATAAATGATTCGATTTATTCCTGGTGTCTCGCATTCCACTACCCTAGCTAGCCTGCCATCCTAGAAGCTAGTCAGGAGCTTCGCTCTACCCGCCCTCTTAGGATCGCTTTGCCGGGTCAGGATATCATAGAAATCATGAGAGTTGCTCCGTGAATTGGCGACTGACTCTTCTTTACTTTGGTTGTGCGAGGGTGACTTCAATGAGATCCTATATAATTTTGAAAAATTAAAAGGTTCTCCTAGAGATCAGCAAAAGATGGATGATTTCCATAAGGCAATTGATGAATGCCACTTACTCGACCTGGGGTATAATGGCTACAAATATACATGGTACAATAGGCAGGATAATAATTCATGGATAGAGGAAAGGCTTGGTCGTTTTCTTACCACTGCAAAATGGGTGGGGCAATTTCCTAGTTATACAATTTCTCATCTCCAGAGAAGCCCATGCATAAGAAATGCAGAAGAGTCCTACCTTTTCGATTCGAACACATGTGGTAGAGGGAATCTTCTTACAGCAAGGAAATTTCGGAACCCGAGCAACTAGTCTTGCTTTGTATCTCTGCAAAGATCCATCGACAACAGTATCCGCAATTGTTCACAACAGGTAAACTTCGGGACGAAGTTTTTATTTAGGAGGGGAGAATTGTGACATCCTACTGAGTCGAGTCAGGTCATAGAGTCGAGTTGAGTCGGGCCGAACCAAACCCGGTTGGGGTAGAATGGGTTTATAAGTGGACTTACTTAAATGAGAGAAAAAGATCAAAGTATAAGGATTAGGATTTATTTGCATTAAAAGATCAAGTTTGGGTATTAAGTTGCAACATGTTGACTTTTGAGGTACCATTTAGGAAGTGTTACATAAATCCTTTTATATTGTGATGGCCTACCCGTGAAAACCATTTCACTAATCAAATATGTTTTACATTATGGATTATCAAACAATCAATTTGCTCATTGACTCTGTTGTCAGTACATGCAGACCACTGACAAATTTACACTATGAACCACTGATGGCCTAATTTTTTTCCAAGAATCGTTCTCACCATATTCTTTTGGAAAGGCTCAATTTGAGCTGAATTTTGAAGCAATCTGTAATTTATCTAAAATTTAATTTTTTTATATTATCAAAGAGTGTAGAAAAAAGAAGTTAAAGAAAAGCTCAAGCTTTTTGGAGTAAAGGTTTGATATCTCTTGTCATTTTCCATTTTCTTTGCATGAGAAATTGTGTGGTGTGTTGCTAATGAGACAATATTGCTTCATGTTGAGTGGGAGGGTTGGTAATGGTTAGAAAACAGGGGAGAACAGGGGAGGTATTGAATAAATGAAGTAAATAGTGAGTTTATGCTGAAACAGGTTTTGCTGAAAATTTTACCAATAACTTCATCTTGATTTTGACCCCATTTAATGATGGAATTAGGAAGTGTTATAGAAGAGTTATTTGTTCCTCTATGTGTTAGCGCTTTACATGGGTTTTGAAGCATACCAAATCGGAGTTGTTATATTGAGAATATGACCAAAAGAGTTACAGACTATGCGGCTGGGAAAACGCGGACGCGCGCAGCAGCAAAATGCCTGAAGAGGTGCGACTTGTGCCTAAACTCACTGACTCTCAATTTTGCACTATAGCGGATCGTCGACTTTCATTGCGCGCTCACGACTTTCAACCTGAAACTCTCTGACTCTTCATTTTGTGCTTTACGCGCTCGCGACTTTTGCACTGCGCGCTGTCAAGCGACTTGGCCCTTGGCCTGTAAGCGCGCTCGCGACTTTCAATCGCGCGCTCGCGAATTATTGGGACTAGGAACTCACCTGTCTCTCATTTTGCACTCTAGCGCGTGGCGCTGCGCTCGCGACTTGTGCCCGATAACTCACTGTCTCTCATCTGGTACTTTACGCGCTCGCGACCTTGCAAGGCGCGCTCGCGACTTGTGTTTTCATGCACCTTTGGACTTCTTTTTCAATGCAATTGTATTCCTTTGCTTCACTTATATGCCTCCAATCATCTTAATACCAAAATACAACATTAAATTATGTATTAAAACAACATGCAAGCACGCAAATGATGTGAAATCAAATAAACATTATGATTTATGAAGTTATGAACTATGAATATGATGTTGTGTTATATTATTGACATACCAACATTATGCTAACATTATGCTCCATTGAAGGTTGTAGTAAGAAAACATGTAAGAATAAGGCTATGTCGTGACATAAGGATAGCAGATCTGCACCCATACAGTTTGGTACTCCGGCTACAGGCCCGTTGAGTGGGATATGATTATATATGGGCCATAGCAGCCAAGCATACAGTAATTCATGACCAGTTTTCATATAGTTTTTTCTTATCAACTTCGGTTTTTCACTATAACCTTATGGAGCCATACCAGATAAATCTTTGACATAAATATTTCATGAATCATACAGTATTATAAGCAGTACGAAAGATAAATCAAGGTATAAGGAAAATGATCCCTGCATATGTGCTTATATGTTTTATTATCCATATGCATTTACAAGCTATTTCTATCTATGTACATGTGCTTAATTGTTTCTTTATATGTTAGATACCACTAGCTTTATTTGCTCAGCGAGTTTACCTGTTTAAAACTCGCAGGTTTTGAGTTTAAGACCGTAGAGAGTCACTTTTGCAACTGCCTGCAAAAGTTCATCCTGTAGAGACTCAGTCTTTCAAGGGTAGGTACGCTTATTTGGATGTATATCTTTTTGTCAACCCCTTTTTAATGGCAATGTTACAGGGCACACAGTTGGGCCCATTTCAATTTGACAAACTAAGTATCATGTCTTGTAAATATACAATTACATTATTATTGTTAAACGAAGATCAGCATGATTCTATAATTCAATATACATTATGATTTTCAGCATGTAGACATAAGTTAACCAGTTTGTAACATCTCGGCTGGTTTATCCGGGTTTTTAATGGGGTGGACCGGGAGGGATGGTTACAAATTTTTGGTATTAGAGCCCTAGGTTTAGTTTCCCCGGGCTTAACATGCATGAAGCCAGTATAGTGTACAATGCCCATGGACTACCCTGAATGAACTAAGCAGTTGTTTTCTTAGAGCAGTGGAGGGTGAGGCTCCAGTAGCACCAGGTCAAGCCAGAGCAGTGGAGGGTGAGTCTCCAATAGCACCAGGTCAAGAGGTGCTGTTAAAGCAACTTGCAGACACTTTTAGATAGATTGCAGGGGTGATACCTCAAGCACCAGTAGTAGTAGAAAGAGAAAGAAAGCCCCCACTAGAGAAGCTTAAAAAATATGGTGCGAAGGAATTCAGAGCTAACAAGGATGATAGTCCAGAAATAGCTGAGTATTGGTTAGATGGGACATCGAGAGTTTTGGAACAATTAGACATCGAGAGTTCTGGAACAATTACAGTGTACAGCAGAGGACAAGTTGATTTGTGCCACATCATTGCTAATAGATGAAGCATACATATGGTGGAATACTGTTCAGCAGAGAGTATCAACAGAGCAGCGTACTTGGCAATTCTTTTTGGATGAATTCTAGAAAAAGTTCATCACCGAGACTTACCTTGATGCTAGAAGGAAGGAATTCTTATATCTTAGACAGAACAGAATGTCAGTTTCAGAATATGAAAGAGAATTTACCAGGCTCAGTAGGTATGGTAAGGGGATAGTGGCTACAAAAGCCGAGAGGTGTAAAAAGTTTCAGGAAGGCCTGAACGATGAGATTCAGATGGGAGTGGTAGCTTCCAATTCAGAGAGTTCTCAGCTTTGGTAGAGGCAGCTATGGAGATAGAGCGCATTCAGGCCAGTCAGCGTACCAGACGCCAGCGGTCTTCAGCAGAGAGAGACCCAAACTCAGAGTGCACCCAGTGCATATCCAGTCAGAAAGTAAGAGATTCAGAGGGTGCTTAGTAGTTCAGCTAGTTTAGACCTCCCGTTTAGCCAAGGCGAGCTAGGGTTGCTAACAGCGCCAGCGGTATCAGTTGTGGCTAAGTTCTGGCTGGTGGTAAGTCGAGTTCAGGCAGAGGGAACTGGTAGAGCACCAGTTAGAAGGTGCAGAGTCAGCCGGTTTAATACTTTTCCACCTGTGAGCATTGTGGCATGAACGCAGGTGGAGATTGTTGGTTGGTGACTGGTAAATGTTTGGATATAACGGAGCACAGACCATCAAAAGAAGGATTGTTCCCGAAGAGGCAAAAGTTTTCCTATACAGTTCATAGTAGCAGAGGGAGAGGTGAGAGCTTCCGGAGGCAAAGACAGCAGTCAGAGACGGTGGACATGACCCGATACAAAGGTCCCAGCCGGGTCTAATCGATGCGAACCAGGGAAGATTGGAGGGAAGCTTCCAGATGTAATAGTTGTGAGTTTCTTAGGTGTCAATACAGTTTTATGCTTTAATTGCCCTGGCTCATCTCATTCATACATTAGTGTACCTAAACCTTGGGTTAAAGGGTTAGAAGTGCATATGTGAAGTCCAGGGTATGTTGGTTACTAAATCCATTTGGAGATGTAGTACAAACTCATACAGTGGTCGAGAGGATGTCAATTTGGTTATCATGGAAAGAGTTTTTCCAGGAGACTTGATGGAGTTTTGCCAATTTAGAGAATTTGAATGTTATTCTGGGTAGGATTGGCTAATCCCAGACATTAGGGCTATTAGTTGATTGTGCAAAGAAAAGGGTGACATTAAATATACAATAGCAGGGGAAGAGATTACAGTAGTCGGGAAGCGGCGAGATTTCTGGGTATGTGATATCAGCCATGGCAGCAAAGAGATTAAATTCAGAAGGGTTGGTGAAGCATACTTGAATATGTGCATGAACAAGCAGAGAAAGGAACAGTCCAGAAGTGAACATACCAACAGTTGGTGTGATTATCCAGATGTTATTATTCCAGAAGAGAGTTACCAGGGTTACCACCAAGGAGGGAAGTGGAGTTTACTATAGATGTCTATCCTGGAGCAGCACCAGTATCAATTGCACCTTAGAGAATGGCAACAGCAGAGCTAAAAGAGTTAAAGATTCAGCTACAGGAGTTATTGAATAAAGGCTTTATCAGACCCAGTGTATCACCTTGGGGAGTGTGAATACTCAAATTTTGAGGCTCAAAGAGCCAATTATCCCGGACTGCAAACAGTCCAGCCGGACCGAAGGCCATTTTGAAAGTTCACCGAAAGTATGCCAATATGGTACTTAAAACGTCCGGAATGTCGCGAGAGGTATGTTTTCTAAAGATCGACCTTAGGTCGGGAATACCATCAGTTGCGGATAAAGGAGAAGATATCACTAAGAATGCATTCAGGACCCGATATGGTCAACTAATGATTTTTAGTCATGGCCATTCGGGTCTCACAAATGCACCAGCGTTTTCATGGATCTCATGAACCCCGTGGTTTCATTCATATCCTGGATCAGTTTGTGGTGGTGTTTATAGATGAACATTTTGGTCTACTCCAGAGACAGGGTTGAAAACAATGAATAAACATTTGCGGATTGTAACTCAGAACACTGTTTAGGGATAAACAGTTTGTATGCCAAGCTCAGTAAGTGTGAGTTTTTTTTGGTTGGAAAGAAGTTTCTTTCTTAGGACATGTGGTGTTCATCTGAGGGTATCAGATGGACCCTAAGAAAGATTGAAGCTATTGTTGATTGAGACCACCCAGAAAATGTCACAAGTTCGAAGTTTTCTGGGTTTAGCCGGTTATACAGAGTTTCATAAAGGATTCTCCATCATTGCATCACCTTTAACAAGATTATTGAAGAAAGCAGTTGTATTCCAATGGAAATAGATGTCAGCAAGAGTTTTGACACTTTGAATGAAGAAAAGTGACTGAAGCACCAGTGTTGACTCAGCCAGGTCAGGTAAAGACGTTTGAGATTTATCAGTGATGCCCTCTCATATTGGGTTAGGATTGTGTAACTCATGCAGACAGAAAAGTGGTAAGCTTAATGTCCTCAGACAAATTGAAGCCACATGAATTGAATTATCCAACCCATGATTTAGAATTGGCAGCCATGTCCTAAATTCTAGCATTCAAGGTATGGCGGCATTATCTGTACGGTGAAAAGTGTTACATTTACACAGATCATCAGAGTTTAAAGTATTTGCCGACACAAAAGGACTTAAATTCAAGACAACGGAAATGGATGCAGCTTTTGGCTAATTATGATTATGTCATTAATTACCATACAGGCAAAGCTAATGTGGTAGCTGATGCCCTTAGCCGGAAATCATTGTTTGCTTTGAGAGCAATGAGAATTAGCATAGAGTTGCAACAGCAGGGAGTTATTCTAGCACAGATGCAAGTACAGCCATCTTGGGTTCAGGAAGTTGCAGAGGCACAGAAGAAAGATGCACAAACACACTTATACTAAACAATATTACAGATGAAATCATGACATAGAACTTATTTAAACATAGAACTTGTGAATATAAATAACAATGATGATGACGATGATGATAAAAGAAAGGTGAAATTCAAGAAAACTGTGAAAAAAAAAGGAAGTTTGTTAAATTAGGAAAGCAATTTAAGAAAATCTAGTTTGGTTTCCGAGAAAATGAAACGTAAACTTCAAAAATTACAATTAAAAAAAAATCTTCACATAGAATTTTCTTTTCCCTTTTTTCTTCTTAGTTTCCCCAGCAAACAAGCAAGCCCGAAGCAATATAAAAAGGAAACCTGTTTAGAAGATTGTGACATATGCTTCTGTCAAAGTAGCTTTCTTTTTATTTTTTCCTTTTTGGTATGTTTTGTTTATTCTGAAAATTCCTTGAAAATTCTGGAAGTTTAGTCTTGCATACTAAGCTGTGATGGAGCTTATTTTTAGGTAGACAGACTTCCTTAACTCTAGGGGAGTATGTATTGACTTGTATATATATAATGAAATGAAAAGCTATAGAAGTTTACCCTTTCCATGCTTTTATTATAAAACATACTTTAATTTTAATTTTATATATCCAAACTCGAGAACTAATTATTTTAAAATTTAAAATCAATAAAATAATTAATTAAATTACACCAAAACCAATTTGTCACGTTATTCTTTTCTCCTTAAAAAATTGAAATTAATAGAGTACAACTCTCAAATTTTTGAATTTTCAGTTTAGGATTGCAATGCATTTGTCAAAGTATGAACATTGTCTACAACAACAGCTACCAATCGAGCATTAAAATGGCACCATATGAAGCATTGTATGGTAGACAATGCAGGACACCTGTGTGTTGGACAGAACTTAGGAGAAGAAAGATTTTGGGTCCAGAGTTGGTAGGAGACAAGAAGAGAAAGTGGAAAATCCATCAAGAAAACGGCTGAAAGAAGCAAGTGATCGACATAAGTCTTATGCTGATTAAAGAGAAAGGATATTGAGTAACTCGTCGGTGATAAGGTAATTTCTGAAAAAGTTTCACCATGGAAAGAAAATCCTAAGGTTTTGGACGAAAGGGTAAGCCTTAGCCCTAGGTTCATTGGTCCATACGATATTGTTGAATGTGTAGAACCATTAGCCATGCCTAGCGTTACCTTCAACCTTAGATCGAAATTCACAATGTTCTTTCACGTATCAATGTTAAGGAAGTATCGATCAGACCATCACACGTGTTATCAAGCAGAAAGAGATTGAAATTCACGGATCTCACTTATGAAGAAGAAACCAGTTCAGATCTTACCAGAGAAAATTACAAGGAATACAGAATAAGAAAATAGCATTGGGTAAAAGTTTCTTTTTGGAGGAATCATAAGACAGAAGAAGCCAACTTGGGAATCTGAAGACACCAATGCGACAACAGTATCCGCATTTGTTTCAACAGCAGGTAAAACTTCGGGACGAAGTTTTTATTTAGGAGGGAAAGAATTGTGACATCCTACCGAGTCGAGTCTTAGCATTGAGTCCGAGTTCTTTGCATAGATTCGAGTTGAGTCCGGGCCAAGCCAAACCCGGTTGGGGGGTAGAATGGGCATTATAATGTGGACTTACTTGATTGAGAGAGAAAGATCAAAGCAATATGGGTGAGGACTTATTTGCATTAAAAGATCAGCTTGGGTATTAAAAAGTGATAGCCTTTTTCCACTGAGGGTACCCATTTAGGAAGTTTCACATCAATTTGTTCGCTGATATTTTGAAATGGCCTACCCGTGCATATCATTTCACTTTCACCCACTGATGCATCCTTATCTTTCATCTTCTTCAATCTCCTTCCTTTTTCCTTCTTTCTCATCCATTTGCACGGAATTAAGGTATTAGTCAACCTCTTATTTCCTCCAAGTAAGTAGAATTTCTTGAAGCTTTATATTATTCAACCTCTAATTGAGCTATATTGTAGATAGTTATAAGAAATTCTTATTATAGGTTGAAGTGGAGTTCCAAAGGTAAGTAAGAAAAGGAAGTTAAAAGAAAAGCTCAAAGCTTTTTGGAGTAAAGGGTTTGATATCGTCTTTTCATTTACCATCTTCCTTTTGCATGAGAATTTGTGTGGTGTGTGCTTATGGAGACAGATATTTGCTTCATGTTGATGGGGAGACTGGCAATGGTGAGAAAACAGGGGAAAACAAGGGGAAGTATTGAATAAATGAAGTAAATAGTGGAGTTTATGCTGAACAGGTTTGCCCTGGAAATTTTACCAGTAAACTTCATCTTGATTTTGACCCAATTTTAATGATGGAATTAAAGGAATTATTATAGAAGAAGTTATTTGTTCCTCGTAGGTAGTCTTACATGGGTTTTGAATCATCCAAATCGGATTGTATATTTGAGAGATATGACCAAAAAGAGTAACAGACGTGCATGGCTGGAAAGCGACGCGCGCGCGGGCGAATTGCCTGAAGAGGTCGGACTTGTGGCCTGAAATCAACTGACTCTCATTTTGCACTAACGACGCGATCGCGACTTTCATTTGCGCGCTCGCGACTTTCAACCTGAGAACTCTCTGACTCTATTTGGTGATTACAAACGCTCGCGACTTTGCACTGCGGCACTCGCGACTTTCATCTCGCGCTCGCGGGGGACGCGGCGAATTTGGCCTGGGAACTCACTGTCTCTCATTTTGCACTCTAACGTGCTCACGAACTTCAAGTGTGCGCTCGCGACTTGTGCCTCGATAACTCACTGTTCTCTCATGTGGACATCTTCGCGCTCGGACTTGCAAGGCGCGCTCCGCGACTTTTGGTTTTTCAGGCACTTTTGGACTTTCTTTTCTATGGCATTGGAATTCCCTTTTGCTCAACTGTATGCTTCCAAATCATTTACAACAAAAATAACAACATTAGAACATGTATTAAAACAACATGCAAACATAAAAAGATGTGCAAATCAAAATAAACATTAATGATTTATGAAGTTATGAACTATGAAATATGATGTTGTGTTATATCATTGACATACCAACATTATGCTCCATTGAGGTTAGGTAAGAAACCATGTTAGATAAGGCTATGTCGTGACATAGGATAGCAGATCTGCACCCCATACAGTTTGGTACTCTTGGCTTATAGGCCGTTTGAGTGGATATGATTATATATGGGCCATAGCAACCAAAAGCAAATACAGTATCATCCAGTTTCATACAGTTTTCTTATGTCACTGTTCGTTTCACTATAACCTATGGAAGCCATCAGATATCTTGACATAACATTCATGAATATACAGATATATAAGCCAGTACGAAAGATAATCAAGGTATAAGGAAAATGATCCTGCTATATGTCTTATGTGTTTAATTATCCATATGCATTTACATGCATATTTCTATCTATGTAATGTCTTAAATTGTTTCTTTAATGTTGAGATATCCAACCGAAGCTTTATTGCTCAGCGATTACCTTTTAACTCGCAAGGTTTTGAGTTTTGGAACCCGTAGAGAGTCCAGCTTGCAACTGCTGCAGTTCATCTGTAGAAGACTCAGTCTTCAGGGTAAGCTACTTAATTTGGATGTAATCTTTTGTCTACCCCTTTTTTATAATGGCATGTACAGGGCACAAGCAGTTAGGCCCCATTTCATTTTGAGCACTAGTATCATGTCTTGGGTAAATATAAATTAACATTATTATTGTAAACGACATCAAGCATGAATATTATATTCAATATACATTATGATTCAGCATGTCAGACCATAAAGTTAACTAGTTTGTAACGTCCTCGGCTAGGTTTATTTCGGGTTTATGGGTAGACCGGGAAGGGATGTACAGGTGTAGTAAAGCTCTAACGGCGGTGGGATCTGTGAACCCTTCCCCAAAATATCAAGCATATGAATGCATGTGACTAGGGAAGAAATGCACGTGATGTGTGTGAGGGTCGCCAACCTTGTTTAATTATTTTAGGGTAAAATAGAAAAACCCTAAGTGACCCATTTTTAATTAACCTAAGTTACTAGATTTCAATTATCCCAATGATTAAGGCACAATCTAACTACGAACCGAGATGGATCCCGAGACTATGTCCATGCTGATGAACTAAACCGATGAATGAATGCTTTGCAAGGTGGAATGATGGATTAAAATGAAATGTTTGAGTGATTTTCGACTTTGCCACCGCGGGGTAAATCCCGAACGTGCTACGACTTCCGTGATGGAAAGATGCAAAGTCAACGTAAGTTCGAGTAGCCTTCTTTGAAGGGCTTTAATGGTATGCTTAATGCATGAGTGTGTGTAATGCTTCGTGCATTTTTGTTTTAAAGGCATTTTGGCCAAAGAGTTTGAATTTTTAGGCATTTGATGCCAAAAAGTGTTTGATTTTAATGACTTTAAGCCAAAAAGAATTGATTTAGGCAAGTTGTTGCCAGAAATGAATTAAATTTTTAGGCGATTGTCGCAAATGATTGATTTTAAGGCTTTTAAGCCGAAAAGAGTGATTTAGGCAAATTGATTGGCCAAAATGAAGTGGTTGGGCGATTGTCGCCAAAATGATTGATTTTTCGGTTTTTAAAAACCCAAAGTTGATGAGTTTTTAAGGCATTTTGCCAAAACTTTGGAATTAACTGTAGGCAATTTGTTGCCAAAAACATGATTGGATTAAGGCTTTTAGCCACAATTTATTTGATTAATTGGAGTTAAGCTGAAAAATTGTTCGAATAAAGGGATCATTACCATAGCCCATTGGATGACTAGATAATTGTTAAGCAAATATTGTCGGATTTAAACTTTAAATACCACGATTATTAATTAACCGGGGCATTGCTTAATCATATTTTAATTGAAGGCAATTTACATGCCTATATTATGTAAATGAAATGCATTATTCAGTTGTAGAATTTTTAGTAGTAA
>NW_023590991.1:398547-453879 GCF_014843425.1 Jatropha curcas
GATTAACCACGCGTCGTCGGAAATCGCCTCAAAAGCAGGGTAGCAGAGACCTGCTCGACCAGATCGAGGCAGGTCTATCCCAATCAGCTTCCACCATCCCGTCGGAGGAGATATCTAAATCCTCGCGCATCATCATAGCGCTCCGATCAGCGCCGAATCTCGAAAGGGATCACCGGAATCACAGAAAAGTCTTAGGGTCATTGCAAACTCGCCCCAAGAAAGTGGGAAGTATTGATGTATCCACCACCTTTCAATGCCAGCACACAATAACTCCTTTGGTATATGTTACTCCGGATCCATGTCAAAATGCCTTGTAGAAGGCCCAAGTCACAGTGAATGGGCACGTATAATCCGGCCTACCGGGTGTTTTGGGATTCGAATAAGTTCGAGCGGAATTCCACGCCACAGGAACTCTCACCCACATCCATATCTTCAATAACAGGGGATATCCTACCAAAGCTAATAACCTAAGATGTACTCCTTGGTTCCTTATACTAAGGGTAATATCTTAGTTCTACCCTAGCATGCATACTAATAAAAACAGTAAGCACAGGAAATTTTCTTTTTTTAAAAAAAAAAATTCACAATTTGGCTTAAGGCCCGAAATTCACAATTTCGCCTAAAGCCCAAAAAAAATCACAATTTGGCCTAAGGCCCGAAAAATCACAATTTGGCCTAAGGCCCAAAAAATTCACAATTCAGCCTAAGGCCCAAATAATAAATAATATGCACGCATAAAAGTGAAAGGGAACTCACCTGGGCAAAGATGCCGATCATGGAGGCGTGAGTATCTGCATCTACCATAAGATCGACCTCGCCGAGAGAAATCCCTAGAGACCCGAGGAAATCCTCGTCGCTGCTATAGCTTGGAAGAGCCATAGAAGAAGGTGGTCTTGAGAGGATTTGAGAGAGCTCTCTAAAGTGGAGTGAGTAATGAATGAAATGGTGAAATTCAAGCTATTTATAAGCAAATAGCCAAAAGGCGGGTCTTCTGGACCCGTCCAATTTTCGCCTCCAAAATTTGTGTTTTAGACAACCACCGACTCCCATAAATCATTTTTATGGTTGCCGGTGGGGGGCAACTGTGAGCTCGAAGAGCAATTGGACTGCAAACAGGCCGACCGGACCAAAGGCCATTTTGGAAGTTCACCGAAAGTATGCCGATATGGTACTTGAAACGTCCGGGACGTCGCGAGGATCATTGAACTGGTCCCAGAATTTTTTTCGGAGGTCCAGAGCTCTCAGAAAAGCCTCCGGAGCGAGAATTAGCAAAACCACCAAGCGCGGCGGCCAAGCCGCTGGCTTCCGATGGCCCAGCCGCCGGCCATAGCGGCCCAGCCGCCGAAACAGTCCGTTTTTCGCCTATAAATAGTGGCCCCGGGCCTTCTGTTTTCCTCACTCAGTCTATGTTGACGGACGCTCCTTCTACGCTCCTTGCATTCTTTACTGCTTTTCTGCATTTTATTTAGCTTATTAGTTTCTTACTGTGTTATTTGTCATTTAAAATTAAATTAATCTAATATTCCTTAACGAGGAGCTTTAACCTGAGTTAAAATGGCCGTCGATATAAGTTCAGTACATGAAATAAACTCTCCTAAATTTAATTAGCATTTCATATATTCTCTCTTCTCTCCTTAAAATCGTATAACTGCATAAATGATTCATGACAATTGCATTCATGTCATCTTTAGGCAAGCAAATTGCCTCAATTAAATAAATTAAGGCTAATGCCCGGTTAATCAATAATCGTGGTATTAAAACCTAAATCCGACAATAATGGTTTAAAATACCTAGTTAATTAATAACTATGGTTAATTGCCTTTATTTCAAATAAATCCGGCTTAAAGTTCAATTAATCAATAATTGTGACTAAAAAGCTTTAGTTAAACACGTTTTTTTTGGCAATAAATTGCCTACATTACAATTTAATTGATCTCTTTTGGCAAACAAATTGCCTGTAAGTGGATTAATTACATTTTTTTAGCGACAAATCGCTTAAAATCATCGACATTTTTGGCAAAATGCCTTAAAATCAACCATTTTGCGACAAATCGCTTAAAATCCACCATTTTCGGCTCGAAGCCGCAAAATCACCAATTTTGGCAAAATGCCATAAAATAAACCTTTTTTTGGCCAAGAGCCTTAAAACTAATAATTTTGGCGATAAATCATCCGACCAAATTATTTTCGGTAAAAATAAACCCGAACATCAATTTTCGGCAATCATAAGCCCGAACACCGTTTTTGGCAGTCATAAGCCCAAACATCAATTTTGGCGACAAATCGCCCGACAACCATTTTTGGCACACTCATGCATAAAGGATCCCCATCAAAGTCTCTAAAAGAGCCTACCGGAAACTACGTTTGGACTTTATCTTCCATTTCAAACGGAAGTACGTACACTTGGGAATCTAACCGAGCAATAAGTCAAATCACATTAAACATTTTCACTTGTTCAATTTATTTCATCTTACACCTGCAAAGCATTCATTCAATGATTAGTTCATCGAGCATACATAGTCTCGGGACACCTCGGGTTCTATGACCATGCCTAACCATTTGGGGTAAATTTAATCTATTAATAGGTTAATTAAAAATTGGATCACTTAGAGTTTTTTCCTAGATTTTAACCTAAAAGAATAAACAAGGTGGGACTCATACATTCACGTGCATTTACCCTTATCATAAGCATTCTAATGCATTGATGTTTCTGGGAGGGGTCACAAGCCGCGAGATCACGGCGGCCCAGCCGCCGAACTCCGGCCCTGAAATCAAGTCCGATTTCGCCCTATAAATAGTGGCCCCGGCCCACTTCGTTTTCCTCACTCAGTTCTATGTTGACTGGACGGCTCACTTCTCCCCTACCGCTCCTTGGCATTCTTTAGCTGCCTTTTCTGCATTTTAAGTTTAGTTTAATTCTTCTTTGCTTTGTTAATGTCATTAAAAAAGTCAAAAATTAATTAATATTACCTTTAATTGAGAGCTTAACTGGATTAAGAAGCGATCAAGCGATTAAACAGGTACACGAATAAACTTGCCTATTAATCTTTAGCACTTCATGCATGCTTCTTTTCTACTCCTAATAATTCTACAATTGCTAAAGCATTCACGTCAGCTCGATTAGCAAATAAACTGCCCACATTAAACAAATTTAGGCATAAACGCCCTGTTAATCAATAATGTGGTATTAAAGCCTAAATCCGACAATATTGGCTTAAAATACCTAGTTAATTAATAGCTATGGTATAATCGCCTTTATTTCGAACAAATCGGCTTAAGTCCAATTAATCAATAATTGTGGCCAAATAGCCTTCATTACACACATTTTTTCTTGGCAATCAATTGCCTACATTACAATTTAGTTAATCAATTTTTGTCAAACCAATTGCCAATAAATTAGATTAACCACTTTTTAGCGACAAATCGCTTAAATCAAAAGCTTTGGCAAAATGCCTTAAAATTAATCAATCTCTTGGCTAAAAGCCTTAAAATCAATCATTTTGGCGACAATCGCCTAAAATCAATCATTTTGGCAATCAAATTGCCTAAATCACTCTCTTTATTGGCTAAAAAGCCTTAAAATCCAAAATTTGGCGACATCGCCTAACCAATTTTGGCAAATAAATTTGCCTAAATCACACCAATTTGTAGCAAACAATGCCTAAATCAATCTTTCTTCGCTAAAAGCCATTAAAAGCAACATCATTTTGGCATCAAATGGCCTAATAAATCAATCAAATTTTCAGCAAATGCCCTAAAACAAAATGCACGAAGCATACCACACACTCAGTGCATTAAGCATCCCCGATTCAAAGCCCTCTAAAAGAGGCCTATCGAACTACGTTGACTTTGATTCTCCATTCAAACGGAAGTACGTTAGGCAAAGTTTGGATTAACCGAGCCGCAAGTCGAAAGTCACTTTCAATTGTCCAATTACATCATGTCACCTTCAAAGCATCCATATTCCATTGTTAGTTATCAACATGACAGGGATCTCCACCCAACGGGATCTGCCTCGGGTTCGATAGACTATGCCTTAAACATTGGGATAATTAAGCTAGTTAATAGGTTAATTAAAATGGAAGTCACAGTCACTTAGGGTTTTTCCTAGTTTACCCTAAAATAATTAAACAAGGTGGCGACTCATACATTCACGTGCATTTCTACCCTTAGTCACATGCATCCACATGCATATGATGTTTTGGGGAGGGGTTCACAGTAACGACACAGATCTAGCGCTTCTACTCCCACTGCAGGACTTAGATATGACTAGGCAATTTAACCGGGGTGCTGCTGCATTGTCCTATCTTTATTACAGCATGGACTTGTGTGTCTACAGAACACACCTGAAGGTCGGCTATCGGTGAGCTATTGAGGTATAAAATCAAATCTTTTGGTTATTCTCCTTCTTCCATGCTTTTTAATGCTTTTTGCATTACTTATTTCTACCTTATTTGTGTTATAGATTTGGGCTTTTGAGTATCGTGTCCTCCCTATGCCGAGGTTACATGGCTTCGAGGATGACACCAGAGTGACATCCCTCCCTTGAGGCCTAGCATGGAAGTTCAGCCGAAAGTATGCATACATCACATAAGAAATCTCAATGCTCCAGTAGCTCATGAACAACCTGACTTAGGACCGGGTAAGTGTTCATCTTCGCATTATTTCTATTCTTTTTTCTTTTTCACTCTTTTCTTTTCTTTTCACTTTTCTTTTTCTTTTCTCTTCTTCTTCTTTTTTGCAAATAACGAAGTAGCCGCGGGGCGATGTAGCTAATTACCCTAATTTCATTCAGGCTACCATCGTATACAATATAGGCGACTTCTCCTTCCCAGTTTATTCTATGACATGTATTACCTCGGGGAGAGGGTGTATGAACGGGAGCTAGGCCCAGACTAGAGGAGAGTGCCTCACGATGTGCCTTACTATATGCTTTCCACTAGATCTATCTGGTTGGAGCAAGATATTGCGGCTGCTTAGAGGGCGTCGGCTGCCATTGACCACTTAGCTTCTTTTGTGATGGGTGCTTTTGCCATATTTGTATGAACCCAGCTTCTAGTCCATCTCCCTCCTCCTACTAAGCTCGATCCATTTGCAGAGGTGGAGGAGTTAGATAGGGGACATGACGATGCCCCAGTACAGGTGAACTTCATCAACTCTTGTTATTTTGTTTTCGGCTCTACCCCAGCATCTGTTTTCTTTTATTCACTAGATGTATTTTATTCTTATAGCAATAGCAACATGGCAAGCGCGTGACAGGAAGCTCTGACTCTCGGGCTCCAGATACGACTGTCGTAGTTGGCAAGTCGGAGCATGGACCGGGTGCATCCTTCTGTTTTATCTTGGACCGCACAGGTCAACCCACTCAGGGCATGCTGGAGACACATCTGGTCAGTCCGTACCAGATGTCTCCACTTGGTTGCACCCATATGAGTGATCTTTGTTTTTCTATTCTGCTTATTGCTCCTTATTATTCTATTTTCTTATTGTTTGTCCCTACTCCACTCTATAGGTTTCCATTGCTGACTATAATGAGGTGAGCCAGATGTATGTGGCGACACTCCTCAAGCTTGCTGTGGTGAGGCTCTTCGATGAGCACATCTCTGTAAGTACAAATAGCCACAAAAGAAAATATGCAATGCATATGCCATGTATGCATGCAATGGAACTACTAATATCTATGCATTTGTGTAGAGAACTAGCATGGCGCCTCCAATAGGTCGAGGTCGGGGAGCTCAGCGTGGTGGTCAAGTTGGTAGTAGAGCTGGACACCGGCCAATTATCGTCAAAGAGTCCAAGGAATTTGGTAGTGAGGACTCGAAGGAGACCGAATCCAGCATGGCTTGAGCCTACCCCAGCTTTCTCCTCTTTAATTTCTGTTCTCTTTGTACATGGACCCAATTTGGGGAATCTTTTTTATAAAGAATGATTATTCTATTTATTATATGAAGGCCAAGAGCCATTTTCTTTATATGTCTCTGAGTGATATTGAATTATATATTCTTCATAGCTGATAATTACACTTCTTTTTGAATTTTGAGAAGTAAAAATAATAGAGCACTATATTCTGTAGCTGACTACTGTCCAGTGGCGTGCGCCACTACAGTTGTAGTGGCAGCTAGCAAGCACTTTGTCTTTTTATTCTTTTGCTATAAAATCCTATGAAACTTGTTCACTTTATAAAAGCTTGTCTCTCTTTTCTAGACGAAGCTCTCACTCAAAAACTTCCCCAAACTTCTCATTTCTTCCACATTCTTCATGGATCGGTCCTTAGCACCCACATTTGAAGCATTATTCTACAGTCTCAGCCATGAGGATTGGGATTCGTTGTCACCATTCGAACTCAACGGGCTGAGTTATTACCAGAACATTTGGGTCCAACCCGAGTTGCTGCAATGGTTGATTAACCATTTTAATCCTTTAGACAACTTATTTCAGCATAATGACTTCGAGATATGTCTGATATTTGGAGCTGAAGAGAATACCCGTGGTTGAAGAGATTTCTATGGTGCC
This sequence comes from Jatropha curcas, assembly GCF_014843425.1. The sequence continues at coordinate 405,061 of NW_023590991.1, forward strand.
TCGGCTGGATATAGACCATGCTTCACTGATTTTGCCTGTCTTCGATTTTAGGGCTTATGAGATACCATCCTATAATTTTGGAGCTGATGTCGTGCCCCTGCGACCGCTTGTCGACCATATCTTAGGTATGGACTGCACTAGCCCATGCTGGCCTTCTCTTGTCTGCTTCTGCCTTCTTAATCAATACTTGCTACTTAGTGGCATCGATGGCTATGGCAGCCTTAGGCTGCTGCCCATAGTTGAACAAATGGCTAGCCGATGCATACCTTTTTCACTTATTCTAGTAGAGACATTTACTTGGCTAGGAGAGCATGCTCAAGACTCTAGCTTGGTGATTGGTCAGATGGGGAGTCCGTTTCTACTGCAAGTAAATGCATTTCCTTTTCTTTTCTTTTTCATGCTCTAAGTTTCCCTTAAGCCTCCCTTGCGGGTTTTCGAGTTAACGAGCTTTTCTCTTTTTTTATTATTTATTATTTATTATCTTTTTTTTGGTACTCTAAATTTTGCTGAAGCTGCCCTTGCGGGTTTTCGATTAAACAAGCTTTTCTTTTTTTATTTTTATTTTTTTTGTCTATTATTTTTTCTCTGTTGTTTTTTTTTTTTGAATTTATTTACAGTTGTGGGCTTTTGAGAAGCTACAGGTGATGGCTCCACCACCAGACCATTCGATGTTCAATTATAGACCATGAACCTGGGTTCGACATTAGCACCGATTGATTGGCGAGACTGTGGAAGCCTGGACTACTATTTTTTAGAATCTTACCTCCAAAGGAGACAGATGGACTTGCCCCTGGTGGTACATAGAGCGAGTCACAGTTTCCTTTTACATACGCTGTGTGCCCCTGTGCAGATTCTCCATAGCACTTGCTTATTATCCCAGCCGTGTAGCTAAGTAGTACGGTCATCATCAAGCTGTCCCTGATTAGACGCGGTTAGAGGGTGACCTTCTTACATAGTGGTTTCTATCTCGCTTTATTTCCACCTGTCCTAGTTGCACGATTGTACCCATTTTCGATGTGGCTGATACCTCTTCCTCAGACTTGGCATGTAGATGCTTTTATCCTGATTTGAAATGTACTAAACAATGTGCAATTTATGTAATGTATGCACTTATTATGGATGAAATGACTTTTTGCATAAAAATGCTTTGATATATTTCCTGCTATTTTATTTCACCAAAGTAAATTCACAACATTTGAAAAAATTGCTTTGATATATTTCTGCTATTTTATTTCACCAAAGTAAATTCCAACACAATTTTGCATTATACATAGACTTAACATAACACGCTTTATGTTTAATAAGAACAAAAAAGGTGAATTCACAAAAGGTGAATTTATTAATTGGACTTCACCATAAACGTTTGAAGCTACACATAAAATATCTTCAGCCTATACATATTGACTAGTTCGGTAAACTCATTGCCTTCTATGTCTGATAGCTTCATGAGACCTTTTGAAAACATCTTCTTGACTAGGAATCGGCCGTCCCAGCTAGGCTTAAACTTTCCCCTCGGGTCATAAGTGTTCGGCCGCATCTGTTTCAAAACCAAATACCCTACTCTAAGTAGCTCTAAATGTACGCTCTTGTTGAAGTGCTTAGTTATGCTCCTCTTATATAACTAATCCATGAAGTGGGCATCGAGTTTTTTTCCATCTAGGAGTGCTAATTCTTGACAATGATTTTTTACCCATTGACATTCTAGAATCTTGGACTCCATCATTATGCGTAAGGACTGCACTTCCATCTCAGTAGGTAGTACAGCCTCCATCATTATGCGCAAGGACTCCATCATTATGGTGAAATCTTGCCAATGATATCTATTCGCCCAAATAAATCAAGGTTTAGTAATTTTAAAGGTCTAGAAGTAGAAACCATGCCCTTAGATTTGAAAGATGTTCTGGTTTGTTTGCCCAATTGACAAGCATCACAAATGTGATCTTTGACAAGCATCACAAATGTGATCTTTTTCAAACTTTAGCTTTGGCAAACCACGAACCAAGTCTTTCTTAGACAATTTAGAAATAAACTACATGCTAGCATGTCCAAGTCTTCTATGCCATAACCAACTAGAATTGTCAACATAAGCTAAACATATTTCTAGGTTATGCATATTAGAAAGATCTACTGGGTATATATTCTCAAACCTTTTTCCGACAAATAAAGTTTTGTTATCATTCATGTTCTGAACTTCAAAATAAGAGGATTCAAAGATCACTCTTCTATTTTTATCATAAATCTGACCCACACTTAACAAGTTATAATGTAATCCTTCTACTAAGCATACATCTTCTTCATAAATCTGACCCACACTTAACAAGTTATAATGTAATCCTTCTACTAAGCATACATCTTCTCTTGAAGGATTAGAACCTACCACACAAATACCAACGATTTTACCTTTGGCTTTGTCTCCAAAGCTTATTATACCTCCCTTTTTCTTTTCTAATCTGATGAATTTCTTTTTTTCACTAGTCATATGCCTAGAGCAAGCGCTATCCATGTACCGCATTTCTGTTTTCAGCTCATTCCCTAGGCACACTTGAAAGATCATGCAAATTTAGGTACCCAACTCATATTGGGTCCTGAAGGGTTAGTGGTAACAGGTGTATTCAGCTTACTATGATTTTTCTTTCTGTTTTTCTGTTAGGACAGCTGTCAAGATTTCTGATGTTCTAAAAGTCACAAAATTAGAAAACAGCTTTTTCTTATTTAGAAACAGCCATTTTTCTTATTAGAAAACATGATTCTGTTTTGAATGCTATCATAGCACAACTGCTTTCTTTAGAAAACGATTATGGAAATTGACTTTGAATTTGAGCTCAATTTTTCAAAGGGATTCATTCTCAGAATCAAATTTACATTTCTTCGAGTGTTTCAGATTTTTCAGGAAAATTCATCATACAATCTTTAAGATCTTTGATGCTCTATGAAAGATCTTATGATAAGATCTTTGCATGTAACTTCTTGATAAAAACCATCTTTCAAATGATTACATTCAGATTTTAATTTTCTAAAATCTTTGTTTAGAACTTTATGCCTTTTAACAAGCTTTTCAAATTCAGTGCAAAGGTTACTATAAATATCTTGAAGATCATTTTCAGATTCAGGTTCAGAAATACTTATATTGCTTTCTTCACGTTTTTGGACCATTGTATCTGTTTCATTACTTTCAGCTTTTGTGAGTCCCTCCCCAAATATCAAATGTATGAATGCATGTGACTAAGGAAGAAATGCACGTGATGTGTGAGTCGCCACCTTGTTTAATTATTGGCAACACTAGGAAAAAACCCTAAGTGACTCCAATTTTAATTAACCTAGTTACTAGATTAATAAACCCAATGATTAATGCATGGGTGTTGCAAACCCGAGATGGATCCCGAGGACTAATGTCATTGGCTGATATAAACTAACCATTGAATATGAATGCTTTGCAGGGGTAAAATGATGATTGTGTGATTTGGACCAATGGAAAATGGTTTATGTGATTTTGACTTGCCGCCGGGGTGAAATCCGAACGTGCCTACGTTACTTCCGTTTGGAATGGAAGATCCAAAGTCCACGTATTTCGATAGGCCTTCTTTTGAAGGAGCTTTGAAGGGGTATCGCTTTTAGCATGAGTGTGTGTATGCTTTGTGCATTTTGTTTAGGCATTTGCCAAGAGTGTGATTTTTAGACATTTTCGATGCCAAAAGTGTTGATTTTAATGGCTTTTAAAGATTGATTTAGGCAATTTGTTGCCAAAAGTTGATGTGATTTAGGCGATTATTGCCAAAATGCTTGATTTTAAGGCTTTTAGCCAAAAGATTAGGGCAATTAGTTCGCCAAAAGTGATTGTTTGGGCGATTGTCGCCAAAAAGATTGATTTAAGGCTTTTAGCCAAAAAGAATTGATTTATGTAAGGCTTTTAGCCAAAATTTGGATTTAAGCGATTTGTCGCTAAAAAAAGATTAATCTTCTTATAGGCAATTTGTTTGCCAAAGGTGATTAATTGATTTTGCAATGTAGGCAATTTATTGCCATGAAAAACGTGATTAATTAAGGATTGATTAATGCTTTTTAGCCACAATATTGTTAATTGGACTTAAGCTGAAAATTGTTCGAAATTAAAGGCCACATCATACCATAGCCATTGAGAGGCAGATATTTTAAGCCGATATTTCTCGGATTTAACGTTAATGCACGATTATTAATTAACCGGGCATTTAGCTTAATCATATTTTAATTGAAGGCAATTTACATGCCATATGATGGTATGAATGCATTTATGCAGTTTGTAGAAATTTTAGGAGTAGAAAAAGAAGCATGCATGAAGTGCTAAAATTAAATAGGTAAGTTTAACTTTACGTTAACCTTGATTTAATTCGTCGACGCTTCTTAACTCCAGGTTAAGTCTTCCTCGTTAGGGAATTTAATTTTAGTTTAATTTTAAGTGACCAAGTATCACAAAAATAAAGTAAAACTAAAATTAAAAAAAAAAATCAAGGGAAGCAGTTAAAGAATCTCAAAGAGCGTAGGAGAAGGAGCGTCCGTTCAACACAGACTGAGGTCTCTCAAAACGGAGCCCCAAAGCCGTTTTTTATTAGGAAAAACAAGTGAACCCGGGCGCCCCTGCCCGCCCTTCGAGGGCGGGCATTGCCCGCCTGGGCTGGTACGCGGGCCATGCCGGCCTGGCCTGGGCGGGCATGCCCACCCCCGCGGGCGGGGCATGTGTGCCTTTTCCCCTCTTCTTTTTTCGCTTTCCTCGTTCCGGAGGCTTTTTCCGGGGAGTTCCGGATCTCCAAAAAATATTCCGAGACCACTAAGTTTCCGTTGTCCTCGTAATTTTTCGGACATTTCAAGTACATATTGGCACCACTTCCGGTGAACTTCCAAAATGGCCTTTGGTCCGTCAGACTGTTTGCAGTCCGGGGAAAAATTGGCTCTTTGAGCCTCAAAATAAATGGGTATTTCACAGGCGACTGCAGCGCTGTCGCCGCCGGGCGATAGCGGCTACCGCCGCCTTTAAGGGCGGCCGCCACCGCCAGGCGACCGGGGAAAACTGGCTTTTTGAGCCTCAAAATTTAGGTATTCACAGTTGGCCCCCCACGGCAACCATAAAAAAAAATGTTTATGGGCTGTCGGTGGTTGTCTGAAAACCAAATTTTGTTAGGCGAAGAAATCAGACGCGGTCCAGAGGGACCCGCCCTTTAAGCCTTTTGATTTGGGAATTTGGGCCTAGGGGCCAAATGTGAAATTTTTGGCCTTAGGGGCCCAGAATGTATTTTGGGCCTTTAGGGGCCAAAATGTGAATTTTTGGGCCTTTAAAGGCCCCAAAATGTGAATTTTTTGGGCCTTAGGGGCCCAGATGTGAACTTTTGGGCCTTAGGGGCCAAAATGTGAATTTTTGTTTTCTTACCTGTATTTCGGTGCTGAACTTTGACTGTACCTGCACTTGGTTAGTACTGAAAACATGTATGCATGATTATTAAATTTGAAAGAAAATAGGATTTTGTTTCAGCCCATTTTATGGAAAATATATATATATATTTTTTCATATTCCTCATCTTTTCTCAAAAATCGAGCCAAAAGGCACTTTTCAGCTTTTTCTTCTCTCATTCTCCTTTTCTCTCTTTTTTTTTTATTTTTTTTTTATTTTTTATTTTTTTATTTTTTATGTAAAGAGAACCATAGCATGCATTAGCTGGACTAGGAGTCTTCTCCAAAGTGAAAAGATCAATTGGGGAGGTACGGTCTTTTCTTCCTGTCATTACTCTTCGGGGTGTAGTAGTTGACTGGGACTTTTGCGAGCCTGTATTAGATTTTGCGGTCCTGAGGCTTCTACGTTTTCGGTTTGGGGCTATGATGGAGGATAAATGTGCCCTCCTCTTTGTTTTGAGGAGTTTTGTGCTATCATAGGGTGTGACCCCAATGCCCCTTTGGTCAAGCATGAGGTAAAAATCGGGTATGTTAGGTCATTTGAAATCCTGTTTCAGTTCAGCCGACCCCAAGCTAGGGCTATGATTGTCGATGACCAGAAAGCAATCTTGTTGCCCCTGATTGATGAATTCTCAGAGGCTTGCCCAGACGACCCAGACCGGATTAGGCTGAGGATGCGGGCCTTGGTTTTCTGTTTACTGGCTGGCTTCTTGTTTAACCAGGACCCAGGCTTTGGGGATTTGCGTCTTTGCCCCATGGTCCATGGTTCGGCAAATGGAGGATATGTTGGTGGCATTGTGCTCGCAGAAACCATTGGAGCCTTGACAGGTGGCTGCTTTAGGGTTTTTGATGGACTGCTCGACAGAGCCGCTTTAGGGTTCGATGATTGGACTGTTTCCCCCATCATTCTCCAGGTATTTTTCTATTATCCTACCTCATTCTTCTTCTTCTTTTTTTGTTATAACGGAAAAGATCCATTATTCAGGTTTGGTTGAAGGATCACCTTCAAGCAGTGGCTGCTCCTACCTCCCTTCCTTACAATTCTTCCCAATATCGCATGCGAAAAATCTTGATCTCGCATCCTTCTATTGACACATGGACTTCGTGGTTGGTTGAATTAGGTCCAAATGAGATACTGTGGTTCATCCCTTGGTACAACATCAGCCGCTTCATTCAGGTCAGCTTCCGCCATTACCTCTAGGCCTTACCCACTGCACTTGGTACTGGCGCTTCGCGCGTTTTTGAGGCAGATGAGGGGATAGGATCAGACTGTCCCCATTATGGATGACATTTCGGCTGATGCTGCCATTTACTGCTGGTGTTACCCGAAGCTGTCCTTAAAGTGGGTTTAGAGATCACCGCATGGTGAGACCTTTACCCGATCCTACCAGTGTTCAGGACTTTCTCCGAGTACCGGCCCTGGTTCATTACCGCTGTCTGGCCGATTGAAAGACCAAGGAGGACTGCACTGCTGAGTGTTCTCGAAGGTTGGGTTCAGGCTGATGCTGAAGAGGAGATTGGGACAGGTGAGGAGATTGTGCTGGCCCCTCGGACAGACAAGGCTGGGCAGAGTTCAGCAGAAGACTCAGAGGATGCCGCTCCGCGGAGGCAACGGGATACCTAGACTCTTATGAACTTTTGTGATTTTTCCTTGTTTTGCCTTTCGTTTGGGACTTTGGATTTATCTTTTGATGTATGCTTTACACTTTCTTTAGTTATTTTTGGACTCTCTTGCTTGATTCTGGATTAACGAGATTTGACTTTTTAGCTCAAATTGAGAAAATTATTTAGCTTTCCAAGCATTTTCCAACTTTATTTATTTCAAGCTCTAATTTTTGCCTAAGCTGCGGTTTTCAACTTAGCGAGCTTACCCATTTTAGTCTAAGCCGCCCTTTTTGGGTTTTCAGCCTAGCAGGCCCCGTCTTTTGCCTAAGCCGCCCTTTCGGGTTTTCGACTTAGCGGTTTTTTTTTCCTTTTTTTTATTATTTGGCAAAGAAGAACGAAATTATGAAATGTTTAGACCGCGCCCAAAGAGGGCTGCCTACATATCTCTGATATATAATTTCTTTTTTTTCAAAAAGAATCAGGTCTAATGTAGTTCAATCTTACATTATGCAATGATTATAATTACACAAAATATCTTTTTAACTGATCTAAATTACATGGATTAGCAAATTCCAAACCATCCAAATCAGTCAAAATCCGCCTGACAAAATCTTCTTTAACACATAGGGTCCAGCCCAATGAGGACGAAACTTCCCACGTGGGTCTACGATTGGTTGTCTAATTTCCTTCAAAATCTCTTTCAAAACCAAACAACCTTCTTCCAGTTCCCGGTCTTTGACCTTCTTGTTAAAATGTCTTGCCATTCTTCTTTGGTAAACTCGAGTTTGGTGGATTGCTCGCAATCGCTTTTCATCCAGACCCAAAAGTTGCAAATAATAATTCTCGGCCCAATCTGCTTCGCTGATCTGGCTTTCTCGAATAATCCTCGCCGATTGAACTTCCAGTTCAATGGGCAACACTGCTTCCATACCATACACTAAGGAATGCGGGGTTGCCCCAGTAGGCGTTCTGATTTGAAGTCCTGTATCCCCCACAAGGCATTTGCAAATTGTTCGTCCAAGCTCTATGCTTTTGAACTGTTCTTCTGCAAAAATGACCTTATAGCCTTGTTGCAGCTTCTAACGGCCCCATTCGTCTGTGGCGGTAGGGTGAAGACCTTTGTGATGCCTGAAATCTTCTTTTGTTTCAGTATGGTCCGAAAATTCACTTTGAAGTGAATCCAGGTTTATCCGTGATGACTCGAAATGGTGTTCCATATCGACAAAGGATTTGTACGAACGAACTGTGCTGCCTTCTTGGCATTCAAACGGAATAAGAAAGCTGCCTCAATCCACTTAGTAAACAATAATCAACAGCAACCAGAAATGAAATTTGATGGCCATTGGCAAGCCTATTGGATGGATCTTTCCGATCCACGTCTAGCCCTAAGTTGCCGAAAGGCCATGGTGAAGTAAATGGATTTAGACTGACCCGGAGCTGCTTTGTTAGCTTAAGCAAAAACCTGACATTCGTGGCACTTTCCGCGCGTGCCTCACGCAAATCTGCATTTATGGTCGACCAGTAATAACCCAGGTTCATAATTTTTCCGAAGCCAAAAGTTATCCCGTGCAATGTGCGAACCAGAAACTCCCCATTGTGTAATGGAATTCATGATGCCTTTGGAGCTTCTTCTCATCAACATCACCTTAGGTGCAGGCCATTCCAACTCTTTTATACAGAACTCCCCCAGTAAGGGAAATATCCAGATGCTACACTTCTCAAATGTCCGTTTTTGATAGTCTGTTGGACCTCTCCGGTAAAGCTTCATTCTGGAGATAATTCTGTTATATTCCCAAAACCACGGCTGTCCATCGACAAGATTCATGACATGCGTGGCCCTGTTTCTGCAGCCGAACCGTCAAAGGTCGGATGATTTGATCTCCCCCCTACATTAACCATGGAGGCCAAAGTAGCCAGAGCATCTGCAAACTGATTTTTGGCGCGTGGCAGGTAGTGGAAAGATAGTTCCTCGAACTGTCGAGCTAATTCGTCCAAGCGTCGTAGGTAAGGAACCAATCACTCTTCCTTAATTTTCCATTTCCTTAGAGCTTGAGCGACTATCAGGTTGGAATCTCCGAAAACCCTAAGGATTTTTATTTCTTTTTCCAGGGCCGCTTCTAACCCCTTGATGCAAGCTTCGTACTCGGCTTCGTTGTTGGTACAGTCGAAATCTAGTTTGACTGCGATTGGGACGTATTCTCCACAAGGAGTTTTGAATACGATACGACTCCAACCCCGTTTCCATGGTAGTTTGAAGCTCCATCGAAGTACATCTCCCAAACCTCACTTTCCATGCTCAACAAGTCTTCATCAGGAAATTCTACTTCCGGCATTTGGTCTTCGACCGGCAATTCTGCTAATTGATCAGCCAAGGCTCCGAAGGCTCCACCTTTCACTGCCTTCCGTTGTAAGCAAATTTAAAATCGTAGTTTGCGACATGACACCCCACTTTGCCATCTTACAGTCAAGAACCGGCCTTTTCCATAAGGAATTTCAAAGGGTTCGATTCAGAATTTACGTGTGTAGTGTAAAGACGAGAGGTAGTGTTGCAGCTTGGTACAGGCCCAGACTAGAGCCAGGCACAACTTTTCTATCTTGTTGTATTTCAACTCATATTCCAGCATCCTCTTACTGAGGTAATACACGGCGTTTTCTATCCTTGTATCTTCTGCTTGTTGAGCTAATATGGCCCCCATTGCTTCTTCTGTTACCGACAAGTACAGTAGCAAAGGCTTTCCTAGCCTTGGTGGTTGTAAGACTGGCGGGGATAGCAGGTATTGTTTGACTTGGTCAAAGGCCGCCTGACAATCCTCATTCCATTTGACTGCCACTCCTTTCCTAAGTAGCTTGAAAATTGGGCCACAGGTATCGGCCAACTGATTGATGAAACGACTAATGTACTGTAACCTTCCCAAGAAGCCTCGGACTTCTTTTTCTGTCCTTGGTGCTGGCATTTCCAGAATAGCTTTGGCTTTCGAAGGGTCAATCTCTATGCCCTTCCGACGAACCATATGCCCCAGAAATACTCCGGATGTGGCTCCAAACAGACATTTTGCCGGGTTGAGCTTCAAATTATACTTTCGAAGTCTAAGGAAGAACTCTAAAGAAGAACTTCTCAAGCGCTGTCGTATGTTCTTCAGCTGTTTTTGATTTGACAAACCATAACGTCCACATATACTTCTTACTTCTTTGTGAATCATGTCATGGAAGAATGGGTCGTCGCCATTCGTTATAGGTTGCCCCAGCATTTTTGAGCCCAAAAGGCATGACCTCGTAGGCAGTAAGTTTCCCCATTCGTGGTGAACGCCGGTTTCTCTTTGTTCTGGCTCATGCAATCATTATTTGATTATAACCGACAAGCAAAGACAGTCAAGGAGACCATCTCGTGTCCAGCCATTCGGTCCCACTAACAAGTCGATGTGCGTGCAGAGGAAAATCGTCCTTTCGGACATGCTTTATTCAAATCCCGGTAAGTCCACAACACATTCCGCACTTTTCATCCTTACTTTGGCACGGCACGAATATTTGCTAACCGCATGTCCGGGTAAGGCGATAGGTTCTATGAACTTGTTCATCCAGCTGCTTGACAACTTTCCTCCTTGATTTTCCCAAAGGACCATCCTGTTTTCAGCCTTCTTAGCTTCGTTTTACTGGCTTAGTTCTGGGATATAACTGGAATCTTGTGCAACCACTATTTGTGGGTCAATTCCGGTGATGTCACTTGCTTTCCCACATGAAGCAATCAGCAAATTTCTTCAAACATTCACTGACCTGTTCCCCTGTTCATGCAATAGATGCAATGTATGTATGTCGTTTTCTTCTTTGCCAATTATTATTTTTCCTTTTCATTTTTTATTTCAATTTATTTGATTGTTTTTTGGGCTTGGAAATGCTTGAAAGATAGACCACGCAGGGTAATGCAAAGAACTTTGCAAAGCCTTTATTAATTAATGACGAATCGTCTTTCAAAGAATACTCCAATTTGAAATCTGGATCTTCTAGAGACCGACCACAGAATGACCCGGAACTGAAACTAGACCTGACTCGATTTCAGACTCGGGGTCAGACTCGGATCAGTACAGGACTTTTATTACAGACTCCGGTACTAGGTTTGACTCGGGAGGGGGTTTATCACAGTGCGCCTCCTCGGTGTACCAAGTTGGTGAGAGGTCCTTCGTTCGGCTTGGATCAGATCTAGCAGGTCTTCGATTCCCGTCAATCTCCGGTGATAACCGCAACTTCGTCAAAGAGACTAGGCTGCATGAAGTCTTCTGCTTCCAGCCCAGTTAGTTATGGTTTCGGGCTTGTTGCCCCAGACATCTGAGAATATCTCTAACCCAGGCAGCATCTTCCTAGCGGTTGGGCAGCAAAAGGGTTCTCAAAAGCCACAGTAAGGAACTGCTTCCCCCGGTTTGCAGAAGTAGCTGTTCAGAGTCAATAGGTAAGGCCGCATCTGTACATTCTCTTTCCTTCCTCTTCGGGTCCTCTCAGCACGATTCTCATCAGTGGGCTCATAACCCAAACCATAGGTCCCTTCATTCACCGGACATTCCCAGGCTTGCAGTGCAGGATACTTCTTCCCGGACCTTGCCATAAGCCATAATCATTCCTGGTAGGACATCTTAAGCATCAAGGGCACTATGCAGTTTATTTGCACCGTCCCGAAATCAAAGAGAATTCGAGAGTTTGCAGTCTTTCCTTCTATGAAGTGCACAGTGTCGTACTGAAATCCCGAGAGGGGTAGATTGACAGTTTCAGGGTTGACCTCAAAGAGAGGCTGGCCCTTTGGCTTTTTTGAGCTGGCTATAGTCATCCCCCTGAATGGTGATGACTTTGTCTTTGTAAGGAAACTTGACCTTTTGGTGCAAGGACGAGGGTACTGCCTTAGTGTGGTGTATCCATGGTCGGCCCAGAAGCAGGTTGAAGCTAGTCGGTACATCAATGCTAGTCGGTCACATCAATTTACCTGGAAGAGGACTTCCATCACAGCCAGCCCAACCGTTAACTTTAAGCAAAATAAGCAACCCCCACACCTTCCCTCCGGGTTGCTGTCATGCCCTTGGCCTTCACTATCTGGTCCGAGGGAGTGAAGTCAATTTCTTCCAACCCTAGACAGCTGGCTACTCTCAGTGGGCAGACGTTCAGCGCCGACCCATTATAAATGAGAACCATGGGCACGGTTTTGTCTCGAGTCTGAACAGTGACATAAAGAGCATTGTTATGACTACCTCCCTCCTTGGGCAAATCGTCATCAGAGAAACCGATGCTTCGTGTTTTAGATAATTGGGTGAGGGTGGATACTAGCACTTCTGGGCTAACTTCAACAGGTGTCTAAAGTTGACTCAAAGCCTTGCAAAGAGCTTGGCGATGAGGAAAGGATGATGCCAAAAGTTCCCAGATTGACACCCTAGCTTGTGCCTAGCTTGCGTCTTCTTTAATTGTGAAAGGACCGGATCCTCCTTTGGGTTCTCTGCCCTCTGGTAGGGCTTATTTTGGATTTTATCCAGGACCAATGGTTCATACTGTCTCTCGCTCCTGGTAATGGCATCGACATCTTCAGTTAGGTCATTCAAATCCAGAACACAGATGTTATTCATTTTTAGGAACAGTTCGAAAGGATCGATCAGTTCCTGATCAGCCATAATAGCATTTACCCCGTGATTTGGTAAGGGGTTAGGGGTTAGGTACTAAATGTTGGCTTACTTCTGGGAATAATCTGAACCATTGTCCACCAGGTTCCTGGATGCGAATTCCTTGAGCGTTCCAACACGCCTTCATGTCTTGTGCCCATGTCCCGATTGATACTCAACAGTATTCATCAGCCTGTAATTCTCGGTAATGATTTTGGTGGTGGCCTTGCTTTCCAAAGGCTTTGATGTAAGTTAGCCCTTGACAGCTATCAAAAAAGGATGCGCACAAGGATCGGCATCCCGAGATCAGTATAGGTTCTTCTGGATGATTGATTATTATTTCTCATGTTCCCCACACGTAAAGGATTCGTGGGGGTGATGCTAGCCACTTCGTGGACCTTGCCAGCTTGGCTAGGCTTCTTATACTTTGAGGTTCCTGAGTCTTCTTTCAGTTGCCCCATTTGAATCAGATCTTCTACCTTCGTAGCAGTGGCAATGAGCGATTGGAATGTTGGTAGGTACTGAGTCTGTAGTTGGTGTTGGTAGACAGGCTGCAGGTTTTTTATTATTATGTCTACCTGCTCTTGTTCAGAAGGCCGCGTTAAATATTTGGGCGGCTTTGGCCCTCCACCTCGTAAGGACCGAGGAAAAGGGTTCATTGTTTTTTCTGCTTGGTGTTTCTAGTTCTCGTTCGAGTGACATCCACTCCCATGGTTTATAGCGGTATTGGAATTGAATGCATTGCACGATGTCTTCCACGTTTTTCATTTTGGACCGGTCTAAGCTGACAAACCACCTCAATGCAGCACCGGTAAGAGATTGTTGGAATAACTGAGCAAGGAGCTCGCTGCTCAATCCAAATGAGTTAAGAGCACCTACATACATTTTCAGATGAGTCTTAGGACAAGTGGTTCCATCAAATTTGTCCATGTTGGGCATCTTGAACTTAGTTGGCAACCTGACTTCAGGGAACAAGGACAAGGAGTCCATGTCCACCACTTCCTTGTGGGTTTTGAGAGCAGTGATGGACTTCTCTAGGAGCTCTAGTTTCTCTCTCATTCTCTGAGCTTCCAGCTCAGAGGCAGTTTTAGAAGGCATCTCATCCAGGTTTAGGGCAGGGTTTGTATCCAGGTTTTTAGGGCAGGGTTTGTAGGTTCAGCAGCAGGACCCTGATTGGAGGCAGCAGGTCCACTTCCCCCAGCGGAGGCCCCGTTTCCATTACCATTCCCATTATCTAGTTCAGCTATCAGGGCGGTCCTTTGGGCAGCTAGTGCCTCATTCATTCTGGCCTCCATTCTAGCCTCTAGTTGTTCAATGAGGGTTTGGATGTCATCGATCGATGCCATTGAGGTTCTTGAAGTTGTAGGCGAGGCTGGTGAAGCTGGTGATAGCACCGTAGGTGTGTCTGGCACTTGGGTAGGCACTCGGATTGTGGGCACCTGTGAAAGGACATAGTCAAAACGATTAGACTAGCCTATATAAGGTGCTTTCATAGGGTATGCGAGATAGTGTGAGGTAGGGTATTTGGACTTGACCCTTGTGATGTGGGGTGGTATGACCAAACAATATAGGGTAATGTTGGTATGCTAAGACACCCAGGATAGGACCCAATGGGATGTGATATGTAAGGTAGAGTGCTTAGGGCTGGATACCTCGACTTTTCGAAAGTAACCCATGTTTATGATATGTCGTGAATGCGCGTAACAACACGTCATAATCTATTTAATGGTATGGTTCACATCATTGGGTGCATACAGTCCTAGAGGATAGGTTCTATAGGGACCCTTGAACCTTGGGTATGGATATACCTAACCATATGTGAAACAAAGAGTTTCGCGTGGGTCCAACGGTACGCACACCCATGGGCCGCCCCCAAAAGTATTGGGGGCGGTTTGTGGTAACAGGGAGGACGCTTTGGCTGTCCGTCGACATAATCAAAGAGACCTGCCGATTAGCGCTACTTGCTATCCAGACTCAGAAGTTAGACTCAGAAGTTTGAACCAGAAAGAGAGAGAAATTTCATTTGAAATTATTTTTTATGGCAACGGAGAAAAAAGATTCTCGATCGTGGAAAATAAATCAAGCAAGTTTAAATTTGTCTTAATCAAGTTTGTCTAATTTTGGTTCAAATCTCCTAAATCAAAGTATTCTTAAAGAAATGAACACTTGATCGTGTTAGGGTACCGTAAGTCTGCAAAAGACAAAGCATAATAAAATGATGCCTAAAGAAAGGCCGATTAAGTTTCACAAACAAATTGTAGTCCAACTTTTATGCAGAAAAGATTACATAATTCTTTCCCCGCAGATTGCCAAACTGTGAACCCCTACCACCGAATATCATAAGCATATGAATGCATGTGACTAAGGCAAGAAATGCACGGAATGTATGAGCGCACCTTTTGTTTAATTATTTTAGGGTAAACTAGGAAAAAACCCTGAATGACTTCAATTTTAATTAACCTAGTTACTAGATTAATTATCCCAATGTGTAAAGCATGGTATGCAAACCCGAGATGGATCCCGAGACTATGTCATGCTGATAAACTAACCGATGAATGAATGTTTTGCAAGGTAAATGAGGGATTAATGAAATGTTTGAGTGATTTTGGTGATTTCGACTTGCCGCCCGGGGTGAAATCCCGGACGTGCCTACGTACTTCCGTTTGAATGGAAAATCAAAGTCAACGTAGTTCGATAGGCCTCTTTTAGAGGGCTTTGAATTGAATGGGATGCTTAATGCAGTGAGTGTGTGTATTGCTTTGTGCATTTTTGTTATAGGGCATTTTGCCAAAGATTGATGATTTTTAGGCATGTGCTTGCCCGAAAATGTGGATTTAAAGGCTTTTAGCCAAGAAAGATTTGAGTTTAGGCAATTGTTGCCAAAAAAAGGTTGATTTTTAAGGCTTTTAGCCAAAAAAGAAGTTTTTTTGGATTTTTATTAAGCCCCAAGTTTTTTTGGGGAAAATTTGGGGGGGCCCCCCCCCAAAAAAAAAAAAAAAAAAAAAATGGGAAAAAAAAAAAAGGTTGATTGGGGCGATTTGTCGCCAAAAATGATTGATTTTTTTCGGTTTTAAAACCCAAAGATGATTGAAGTTTTTAAGGCATTTTGCCAAAAACTTGAATTTCAACTGTAGGCAATTTGTTGCCAAAACATGATTGATTAAGGCTTTTAGCCACAATTATTGATTTAATTGGACTTAAGCTGAAAAAAATTGTTCGAAATAAAGGCAATCATACCATAGCCATTGAATGACTAGATATTTTAAAAGCCATATGGTCGGATTTAAACTTTAAATACCAAACGCATTATTAATTAAACCGGGCATTTAGCTAATCATATTTTATTGAGGCAATTTACATGGTCCTATATGATTGGTATGAAATGCCATTTATGCAGTTGTAAGGAATTTTGGAGTAGAAAGAAGATGCATGAAGTGCTAAAATTAAAGTAGGTAAAGTTTGACTACGTACCTATTTTAAATCGTGACCGCTTCTTAAGCTCCAGGTTAAGCCCTCGTTAAGGGGGGGGGAAAAAAAAAAAAAAAAAAAAAAAAATTAAAAATTTTAAGTTTAATTTTAAGTGACCAAAGTATCACAAAAATAATAAGTAAAAACTAAAATTAATAAAAAAAAATGCAAGAAGCAGTAAAGAAATTGCAAAGAGCGTAGGGAAGAAGGACGGCGTCATCAACACATGACTGAGTGTCTCAAAAAAAACGGAGCCGCCAGAGCCTGTCTTTTTATAGGGAAAAAAGTGACCCCAGGCGCATCTCTTCTGCCGCGCCTTCAAGGGCGGGCGTGCCCCGGCTGGCTGGCGGGCAGTTGTCCGCCCAAGCTGGGCGGGCGCGCCCGCCTGGCTTGGGCGGGTATGGCCCGCCCATGTTGGGCGGTCGTGCCCGCCCATTGCTGGGATCGGGCCTGCCCGCCTAAGCTTGGGCGGGCATGCCCACCGCCGTCGGCGGGCATCGTGGCCTTCTTCTTTTTCTTTAATTTCGTTCGCGGAAGGCTTTTTCCGGGAGTTCCGTGTATGCTCCAAAAAATATTCCGAGACCAGTTCCATGATCCTCGACCAGTTCCATGATCCTCGTAATTTTTCGGACATTTCAAGTACCATATTGGCACACTTCCGGCGAACTTTTTGAATGACCTCCGGTCTGATCGGACTGTTTGCAGTCCGGAAAAAGTGGCTCTTTGAGCCTCAAAATTTGAGTATTCACACAATTATCTTAAAAGGTTGAAAAATTTTGGATGCTTTATATCCTATTTATCTTAAGTTGAATAATTATTAGTGCTGAAAATCTCTTTAACTTATATTTAATTCAATGAATGTGCTTTATTCAAAAAAGTTGAATTCTAGCTTAAATATGAGTAGCATGGGAAATAATCAATTTATTCACATATTTTCTGATTGTGATACCTTATGAGTTTATGAATAATTATCTCCAACCATGGTAAGCTAGTTGTCAAATTATTTTCTTAATTTTAGTTTTGTTGCTTGAGGACAAGCAATGGTTTAAGTTTGAGGAATTTTGATAGGTGTTAGTTTTATAATATTTTTAGTATAGTTTTTAATTAGAATTTTAGTAAATTTTATCACTTTGATTTGTTTTTAATTCATTTTTAGTATAATTAATTTTGTTCAAAGCTTCCTTGAATCATAACCCACTTGACCTGAAAGAAATTTGCAGGGTTTTAGCACAGAAAAGAACATTACAAAGCAAGATACTCAGTCTCAAGCACGCCCAGCCTGTGCTAAAAGGCACCCCCGTGCTAAATACTAACCAAATCAAGGGAGAGTCAGGAGTAAGCACGCCCATCCCGTGCTAGAAGGCACGCCCGTGCCCAGAAGAAACTCAGGGTGTGCCTGCCTAGCACGCCCCGTGCTCAACCATCTAGAGTTCCAGACTTGAGCACGCCCAAGCCGTGAGGCACGCAAGCCGTGCATACAAAAGCAGCGCCCGTGCTTCGAAGGCAGAAACTGGCGTGAACTAAAAAATGCAAATCAATCCTTTTCTCCTCACATGGGCCCACCACTCGGATAGTTTTCTAAACATATCTAAACCAAGATCTAGACTATTTTGGAAGAGAAAGGAGTCCTAACTAAGAAGAAATCCAAGGCCTAAAACAGTCATGATCTCTATAGAATGATTTTGTACTTAATAAGCGATTCTATTTCCTAAACGGAGTCATGAATTTGCCTTCAAGAAGCTCTATATAAAAGAGGGGAGCTTTTCAATTGATGGAGATAAATGGTTTTTAACGTTATTTTCTGGCAATAATTCCTCTCTCTCTCAATAGGAAATTTAAAGCTCCAAGATTGTGCCAAGATCAAGGAAGCCATCCACAAGCTGTTACCGCCCGTAGTTTTTATCTCTAAACTCTAATCTTGTTTTTCTTTTCACTTGTTTATTACTGATTATGAAGATTGATTCAAGATTACTGAGTTTTATTTAATTAACTATGTCTAGCTAAACTCTTATACTAGGGATTTGTGTAACTTAATTCGATTCCCAATTTAAAATAATCTAGATTTGTTTTCATTGTTCTTGTTATAATTTATTTATTGAAGCTTAAAGCTTCCAAGGCATAATTTTCCCCTAGAATTGAAAAACTATTTCATTAATCACTTATGGGAGACGGGTTTTTGAATATCGAAAGAATGATAGTAAATTTACTTGAGAATAATAACTTGAAATCGAGAAAAGCTATATGATTTGCTCAATGGGGGTTTTTCGTAAGTTAATGACCTTGGGTTATGAATTCTACAAAAACAATCAAAAAAACTCAATGATTTAAGTTTATGGTTTGATTTGCGCTATTTGATTGCGCTATTGGAAGATAGGTAATTAGACTGGATTAGAATAGCTAACAATACATCGGGAGAGCTTGTTAGTGATTTCAGGGTTGTTTCTCCTGCTCGAACAATTAAAATTGATTAACAAACTAATAAACTAAATTGGATAGAATTAAGTGAAATCAAATTCCTTAGTAGTTTAAATTCCTGATTTCTTTTCACCTAAATTTTGTTGCTTGATCTCTTTCTGTTTTTATTTTCAAATTTGCTTTCCTTATAACAAATCTCTCCTATTGTCGTTTAAATAATAATAGGTTAACATAAATTTGGTACTTGATATACAATCCCTATGGATACCATACTCTTTCACTCTATATTACTTGGTTGAGATTTCGTACACTTACGAAAACCATTGTCACTGATCTGTGGTTTTCTAAGGGGTTTAGTAGTGTCTTAAGTGGGAAAATGTTGGAGCTAGCTGCCCCTTAGTTAAGAGGGGAATTGATGTGTCTGTAAAAGGTAGCTCCTCTATTCTTTCTTACTCTTGAAAGTTATTTATTATTTGATTATATTTTATGAATCTAATTTGTTCTCTAAAAAGAGCAGTTGGTTTTGACTAGCCTCTTGTGTATCCTTTTTTCATTAATCATAATTTTCTGTTCAGCCCAATAATGAAGGGATGAATAGCATTGTGCATTTGAGTTTAACAACCAGGCAAGTAGCCATGGAAGGGAAAGCTTACTACTTTCTGTGCAAATCTAACTCTTCAAATAGTAGAAAGGAATAGTTTTAGAGAGAAGAATGGTCTGGGGGATGAACACTGATTTCCAAAAGGTGCTTGATCTTATTCTACAAGTGGGTTGTTCATGGGAATTTTTGAAAAGATGAAATGATAAAGAGAGTGTTTGTGTTTAGATATGGAATTTTATAGAGCGTGGTCGGGACCCTGGGAAACTGATTATCAGGTGATGGTGAGGAAATGTACAGCCAAAGGATATGGTAACTGCACGCCATAGAGATGTATAGAATTTGAGAGACTCAAGGGTACACTAGTTCCTACAGCTTAAAATGGGGTGGCTTTGATTAGTTGATTCCATGAAAACTTGATGAAGCTCTTCTTGTATGGAAATGGTTCTATTGGCCTTGTCTATTATTTTTAGTGGTTTTTAAATTTTATAATCCAAACCAAATCAACTACTTATGAACACCCCTAATTATTGTTATTATTATTTTGGAATATAATTTTTGTTAGAAAGATCAAGGTATTGATGCTCTTACAATAAGAAGAGAAAGCATTGAGCTTTTTTTAGAAATATAGGCTTGCACTTGTATTTGTTCTCTTGGTTTCTTTAGCCATCATCATGAGATCTTGTTCATTTTTATTTTGTCATTGTTAAGAATTGAGAATTTGCTTAAATGCTTTTTAGTTAATCTTTGGGGAGAATTTGTATTTTGCTTTCTGTTACAGAGCTTGATGTGTCAGCAAGTCTACTTTTACCAACTAATTACCAAAGGTGAGCTTTTTTTCCTAGTCTTTTGTATCCTCTTTTGTTTGGAACCTTTGAAGCCTGTTCACCTACACCTTTACACAATCTTCTACAACTCAAAGTTTCAACAAGAAGTCTGATTATTTAGCCATCATCATGAGATCTTGTTCATTTTTATTTTGTCATTGTTAAGAATTGAGAATTTGCTTAAATGCTTTTTAGTTAATCTTTGGGGAGAATTTGTATTTTGCTTTCTGTTACAGAGCTTGATGTGTCAGCAAGTCTACTTTTACCAACTAATTACCAAAGGTGAGCTTTTTTTCCTAGTCTTTTGTATCCTCTTTTGTTTGGAACCTTTGAAGCCTGTTCACCTACACCTTTACACAATCTTCTACAACTCAAAGTTTCAACAAGAAGTCTGATTATGTTGACTATATACATTCATTAGTTTGTCAAAATATTCTTCCTTAATAGATACTAAACATTTCATTCTATGCATTTTGAATTCTCTTTTTAAAGTTTAAAACTTGCGTTTGCCTGTTTTTCTCTCTATGGAACTCCTTAATCTTGTCCCAAGCCCCCTTGACTTTTTCTCAAACCATATTAGACCGGATGGAGAGAATGCAAAACAAAGATTTAAACTTATAATAGGTGCTTTTCTTTTAGAGCATCAATTATTTATGATGGAGTCGCATTCTTTTATTCATCTGTAGCGTCACAGTTTAATGAGCTAGATACTATCATTAATTATTACTTTTATTGAAAATGGATTATTACCTTTGACTGGTCCTTAGGCATGTAGGTGGCCTCAACTTGGCGAAAGAAAACAAAAAACTCATTTCTTAAAGAAAAATAATTTTTAATTAATAAAAATTATGAAGGTTTAAACTTAGAAAATAAAAAATTATTTAAAAAAATATAAATAATTGTTAAGAAATTATAATATTATATTGAATATTTTCGTTTGAAGAATATTTATTATTTTTTAATTATATTTGATTTTAATCAAATAATTCATTACTTTTTAATTTATTTGATTTAAATCAAAATTTTTATTTCATAATGATTATTATTTTTTAAAATATGCTTTCTATACTCTTGGTGCAAGTTTAAGGGAGTAAATTGCAGAAAAAAATTTATTTTTTACAAATTGTACATTGCTCCTGAGTTTATAGAGCAAATTGAGCATTATTCCTAAACTAATAGTTAGGAATTTTACGAGGGGAAACAATATACTTTTTTCCAAGTATTTGCGGGTCTTTAACTCATTGGCTTTGGAGTGATTAATGCGTGTAAAGTTGATAATTTTATAGACACGATGGTTTCATTTTAAAGTTTGAAATACCGCTCGGTTAAAATTTTAAAATTATATATATTATGAGAAAAATTTTAGAGACACAATAGTTTCATTTTAAAGTTTGGAGTATCACTCGATTAAAATTGTAAAATTATATATATTATGAGAAAGAAGCCGGAAAATGAGAAATTTATAAACATAACCAGAGGTTTTAATTTTTCTTCTATACATAATTAATATAAAGTATTAACCCCAAGAAGGCCTTGGCTAATTAATAAGAGAATTACAAGTTCAGTTGTGAAAAATTATTATTAGACAACAACTATAAGTTTAATTTACAGTAGATCTGAATCTAAACTTGCAGTCGGGAATGCACAGTTGGTATGATGGTAAACATGACAAAAATAGAAGCTGCAAGAACAGAAATCCCTGCCCGTGGACTATTGAAATAGTCTTGTTTGATGGTTTCCATCCATTTGTGCCATGGGTTATTGCTATAAATATTGAGAGCTTCAACTATATTAGAGAAGTAGAATACACAAAATTTCCTTTGGCAAGATAGCTAAAAAGAGTTGACAGACTATAATCATTGCGTAGCCGATTTTGTATAATTCCATTTTTGGCCAGTATCTCCACATCCTTTGCAGTCTTAACCTGCTTGGTGAGCAATATAGTTATTTATATATGTCTTAACCTGCTTGGTGAGCAATATAGTTATTTATATATTTGTCAGGGCTATGGCATTCCTCAAACGCCTATAGATTCCTTAATAAAATTTAGTTCAACCGTGGAATTACCAAATACCATCTCTAACAGAATTTTAAATTTGTAGGAATCTAGCGGGACGTGGATCACAGATATAAAAAAGGAATTAAAATTTTATTTTTTTACCTATTTTATTGATCTCTTTGCAGGCGGCACTTCTAACCCAAACAAGGTTACTTAGTTGGTTAAGCCCAAAGTCTCTAGAGAGGATAACAAGTTGTTGTGTGCCCCTTTCCAGCTTGAAGAATTCAAAGATGCAGTTTTTCAAATGCACCCCGACAAAGTACTAGGACCGAATGGCCTTAATCTAGCTTTTTACCAGAAATTTTGGCATATCATAGGAGGTGATGTGGCGTTAGGGTGTACAAAGTGGCTTAATGACAGTATTTTTCTTGAATACGTTACTGATACTTTATTTGTTTTAATTCCTAAATTACAAAATCCTATTACTATTAAAGATTATCGCGCGATTTCTCTCTATAATGTTCTTTATAAAATTGTTTCTAAGGTTTTGGCTAACAGATTAAAAAGTTTTTTACCCAATATTATTTCTACTCAATCGGCTTTTGTGTCGGGGAGACTTATTCAAGATAATGTGTTAGTAGCCTTTGAGACTATTCACAATATCAAGCATGGGAATATGGGTAATTCTGATTTTACGGCCCTTAAGATTGATATCAGTAAGGCTTATGATAGAGTTAGATGGCCTTTCCTGGAGAATATGTCAGTTAAGTTGGGTTTCAGTGCTAAATGGGTGGGCTGGATGATGATGTGTGTGACCAGTGTTAAATAGTCTGTTATGTTACTCCGGCTAGGGGTTTGAGACAAGGAGACCCTTTATCTTCTTATTTATATATTACCTGTGCCGAGGGTTTGTCTCTTTTATTTAAGCAGACTAATCCTAGGGGTTGGATTCATGGGTGTCGAGAGGGAGGCATTGTCCGAGAGGTTTCCTATCTTCTCTTTGCGGACGACTCTATTGTTTTCTTTAAGGCTATTGAGAGAGAGAGTAGTAAGATTAAGGATATTTTAAAGGATTATAAGGTGGCCTCGGGTCAGGCAGTTAACTTCTAGAAGTCTGAAATTATGTTTAGCCCAAGTGTCCCTGTGAGCACTAGGAATTTGGTCTCTAGTATCCTAAGAGTGACTAAGTCGTTGAACGAGAGTAATTATTTAGGGTTTCCTTCCTTAATTGTAGGTAACAAGAGACAGATTTTTAATTATTTAAAGGATAGGTTATGGAGCCGTGTTAATTGCTGGAATAATAGGTTTCTGTCTAGAGTGGGTAGGGAAGTTTTACTTAAGTCAGTTGCAGGCTCTCCCTTCTTATTGTATGAGCATTTTCCTGCTTCCCATTTCTTTGTGTGATGAATTTCAGAAGATTATGAATACCTACTGGTGGGGCAAGAAAAGGGGGATAAGAATACAGAAAAGATTATGAATACCTACTGGTGGGGCAGAAAAGGGGGAATAAGAATGATGAATTTCAGAAGATTATGAATACCTACTGGTGGGGCAAGAAAAGGGGGATAAGAATAGTATTCATTAGTTTTATTGGGATCATATGTGCCAGAGTAAGAGAGATAGGGGAATGGGTTTTAGAGATTTACATAGTTTTAATGTAGCTATGCTAGGGAAACAAGGGTGGAGGCTTATGACCGACCATAATACTCTTTTATCTCAGATCCTCAAAGCTAAATATTGTCCTGATGGAAACTTTTTATCTGCGTCTATTGGATGCAATCCTAGTTTTATGTGAAAGATTATTCTGTTTGCCAGAGATATGTTAAAGCTTGGTACTAGAAGGAGGGTAGGAATGGGGAAAATATTTTGGTTAGTAGAGATCCTTGGATTCCTAAGGATACTAGTTTTGAAGTGGAGGATGGGATCCATTTTCCAGAGCCCACTATGAGAGTGTGTGACCTTATGATAGAGCATAGATTGGGATGGGATTTTAATAGGATAGTTGAGAATTTTAGCGTTAGGGATGCGTGTGCTATTCTTAATATACCCTTGAGCATAACCAACCGGGATGATAAGCTTATTTGGAATTTTGATAAAACGGGTGTTAGCGTCAGGTCCAGTTATTTCTTGTACCTTAGAACCATGGGTAGGGGGGTTATTGTAGAAAGAGATGACATTTGGAGGAAGATTTTGTAACATCCATTCCCGGTCCACCCGTGAACCCGAATGAACCGAGCCGAGACGCTACAATCTGGTTGAACCTATGTCCTGTCATGCTAATATCATCGTGTATGCTAAATATTATGTCATGTTGTTGCTTTATACATCATTTATATACAGAAATTTATTTCATGTATACAAGACATTACACTATTTTCCAAAATGAAATGGGTCCAACTATGTGCCTTGTACATGCCACAGAACCAAAATATCAAAATAAGTAGTTACCCTGAAGACTGGGTCTTCAAAAGATGAACTGTAGCTGTTGTAAAGATGACTCTCTATGGTCCAGACCCAAAACTTGCGAGTTAAAACAGGTAAGTCGCTGAGCAAATAAAGCTCAGTGGATATCTCAACTTTATGCTAAATATTATGTCATGCTATTACTTTATACATCATTTATATACAGACATTTATTTCATGTATACAAGACATTACACTATTTTCCAAAATGAAATGGGCCCAACTATGCGCCCTGTACATGCCACAGAACCAAAATATCAAAGTGAGTAGTTACCCTGAAGACTGGGTCTTCAAAAGATGAACTGCAGCAGTTGTAAAGATGACTCTGGGTCTTCCAAAGATGAACTGCAGCAGTTGTACGATGATTCTCTACAGTCCAGATCTAGAACCTGCGAGTTAAAACAAGTAACTCGCTGAGCAAATAAAGCTCCGTGGATATCTCAACTTAATAAGAAATAAATAAATAAACATGTAATTACACATATCAATATACTTTCATGATCTTATCTGCTGTTCATTATGCTGTATGAATTATGCATCTTTTATAATTTATACATAATACAATCTCATAACTGTATGACTCTATAAGGTTATAGTTAAACCTAAGTGATAAGAAAAACTATATGAATACTATGAAATTGAATGTATACTGTATGGCTGGGCTGTTATGACCCATATATACTCATATCCACTCAACGGCCTGTAGTCGAAGTACCAAACTGTATGGAGCGCAGATCTACTATCCTATGTCGCGACATAATCTTATCTAGAACATAGCGTATCTACGTGGTTTCTAACTTAACCCTCAGTTTAGCATATAGGATGATATCAGCATGACAAGATCATAAGGTTCAAGACATAGGTTCAACCAGATTGTAGCATCTTGGCTCGGTTCATTCGGGTTCACGGGTGGACCGGGAAGGGATGTTACAAATTTTGGTATCAGAGCTTGGTTTAGTTCCCCTAGCTTGAATGCATATGTCATTGTAGTGTACATGCTATGACTACCCTGATGAACTAAGCAGTTGCTATTCTTTAGGAGGATGTCACAGGAAGGTGAGAGCGAGTCACACGCCTCTAGGGCAGTGGAGGGTGAGGCTCCAGTAGCACTAGAGCAGGAGGTGCTATTAAAACAACTTGTCGATACCTTTAGACAGATTGCAACGGTGGTAACTTAGGCACCAGTGGTAGTAGACAGAGAAAGAAAGCCGCCACTAGAAAAGATTAGAAAATGCGGTGCGAAAGAATTCAGAGCTAGCAAGGATGACAGTCCAGAGACAGTTGAGTATTGGTTAGATGGTACTTTGAGAGTCTTAGAGCAGTTACAGTGTACACTAGAGGACCGTTTGATTTGTGCCACGTCATTATTGATAGACGAGGCATACACATGGTGGAATACTGTTCAGCAGAGAGTACTGGCAGAGCAGCGTACTGGCAATTCTGTTTGGATGAATTCAAGAAAAAGTTCATCACAGAGGCTTACCTTGATGCTAGAAGGAAGGAATTCTTATACCTTAGGCAGAACAGAATGTCAGTTGCAGAAAAAAGTTCATCACAGGAGGCTTACCTTGCTAGAAGGAAGGAATTCTTAACCGTTAGGCAGAACAGAATGTCAGTTGCAGAATATGAAAGAGAATTCACCTGACAGTCAGCAGGTATGGTGATTGCATAGTGCTAACAGAGGTCACGAGAAAGTGTAAAAAGTTTCTAGGAAGGCACTGAACGATGAGATTCAGATGGAGTTGAGCTTCGAGTTGTAGCTTCCAAATTTAGAGAGTTCTCAGCTTTGGTAGAGGCAGCTCAGGAGATAGAGCGGCTTTAGGCCAGTCAGCGTACCAGAGGCCAGCGGTCTCAGCAGAAGAGAGACCAGACTCAGAGTGCACCCAGTACATACCACCCGAAGAGCAAGAGATTCAGAGGTGCTAGTACTTCAGCTAGTCCTAGGCCTCCCTTTAGCCAAGGCACAACTAGGGGTGTTAACGCACCAACAGCATCAGTCGTGGCTAGTTCTACCGGTGGTGGTAGAGGTTCAGGTAGAGGAGCTGGTAGAGGCACCGGTAGAGGTGTAGGGTCAGCCCGTTATACTTTTCCACCTTGTGAGCATTATGGCAGACGACATGGTGGAGATTGTTGGATGGTGACTAGTAGATGCTGGATATGCGGAGCATCAGACCATAAGAAGAAGGACTATCTGAAGAGAGCAGAAATTCCTACATAGTTCACCGCAGGCAGAGGTAGAGGTCGGGATAGAGGTGAGACCTCTGGAGGGCAGAGACAGTAGTCAGAGACTGTGGACAGACCCGATACCAGAGTTCCCGCCAGGGTCTATGCCATGCGAGCTAAGGAAAATAAGGAAGCTCTAGATGTCATAGTTGGTGAGGTTTCTTTATTTGATCATACAGTTTATGCTTTAATTGATCCTATATCATCACATTCATTCCTCGGCATACCGAAACAATAGGTTAAAGGGTTAGCAGTTAAGCATGTGAATCAGGGTATTTTGGTTACTAATCCATTAGAAGATGTAGGAAGAACCCATACAGTGGTCAAAGGATGTCCAGTTGTTATTCATGGAAAGGAGTTTCCAGGAGACCTTATGGAATTGCCATTCAGAGAATTTGATGTTATTTTTCCAGGAGACCTTATGGAATTGCCATTCAGAGAATTTGATGTTATTCTGGGTATGGATTGGCTATCCAAACATCAGGCTATAGTTCATTGTGTAAACAAAAGGGTGACAGTATATACAGCAGCAAGGGAAGCGATTACAGTCGTCGGGAAATGGCGCGATTTTATGGGTAATGTGATATCAGCCATGGCAGCAAAGAGATTAATTCAGAAGGGTTGTGAAGCATACTTTCATGGTCTTACCTGCTGTTCATTATGCTATATGAATTATGCAATTTTTATTAAACATCATATAATTTATAAATAACACAATTTCATAACTGTCAATTTCATAACTGATGGCCTCCATGAAAGGTTACAGGTGAAACCGAATGATAAGAACGAACCCTTTTTTTTTTTTTTTTTTTTTGTTTTATGGAAACTGATGAGATACTAATTGGCTGGCTGCTATGACTCGTAATATAAATCATATCCACTCAATGGCCTGTAGCCTGAGTACCAACTGTATATGAATGCAGATCTGCTATCCTATGTCGCGAGACTAGCCTATCTACGTGGTTGTCTTCTTCTAAACCTAACTCAGTGGAGCCATACTATTTGTATGATTCATAAAATGCATAAACCATACTGTTTACCTGTATGCTGTCTCAAAAATTTTTTATACG
The DNA here is from genome assembly GCF_014843425.1 of Jatropha curcas. The sequence goes on from NW_023590991.1 coordinate 432,777, forward strand.
TCGCTCTAAAACCCCCTGTTTCATGCTTTAAAAGGATTTCCATAACAACTACAAGTAATATCAAATGAGTAAGTAATGCAAACAAAGTACCTGTTTCATGCTTTAAAAGGATTTCATAGACAACTACAAGTAATATCAAATGAGTAATAATGCAAACAATTGATAACTTATAAAGGAACTTCCATGAAATTAATCTAACTGTTGCACCCGCGACGCAACTCTTCCTAATCTTTATGTATCTTAAGTTTAGGTATTCAATCTTTTACCATTTAATACCTAAACTTTATACTTTATTTCAATTAGGTCCTAATCCTTATACTTTTATTTCAATTGTGTCTACATCTTTCTGTTTCATTCAATTAACTCCAAGTCTTTGATTTATTTAATTTTTATGACTCGAACCGGGTTCTGGTTCGTTCCGACTTGACTCGACTCACTAAATGCAACGACTCGATTCAGTAGGATGTCATAGATTTAGAACCTTAAGGTGCCCCCTATGATGAAAGAATTCACTTGGAGAACCCTTAAAGGTATTTTACCTTTTAGGCTTAAGCTCATTGCGAGAGGGGTGAGTGTCACTAGTAAATCTTTATTTTGTAATATGGATGAAGATACCCCTCACGTTCTTTTTAGGTGCCATAGAGCAATTGATGTGTGGAATTATAATGGTTTTCATGTTCCTTTTAATGCTATGTCTTTTAAGGACTTTTTATTGCAGGTATTTGATAATCTAAGGTTAGAGCAAGTAGAAGAGGTGATGTTCATTATATGGAATATGTGGAGAGCGAGAAATCAAAAGCTTTGGAATAACTCGACACTTCCTCTAGCTGTGATCCTTAGAGATGCAAGGAACCAATGTTCAGAATGGAGAGCACATTCAAAAGTCACTTGCAGTTTGACTCATAATAGGAATTCCCATGCACGTTACTGCTACAGTGCCCCAACCCATGCAGACTCGTTCGGTACTAACTCTACTACCAGAAGTGCTCAGCCTAATCAAGTGAGCCAATCTTCCAACGTGCCTTAGGTCGACAGTTCAATAACTCGAGTCCCTATGCCTGATCCCAGGAACAACAACTATGGTTGGCAATTTTGTGGATGGAGCAATTTTCAATAATCTTCATATGGCAGGTTATGGATTTATTCGTGAAGACACAGAGGGCAAGTTTCTTAGAGCTTGTTCTAGTTTTTTGGACTGTTATAGAGACCCTTTACTTGTCGAAGCGCTAGCGCTTCGTGAATGCTTGAGGTGGTCGATTGTTCACTTGAAGGATATAGGGTGTGTTTACACCGATTCGCAAAGTTTAGGTTTAGCTTTTAACTCTCTTCAGGAGGATTTTTCTAAATTAGGTTTGGTTATTTCAGATTGTAAGGCTTTATAAAGTCATTGGTCTAATATTAGTGTTAGATGGATTAGGATTGGGGCTTATTCTCTAGCTAAAGAGTCCTACAAATATACTTATCTTCAAATATGGGATTTGATCCTAGATTTTTCGTTATCTTTCTATATTTCAAGTTAATTCTATGAAGTATTTCTTTTCAAAAAAAAAAAAAGAAAAACACCATTTTTGAACTCAAAAGTAAATAGGTTTTTGCTTGACCCCAACCCAAATTTGACTTCTGCTTGGTAAAGCTCCGTAACACTAGGCAGATTTTGAATTTTATGAATGACCTATTGTGTACTTGTACTTGCAAATTTTGATAGTGTTTCACTCTTGAATTTTGTAACGTTAATCCTGTGGCATTCTGAATTTTATCAATGACCTATTATGCACTTATACTTGAAAATTTTGATAGAATTTCACATCTTTCGACACTAACAATATAATTATTTAGAGTTTTTGGTTTTTATATGTAAAATAGTGTTTGATATATAATTATCATAACTTTGGGAATAATGTTTTAAAATTTTTCAATTACTTAATAAGTGTTTAATTAATCCAATTTTTGCAAATTCAAGTGTTCAATAAAATAATTTAACAAGTTGAAATATTTAATAGGTTTAATTTTATAAATTAAAGTATTTGATGGGTCAAAGTAAAAGTTGAGGGTACCAGAAAGTTAAAGTAACAAAGTGAAGGGTAAATTTATGTATTCAGCCTTTTTTATTTTAAGATCCCAACTTTATTGGTATTGAAAAATCCTTAGAAAGTTTAGTAAATGCTTTGTCTCTAAGAAATATTGTTTCTCCAACTCATCATTTGACACACAATAACCCCATTTGATTTTGAAGGAGCTAACAAGCTTGATCATAGATAACCCAATTTTTTAAAGTTTCTTATATATATGAGATATATCGTACAAGTCCTCAAGAATAAGGAAGGGAAGTTGATTTCAAGCAACAACAAAGCATGTCGTACATCACGGGACATCCATGGTATCAAGTATTTATTGTCGTTGCTATATTGGAGTTTGAGCAATTAAATTTCAGCAAAACCATAATCACAAAGGTAGAATATATTAATATCATCTTCACAAAGTCTTGATGATCAAATTGATTGGTTTTTGCATAAGATTTGCGTAATCTTTTTACCCTTGTCTTTACCTCTTTTATGGATTCCTTCACATTTACACTATTAGTGATGAGTTAAAGAAACTCTTTCACATTTACGCTGGAGACCACTTGAGGTGTGTAGCAACTTCTTTTAACTGACACAATGCCTTGGCCACTCTCTGAATGCAACACTCATCTGGTAATGGATGCAAAACTTTCAGATCTTTTGTAATGGAAATTGATATATTTTCAATAACTATAGCATGATCTGTCAACATTTTCCATCCTGTTAGATTTTATATTAGGATTACATATCGTATTAATAAGTGAAAATTCTTACACGAAGACTATAAGATTGATGGAGGAAAAAATTTTATAAGTAGAGGGAAAAGAATTCACACTACAACAGATCTCTCCTTTGTTTGCAAATTTTTAAAATCTCTCTTTGAGCAAGTTTCCAAGATTGGAGAATGAGTGGAATCTGACTCTACAATCTTTATTCGACCTACTTAAAATCTATCCAATAATTTATATTATGATGTTAGCTTTACTGATGTGCTATCTTCTAAATCTACGTCCGAGCCTTCTTTTGAGCCAGAGTTAGAACCCAATTTGCTGAGTCTTCCTCCAATTCTTCTACTGAGTTTGTAATAGATCCCTCAGGACCTTTTCTGAATTTTGATGTAGCCAACAATTGGGTTTATTTAACCTACTCAAAATCTATCCTACAATTGCTAGTATGATGCTAGCTTTGTTGATGAGCTATCTTCTAAACCAAGTTCACGCCTTCTTTTGAGTTAGAGTCAGAGCCCAGTCAAAATCCAAGTCTGTTGAGTCTTCCTTCAGTTCTTCTTTCAAGTCTGTAACAGATTTCTTAGGACCTTCTTTTAATTCTAATATCGCCATAGAGGACAACATTTTTGCTTATGATAAAAAAAAATTTGTTCTTTTATGGTTATAATTCTTTGCCGCCTTTTCTATTTATTTCCCTTCATTAGAATATGAATTGAATGAAAGAAAAGGATAATGACAAAGAACTAATCAATCTTGTCAAAGATGAAAAATAAAAAATCACATATTGCATCATCATTCAATCACAAAATGGGTTGGATTAAAAGAAGGAGAATTTTGGGAGATAGAGGAGATTTATCCCCAAGATCATACCTATTCCCATTCTAGTTATAATCGAGTTGTTGCTCTTTAAAAGTTCTAGATTGAGCTCATGAAATTCCTTAATAGATTGTTATCTGAGACTTTGCTCTATAGTTTTGATCTCTCTAGTGTTTTCGCCTTCAATTTAATTATTCTCCTTAGTAGATGATTTGATTGGATTTTTGATTCCCTTATTTTGAAGGCCTCAGAGTTCTTCTCTAGCTTTTGCTAATTTTGTTTTTAAATTTTTATCAATTTTAACAAGTTGCTCTTGAGTTAACTCAGGTGCTAGATTATTCACAGATTCTTTCTAATGATATTCTTCCAAGACTCCATTCGAGCGAAGGTCCTTTTTATTGTGGTTTCTCTTTTTTCTAGAATTTTTGGGATGGTTGTTATTTTGAATATCTTAGCTTCCAACCATGGTTTTAGTTTTTATTTGATGAATGTGTCAAATAATCGATTATGGATCTTTGAGGGAATTGGTTAGATAATTTCTCATAGACTTCGCCAATTGATATCTAGTGATGTAAAATTTATGGGTATGGATGCAGGCAGTGAATAGCAACCTCAATTGAAAGCGGAAAGATAGGCTGGAGCATCGTGGAGGGGCAATCACTCTGATGCTTAAGTTAGCAAAAGCTATGGAGAGTTATGTTGCTAATTGGAATATATATATATATATTTGTGAGTTGACACTCTATTATTTGAATATTCTATTTTATCTTTTTTTAGGAATTTTTGATTTTTTTTATTCCTCTATATTTTGATTGGATGGTTATCTTTTTTTTTTAATTTTAAAATTTATAATATTTAGATAATAGCAATATATTTTGAAATCTAATCTAATTTAACAACTATTCTATTTTATTTGGCATTTGATTTTCATTTTTTAAAAAATTTTGAAGATTTTTTTGCAATTTTTAGATGTTTTTTCTTTATTTTTCTATACTTTGATCGGATGTTTTTATGTTTTTTAATTTTAAAATCAATATTTAGATAATAGTAATATATTTTGAAATCTAATATAATTTAACAATTATTCTATTTTATTTCGTATTTGATTTTTATTTTTTCAAAATTTAAAAAAAAAAATTTTTGAAGTATTTTTTGCAATTTTAGATGTTTTTTTTTTCTTTTAATTTTTCTATACTTTTGATCGGATGTTTTTTAATGTTTTTAATTTTATCATATTTTAGATAATAGTAATATATTTTTGAATCTAATAATAATTTAACAATTATTTTGAAATCTAATATAATTTAACAATTATTCTATTTTATTTCGTATTTGATTTTTATTTTTTCAAAATTTAAAATTTTGAAAATTTTAAATTGGAATTTGTAGATTTTTTTATTTTTCTATATTTTGATTGGATGGTTATATAATTTTATAATTTTAAAATTAATATTTAGATAATAACAATATATATTGAAATCTAATCTAATTTAACCACTATTCTATTTTGTTCGATATTTCATTTTCATTTTTTCAAAATTTAAAATTTTTAAACATAATTTGGCTTTTCAAAATTTTTTCATTTTATACCTATATCTATATCTATATATAATCATAGTCGGTGGGTTATGGTTACTGTTTTGCTTTCTTTCTTTTGTTAGTTTGTTGTATGTTGATTTTCTTTTTCTTTCTTTTGTATATTGCTTCAGTTAGTTTATTACATATATTTTTGCTTATATGCACAATCCAATTATCTTATCGTAAGTAAGTATCAATTATCACACTCCTACTCAGACCCAATAGTATTTCCAAGAAGAACTTTTTACTTCCGTCATCGTTCCTATCTGGCAATGATATTGAATCGAAATACCAGATTGTGGGTCCCGAATATGTATGGCACAACCTAAGAGGGGGTGAATTGGATTTTCTAAAAATAAAAATTTAACTTTGAAAACAAAGTCAGAATTCTATAGCAGCGGAGAAGTAATGCACTTGTGAGAATAAGTTATTGATTAGAACTTCCTTACAATGCCCTTATGCAGAGAATAGAAAGACTTTGCAAAGTACAGTTATTGATTAATAAGAAAGACTTTGCAAAAGGTACAGTTAATTGAATTAGAACTATTTCCACAATAATCTTATGCAATATTCAAAAACTACTTTTATGAAGGTAAAGCTATCAATGTTTAAAAAAACTCCCTTAATAAAGTTTAGTATAAATATAACAAGACTATTGTGAGAGACAGTTATTGAAAAATCTGAACGGCTTCACAAGCTTCATCAAAGAATTAGAAAACTGGAATAAACTTAGAAAACTGATTAAAATTCAAATTGTGATTTATACCGAAAATAGAATAACAGATTAGAACTTGGTATAATCATAATACTGAAATCTAGAGTTCTAATGTTCAATAAAGATAAAGCTTATCCAAGTTTAGAATCATAAAATCATCAACAACTTTGCATTTCTAAAAGATTAACAGAAGTATAAATAAAATAGAATCAAGCAGAACTCAGAAAAAAAAAAGATAAACACAACAATTTATAGTGGTTCGACACTAACTCGCCTACATCCACTCCCCAAGACTCATCTTGAGATCATCCACTATGTTATCTCAAACCAACAGTACAAGGCAATAAATCAACACCTAGAAACCCAATAGTACCAGGCCAATAGTATTCAACTCCTAGATCTACCCCTTTTTGGTCCGCACTAGATTTTCCAAGGTTTCTAAGTTTAAACCTCAAAACCTTTCTGTTTTTTGCAAAAGTACAAGAAGCTCAGTTCAGACATTTAGAAATCCTCTCTCACGGAGAAGGGTCGCTTGATAACCTATTTCACAATAGCTTTTCACCTAGCTACTACACAAGTTTAATCAAATATGAAACCCAATATCTTTACTAAAGATAATAGAATCTAAATAGATAGATACAGAAATGCAAATAATAAGCACAAGGAAAAACAGTTTTTTAAGATTTAGAAAATCCCATTTTATGATCAGAACTAATTTTCAAAGAAGTTGTTTATACAAATTTGCTTTTCTTCTTTTCAAAGATAAAATGTAAAGTATTAAGATGAAAAGAAATAAGGGGGGTAAGAGAGTAAGTTTTTGGAGAGATAAAAGAAATATGATCATAGGACGAATACTCTTAAAACGAAACTCTTTTCTCCAACAATCTTCTAAAGATGAAATACCTTTTTTTTATAGAGAGGGATGAGAATCCCGTATTTAGATAGTGAAATCCCTTTTTCAAATCAAAAATATTTGGACTTTTCCATTTTAGAAGATTTACGAAAAATCTTTTGTTTACCAAAATCTTTTTGAGTCCAATATTCTTTCTTTTGTAATAGTGAATAAAAGAAATAATCTAACTTTTTCCGCTTTTAAAACAGAAATTTTCCCGAAAATAAAAAGAAATCTTTTTCAAATATTTACCAAAAACATTTGGGTAATAGAAATCTTCTTTCGTTAAAGGTAAGAAGATAAATCAACGATTTTGGATCTCTTTAAAAATTGTGTTCCGAAAATGAAAGAGCATAAAAAACTTAATTCGATTTATTCTTATTACCAATCGTTTGGACAAAGTCTCTTTATTTAAGTAGTGAATAAATTTTCAACACCTTTTATGAAGATATTTTCAAAAATTAAAACAAGCTTTTTCTAAGATATTTATTACCAATGATTGAGAAACAAAATCTTCCTCCATTTTAGGTAAAGATAATCAAGGAACGAAAAAAAGCCTTTTTGATTTTTTAAAGAGTTATTTTTTTGAAATAATCTTGATAAAGAGAGAAGAAATATTAATTTTGTGCCTTTATAAATGGAATGTTGTTCTCTATCCTAACAAATGAAATCCTAAAGATCTACCATAAAGGTTCTTCATAGTCCTTCAATGATCTTTGAAACTGTAGGACTTGCCCTTATTTATTTATTACCTTCCTTATATAATTTGCATAAAATATTATTAAGCACAAAATAATATAATTTTAAAATTTTATTTTGTTTTTGTTTTAATTCACCAATCTCGAGATAATATGGACTTGCCTTATTTATTTATTACCTTCCTTATATAATTTGCATAAAAATATTATTAGCACAAATAATATAATTTAAATTTATTTGTTTTGTTTTAATCAACAAAATCTCGAGATAAATATTTGACCCTTGAGCCAACAACTGTGGCCATACTGGATAGTTGGTCCAGAGGGGCTCATGTAGTCGAGGCTAGAGTTTCTAGAGGCAGGACTGCTACTTATAAGGCTTGGTGGGGGGTTGAGCTTGGTGACCGGGAGAGAGAGCATAGAGTGACTCTAACTCCGGAGATCAATGCTAGACTCTGGACATGTTGACCTAGAGTACTCTGATGGCTCTAGGGATATACATCCGAGGTGGCATAGACAAATTGCCTAATTCTTTTGATTTTGACTCAGCCCATATTTTTATGAGGGCTTTGAGATAGGATACTGACCCATGATGTATAGAGTGTTCAGTTGACACTTTGGATTTTTATTACTCTGAATAGTATACATAGATGACTGACACAGATATGTAATATAGACAGAGAGAGATAGGTGACAGAGATAGTTGCCTAGGATATAGGACTTTTGTGATTTGCTTTTTACATAGCTTGTACTGATCTTAAGATATGTAAAAAGGGAATCACATTGACACTTTTGGTTTGAAAAGGAAACTCGGTCTTATCCTTTATGAGATTACTGCTTTTAAGCCTTAATTTTTCCCTAACCACCCTTACGGTATATCAATTTAGCGGGTTGCCCTAACTTTTGCCTAAGCCGCCCTTTCGGGTCTTCGACTTAGCGAGCTTTTTTTTATTTTGCCTAAGCCCCTTGCTCTTGCAAGTTTTCAAATGAGCTTATTTTGTTTTTGCCTGAACCGCCCTTTGCAGGTTTTCAATTCAGCTTTTGATTGATTTTTTCTTCATTTCACTTTTTTTTTCTTTAATTAGCATTGAAAATTTAGAATTTTCATGAGAAAGGGGCAAAAATATTTTTTTATTATTATTGTGACTGCACCCAGAGGCTAGGCTACCTATGTATCCCATACTCTTGGAACATATTTCTAAGTTTCAGGTCACCGTAGTTCTGTTTTATAGTGACATAAGGAGGGGACAATAATTCTGGTGCTAATGCTTGAATGCATTCGCACGAAGTATCTCTTGATTTGATCTAAATTGCATGGATTGGTGAATTCTTTGCCATCAATATCTAACAAGATGACACTGCCTCCGGAGAGGATCTTCTTCAGAATATAAGGGCCTGCCCAGTTTGGCTTGAATTCACCCTGAAGGTCTTATACGGGAGTTTTGATTTTCTTATATACAAGACAAACTTCTTCTAGCTTTTGGTCACGGATTCTTCTATTAAAGTGTCTGACTATCTTCTATTAGTAGCTCTTTATCTGATTATGAGCCTCTCGCCTTCTTTCATCTATTGCATTTAATTGATCATGGTACTTCTAAGCGCTTTCTGCTTCGAGCAGTTGGATTTCTCGCATGACCCTGGCTGATCTGATCTGAACTTCAATGGGGAGGATTGTGTCCATCCCATATACCAATGAGTAAGGTGTTGCCTCGATTGGCATTCTGATGGAGATTTTGTATCCCCATAGAACAAAAGGCAAATGCTCAAGCCAATTCCTATGACTGTGAATCATCTTCTAGAGAATGTTCTTAATAGACTTGTTCACTACTTCGACTGCTCCATTGGTCTGGGGCCTGTATGGTGAAGATCGGTGGTGCTGAATCTTGCACTTCGTCATGAGAGTGGAGTCCTCCTTCTGGAAGTGAGACCTATTGTCTGATATGATCTCAAAAGGAACTCTGTATCTGCATATGATGTTTGTCTAGATGAACTGGGCTACTTTTCTGGAATTTAGGACATGGTTGTTGACGCGTGTTTTTATGCCCCCGCCTAACCCGATGAGGATATAAGGATGTGGAATAAGGAATCAGGGTCAACCAGAAGCCTTTAAACCAAACCCGATGAACGCGTGTTTTTATGCCCCCGCCTAACCCGATGAGGATATAAGGATGTGGAATAAGGAATCAGGGTCAACCAGAAGCCTTTAAACCAAAAACTGATTCAAACCGGTTTAAGGAGTCTGACCTGCGCTAGGGTTGCGTCACGCAGCTATAAGTTGCGTGACGACACTACTAGTTGCGTCACGCAACTCTAACCAGGATGCATCACCTAGACGAGCCCGTGTAACGGTTTTTGCCATTTGTGTGGATACGCGGCAACTGTACGAAAAGTGAGCTGCGTCACGCAGCTCTCGGGTCCGTCACAGAACATTTAGTTGCGTGACGCAGCTCTGTTCTGGTGCCCTACCCATATAAATACAACATTTTTATCTCTTATACGGGACTTCTGAAAAAACAACTAGAGAGCGATTCTTTGAGAAAACATAAAAAGTGTTTGCGGTTAGGTTTTCTACAGGAGCTCCTTTGAGTTATCTTGAAGAAAAACGAAGCATTAGAGATCAAATAGGTTGAAAACAAAATCACAAAAAAAAAAGAAGAGAAAAGAGAGAAAAGAAAGAAAAAAGAGGTTTTTTTTTGTTAAAGCTTTGCAAAAGGCCTTCTGTGATCCTGAAACAACATTCCTAAGAACATTCCCTAAGACATTCAAAAAACCCTCGTGCAAAACTGAGGTTAGGGTAAAATCATCTAGAACCTCTCCTTAATTTTACTTTCTTAGTTGGTTTATTTATTAAATACCCATTTTTATTGGGGTTTTGGGTGGTTAGATATTGATTAAGTAGTGATTCTGCCCGTTAATTGAGTGTTTCTGATGTAATATAAATAAGTGTAAATAGAAAAGAAAAACGTAAAAAAAGGTAAGTTTTTGGAATGGTAGTTACGGGACGCAGAGCAGCTGCGTCACGCAGCTACTACCTGCGTGATAAACGAAACTATTCATGTCCAAACGAAGTTGACTTTTGTCCGGACCACACTGCCGTGAACGGAACTGTTCGTTGATCAAAAGTTATTTCCGTTTAATGTTTTGGTTTATTTAATATTTATATGTTTTAATAAGTGAATTGATTGAAATCTGGGAATTTTGATAAGTCACGAACAGTTTTGCGTTCACGCAAGCTAGGAGTTCCCGTCCAGCGCAGCTGTTTTCCTTTATAGAACAGCTGCGTGACTCAAACTGTTTCCTTGGGTTCCAGAATAGTTTCATTTTTTTTTATCTAAAATTTCGGTGTAATTAAATAATAAGTTTTTATTTTTTTTAATTTTATAAGAAATACCAAATAATGGGCAGATTATGATCTAATTTCATATCAAAGGTTAGTACTTTTATTTCATGCCATGTTTATGGGATTTTTAGGGTTTAATTATATTTTTAAATTTAAGTAGGAATATATTGGCAAATTCGGTTTGTGGCCCGCCTTTAACCATAAGGCAAGAGCGGGTCTTTTTAATTATTTTTTGCCTATGGGTTGGAATGATTTGAATGTGGATTATGAAATGATTTATGAATTGCAATGAATGGATCTATTTGGGATGAATTTAAATTAAATTTTTCCACATAGGAAAGACTCAGTTCGGATTTGTTCGGGTTGGGTTAATTAAATAAATTTGGCTTTCCTAAATAATTAGAAATTTGTAGCGCTAAAAGGGCTGGTTTTCCGGGCGTTGGTATTTCCAACGGGCCGACCGTACCCATTCCCTTACCGCAGAATCGTATTGGTACGCCTGACAGGTCTTTTTTAAAAAATAATTGCCTTGATAAAAATGGGTTAAAATGGAAGTCACTTTTATAAAATAAAATTGGAACGGTCCCAATTGCCGAAATTACTGGGTGGCAAATTGGGTTAAATGAAGTCACTTTTATAAAATAAAATTGGAAACGGTCCCATTGCCGAAATAATGGGTGGCGACTCAAATATTTTATAAGACTGATTCATCGGCATCGCGTTCCTAAAAGTTTTTATCACCATTTCCCAATAATAATTTTAAACAAATAAAAGTTCAAAAGTTTTCTGAGGTCCTTCCGGGGGTTGGGATCTCCTATAGGAAGCGACTTCCACCCATTTAGTAAAGTAGTCGATGCCTAACAAGATGTACTCATGCTGATTAGAAGACTTAGGGGTGTTTTGTCAATCACATCTATTCCCCAAGTTATGAAGGGTCAGGGTGTAGAAATGGGATGAAGAGCTATCGAGAGCATCTTCTGAAGTTTGGCATAAATCTAGCATTTATGGCGTTTCTGAAAAAACTGAGCACAATCTGATGGCTAAGTAAGCTAATAATAACCCTGATTGGTGATCTTATGGGCTAGAGCAATCCCATTCATATGGGGGCCTTCTTCTTCGCCGTGTACCCACTCCATTATCGGTTGAGCTTCTTCTTCAGTCACACACTTGAGATGTGCCTGGTTCCATGTCCACTTGTACAGGATACCATCCTTGTAGAGGTAACCTTTTGACAACTCCCGAAGAGTCCTCTTATCAAATTTAGAGGCACCCTTAGGATATTCTTCCTTCTCTAACCACGTCTGAATATCTTAGAACCACTGTTTGCCATCAACGAGCTGAAGACTGCAGCAGTAGGTTGGCTGTTGATGAATCTGGACTGGCATCAACCATAAGGCAAGGGTAGCCAGTGCGTCGTCAGATTGATTCTTAGCCAGTGGTAAGTAGTGAATGACAACTCTTTGAATTGCTGAGCTAACTAGTCGAGGCATTGGAGGTAAGGAACCAAATGCTACCATTTGATTTTCCATTTTTTTTCAACGCTTTAGAGACTATTAGGATAGAATCCCCATAGACTGCCAGATGCTTGATCTGAATACTCAGTGCCGCTTCTAATCCGGTGATACATGCTTCATATTCTGCTTCATTATTAGTGGCTTAAAGTGCCAACTTTATACTAAAAGGCAGTCGCTCCCCATCTAGAGTTACTATGACTATTCCTGCGCTACAACCCTGATAGTTAACAGCCCTATCAAAATACATCTTCCACTAGTCTGATTGGATTTGGAGGATATCTTCATCCGAAAACCTGACGTCTGCCACTTCAGGATCGCCGAGGGACGCTGCTAGGTGATTTGCTATCACGCTACCTTTGATTGTCTTCTTTGCAACAAACTTCAGATCAAATACTGTAAAGATGGTGGCCCACTTTGCCATCTTACTGTCCAAATTTGGCCTCTTCATAAGGAATTTCAAAAGGCTCTAGTCAGCAATGACATGAGTAGTGTAGGAACAAAGGTAATTTTGGAGCTTGGTGCATACCCAGGCTAGAGCCAAACATAACTATTTGTTGACGCGTGTTTTTTATGCCCCGCAATTCATCTCTTTCTCACAATTTTGAGGAGGAACTTCACAATCTAAAAAACCCTAAAAAATACCTTGCAGCCACATTCTCCTCCAGAAACTCTTGTGAGTTAATTTGGAGGAAAATTGGCATTAGAATTTTAGGTGAATGCAAACCATAAAAAGAGAGCAAAAAAATAAAAAGATAAAACAAAAAAAAACACATTTTTAAATCTTGAAAAAAAAGGCTTCTGGAGATTTGATCCATTTACAATCCTTCAATCTGAGGATCAGGTATTTGCCTTAAACATTTTTTTTTGTATTTTTTTAATATTTTTGTGTTTTTGCAATTATTCTTGTTATTTTAATATTTTAAGCTTCATTAAATTAATAATTTTGTTTCATATTTGGCTACTTTTATGGTCCTTAACATATATATTTAAATAATAAATATGTAAAAAAAACACTTTAAAAAAATGATTCTGGGCGATAAAAATCACGATAGATAAATCACGTAGTTGTTCATCGATGAACAGTAACTGTTCATCAATTTTCCCAGAAATGATCGATGAACAGTAACTGTTTATTCAATGAACAGTAACTATTTTCCAGAAATGATTGATGAACAGTAACTGTTTATTCAATGAAGAGTAACTATTTCCCAGAAATGATTGATGAACAGTAACTGTTTGTTCATCGATGAACAGTAGCTGTTCTTAAATTTTCCAGAAATCGACACTATGCACTCACTGTTCACACACTATTCATGTACTATGCACGCACTATTCATTAATTTTCTCAGAAATGATCGATGAACAGTAACTGTTTGTTCATCGATGAACAGTACTATTCATCAATTTTGACAGTACTATTCATTCAATTTTTTCAGAAATATAATAATAAAAAAAAATATAAATTTACATAAAAAAATAAATTTTAAGGATTGAGAATGCCCAAATATGAACAGATTATAATTTAATGAGCTTAAAAATATTAAAATGTGATCATATATATATTTTTTCGTATGATGTTTTTATTTTATATTTGTATGATTTTTATTGGTTTATGGATTTAATTTTTGATTCAATCTGTATAATATACTTTTTGGATTCGGGTTTGTTACCGCCTTTAACCATTAGGCAAAGAGCGGGTCATTTTATTATTCCATTACATATTTTGAGTCGGTTTGTCACCCGCCGTGAACCATAAGCAAGAGCGGGTCTCTTGTTTTATTTTGGTTTATTGTTTTGAAAATTGCTATGTTGATAATTAGATTTATTTGGGACGATTAAATAATTTTTTCAAATGGAACTCGGTTGATTATTTGGGGTTTGGGTTTAATAAATAAATAATTTTGGCTTTTCTAACTAAATAAATTAGAAAATCATAGGTTAAGGAGGCCGGTTTTTCTCGGCGTCGGCTCTCCAAACGGGCCGACGTACCCAATCTCCTTTACCCAGAATCGCATTGGTGCGCCTGACCAGTCTTTTGAAAATAATTTGGCTACCCAATTCCCTTACCCAGAATCGCATTGGTGCGCCTGACCAGTCTTTTTGAAATAATTTGGCCTTAAAACAAAATTGGGTTTAAAATGGAGTCAATGTTATAAAAACGGTCCCATTGCCTAAATAATGGGTGGCGACTCAAAATTGTTTATAAGACCGATTTATCGGCATCGCGTCAAAAATAAACATATTTTATCAAAAATCACAAAAGGATGTTTTCGGATCCTTCGGGGGGATTTTCGACGAAAACACTATTCGATCATACTATACTTCAGTTCTGTAGTTAGCATGCATTTACTTAGATAGTAAATAGCATTCTCCTTGTGGGAGTCTGATGCTTCTTGTGCTAGCATAGCCCCTATAACTTCGTCAGTTACCGAAAGATAAAGAAGAAGTGGCTTTCTAGGCCTCAGAGTCTAAAGGACTGGAGGATTGAGTAGGTATGTTTTGGTCTAATCAAAAGCTTTCTAGCACTAGTCATCCCAAGTCTTTAGGGCATCTTTTCTTAACTTTTTAAATATTGGTCCATGGGTGTCTGCTAACTGTGAAACGAACCAGCTGATGTATTGAAGGCGGCCTAAGAGCCCTAGGATCTCCTTTTCTATCTTAGGAGGTTGCATCTCTAAGATGGCTTTTGGCTTTGATGAGTCAGTCTCAGTCCTTCTCTTGGAGACCATATAGCCCAGAAAGATACTAGATAGAGCCCCAAAGAGGTACTTAGCAAGATTGAGTTTCAAGTTATACCAGCGGAGTCTGAAGAAGAACTGTTCAAGGGTAATTAAGTGGCTTGGCCTGTCTCTGGTATGGACAACCATGTCATCAACATATACCTCTATGTTCTTATGCATTAAGTCATGAAAGATCGTGATGGCCATCATCTAGTTGGTGGCACCGGCATTCTTCAGCCCAAATGACATTATTCTGTAACAAAAGGTACCCCATTTGGTGATAAATGAAGTCTTCGACTTATTAGGTGGATTCACTGGTATTTGATTATACCTTGCACACAAGTTTGTAATTGAGGTTAGACTGGACCCTGCCATTCTGTCAATGAGCAGGTCAATGTGGGGCAATGGAAAATCATCCTTGGGGCATGCTTTGTACGAATCCTAGTAATCGATGCAAATTCTAATTTTGCCATCTTTGTTGGAAACCGACACTATATTTGCCAACCATGTAGGGTAGTCTATAGCTTTAATGAAATTGTTTTCTAATAGCTTAGCTGTTTCTTCTTTGATTGAGGGAGATTTCCAGTTTCTGCCTTCGGAGCTTCTGCTTCACTAGCTTGATATGATCATATGTCAGGATTTTATCAACGGTAATGTCAGGATCTATACCAATCATGTCACTTGCTATCCATGTAAAGCAATCTAAATACTGTTTGATGAGCTCTGTCAACTCCTGTTTACAATCACATTTATGCACAACAAATGTATGCTTTGGTTCATTTTCTGTGCCAATGTTTATTTATTCTTTTGTTATCTATGTTTCTTTTTCTTTTTCTTTTTCATTTTCTATTTTACCAGCAATCTCATTCAGGTTAGAGAGAGGGTAATAAGAAAATTGAAACTTTTCATTAGTGATTAAAGTGCCATAGTCAGCATCTACATTTAGCTCGACAAAGAGGTCTCCTAACTCAGAAAGAGAAGATAAGGGAGACTCAGAAGACTCTGAACTAGACTCTGACTCAGATTCTATTTGTGACTCAAACTCAAGCTCAGGTAGGAGAAAGGTGGACTGCTCTATGCTCTCCACAAAGTACTAGTCTGAAGAGGTGCTTGGAAAGGTTGTATGAGGATTGTGGGGTCTGCTTTCCACTAATCATGCATAAGTCAAAGAGAGAGGCCTCCAGGATGTCCTCCCACTCTGTTTAGACCTTAAAAAGAGACTCTCGGTCTTCTATTGAGAGCCTGACATAAAAAAGAATTGCAAAACTAGGTATTAGTTTCTTGGTTAGAGGGTAATACCAAGGTTCTTGGAAGAAGTAGTAAGATTTAGGTTCCCCCTCTTTAACAAAATAGCCATTGAGGGTTTTGAAGTATGGGCGCATCAGAATGTCCCTTGGTTCACCTTTTTTCTTAGCCATTTGCTTGGCTTCCTCTAACTCCTTTCGGTCTTCATCTATCGACTTGAATCTAAGGCTGAAGGGAGGTTCAACAATCAGGAGTCCAATAAAGGAGACCATGCCTTATTAGTCTCGGCCAAGTCCCATTCCTGAAAAATAACACATAGCTCGCATCGTATTAGCAACCAGGGGATTACTATATGGATTGAAGTCCATTGGAAAGGTCTTTTTACTAGGCTCTGCTTCAATAAACTGGACTAAGTTGAAGGAGAATCCAGAAAGAGGGCAAACTGCTTGTTCAGGTTGGATTTCCAAAAGTGGTGCCAAGGAAAGGATCTCAGATTTCCTAGTCAAGTCCCCTTTGATTGTTAGCACTACATTGTTGTAGGAGAATTTTAGCTTTTGGTAGAGAGAGGAGGCTGCTTTAGCCAAATGAATCTAGGGCCTCCCAAGGAGGAGGCTAAAGTAGGCAGGAACATCTACTACTTGGAATGGTATAGTCATGGCCAAAGGTCCGATAGTGACTTCCAGATTAGCTACGCCCAGTACTTCCCTCCTTGTGTTGTCATATGCCCTCACTATCTGATTGGATAGCATAAAGTCTTCGACTGCTAACCCCAAACAGCTAACAACTTTCGGGGGCAATCGTTGAGGGCTGAGTCATTATCTACCAAGACCATTGGTACTGTCTTACCCCTGGCTTGGAATGTGATGTAAAGGTCATAGTTATTGTAACGCCCTGATTTTTCTGTGTTTAAAATAATAGTTTTACCGGTCTATGAATAGTACCATTGGTCCGGGAATAAGTATTATTTTGGTCCGGAAAAATTACTATCTATGTGTCATATTTTATTTAATATATTTGGAGTCTGCATACATGATTTTTATGGGTAGAAAATAAGAAGTACTTATTTTTGGTCCGGAAAAAATTACTAATCTATGTTGTGTTCATATTTTATATTAATATATTTGGGAGCTGCATACATGATTTTATGGGTAGAGAAATAGAGTAATGAATATTTTTGGACAATTTAGATAATTATGAATAGTTGATTATGGTGTTATTATGAAGTAAGGAAATTTGAGAATTATTTTTAAAGGACTTAATTTGAGATTTTATGGAGATAAATAATAAATTTGATAGGAATTTAATTGGAGATTATTTGTAGCCATGTAGATGAAGATTACTTTTGACAAATCTTAGCCCATCAATTGTTGGGAAAAGACTAAACTACCCTTTTAGTTGCTTTATTGTGTTTCAACTCCTCAATTATTTGAGCAACATTTTTCTCTTTCTTCTTCTCCATTGTTTAACGCCAACTCCCTCTTCTTCTTCTCTTGTTTTCTTCACTCCCTACTCACTAAATCCACCAAATCTTGTCCACCCAACTTGATTAAGTTATTAATCCTAAAGAATTAAAGTTGAGAAGTAATTTTTGGTGAATTATTTTCAAGAAATTTGGAGATTCTCTACTTGAGCCAAAGGTGGAGAAACCTCTAGCCATGAGTAAGGCAAGTTAAGCTTAAAAGCTTTAATTAAGCTTTTCTTAAAGCTTATTTGTTAAGGTTAGTGTTTCATAAACACACTTACCTGACTCTAATTTTTGATTTTGGCATTTATGCTTATCATGTGTATTATTTTTGGGATTTTATATGAAATGATTTGATTGTTGAACTTTTGGTTGCAGATAACATGCTCTTGGGGGGTGATGTTTTGATGAGTATTTAGTATGTTGTAGAACCTTTACCTTGTATCTATGTCTTTCATTCCTCTTTTCATGGGTTAAGTAAGCTGAATTGGGAAAAGGTGTTATTGGGTTTGAGATTAAGGGGAATATTTTTCTAATCCTTTCCACTTCCCATTTGTGTCTGAAGTCCTTCATACAAGTTGTAGGTGATACTTCTTAGCTTTCCAACCCATCCTCTTGTGTCCAATTTGGATATATATTAAGCTCAATTATGGCTGAAGACACCCAAAACTGACTCTGTTACAACGGGCCACATGCGTTCCACGAATTGGAGTGCCATTTTACCACTCTATAATGGCCAGATATGTTCTGATTTTTCTATCGAGAGTTGTTCATTGTGTCTTGGACTTCTCTGAGTTCTTAGATTTTTATTTAATTTTGAGTGTCTGGTTAAGGAGGAATTCAATAAAAACATTGCGACTTTGGTTTCTGGCTGATCAGGTCCCCTGACTGTTGGTCTGTGTTCCTAAGTTTTGTTTGCTACCTTACAGATTGATCTTGGCTATGGTCCCTTCATAACATTTTAGCCTTTTGTCTTATCTTTCTAATGAATCTAATTCATTCAAATCGAGAAATATAACTTCAAGTTATTCTTAAAACCCATCCAAGGGTCAAGGTTATTTTAATGCTGGAAATTTCCTATGTCTTAAAAATCATAGGTTTATGGATTAATGGGTATGTATGAATCGTGTGTGATGAAGTTCTCTTGATTATTTGTATATTTTAGGATTTATTTGACAAAAACTTAAGACTCAAGTTTGACTAGTGTTATCTGTGCGAACATGTTTAATGACATACTTTGGTGCATAAGAGTTATGTTAGTAATGCTGATTGGAGAAGGAAACATTCCCTTCTTGGTTTTCATTAAGAGGTCAAACCACCTTTAGGGGTAGTAAGGTTCACTTTAAGTTGTTTTTTTTTTATGTTATATAATATCATATACTTGTTAGTTATGCTCTTGATACCAACAAAAAGACTTAAAAAACCAGGAACTAATGCTTTTTAATTTTTATCGTATATAAACCTTAAGGACTAAAGACTTAACAAAAGACTAAACAATATAAAGACTTATGACTAAAGAACTAATGACTTGCTTTTAAGACTAAAGACTTATACTTTTAAAAACTAAAAAAGACTTATGCCTTTTTTAATTTTTTTATCTTTTTCTTTGAAAAACAAAACCAACAAAAACTTTTGCAAAGACTAATTGAATTACAAGTCCACTATATATGTAGAGAGCTGAAGATTATTACTCGAATTTAATTAAATACAGATATCAAAATATTAAAGATAAATTATAACTATGAACTAAAAATTACTATTGATTTTTAATGGGTTTATATGGCGAATACTTTATATAATTCATTAAGTATGATTTTTACTTCAAGAAGATTAACATGACAGTTTTAAGACAATATTTCTGATGTGGAAGATCAGGGACTAAGCTGCATCCACAGAGCCAAACTTATGACGAAATTTTAATCAACTAATTTAAGCCACAAAAGGTTAGGGTTCCTGCAACCTTAACCTGGGATCCCCAGGATTAGTCAGAGTGTGGAGAGAAGAGAAAAGAGTGCCGTAAAACACGGACTCCTCTATCGTACAGTTTTAATATTAAAATTCAACTTATTTATTTATAAAAATATAAATAAAAGATTATTTTAAAACTTACAAGAGTATATAGATTTAGACTTCTCCAACTTGAACGCTTACAGCTTGAACTAGGAGCGAAGAAGGAGAGAGGAGATTATGGTTAACTTAACTAAAAACTAAACTTATGCCTTCACAAGGGGAGAGGCTCCTTTTATATAAGAAAAAATTTAAAGAATCTTTTCCTGTAGGGACTGTTTTTACTTTTGATGCACATTGCTCTGTTTTACCAGGAATTTTACTGTAGAGAAAAATAGTGCTTGGTCGGCCATTGGAGTTTGCCTTTTACTGTAGAGACACGTGAAGGAATAAGGGTTCCTTCTGCCTTTTAATCAGATGAGGACGAAGTGTCCTTCTTTTTCTTCTCTTTTCTTTTCACTTTATCTTTTTTGATTTTAACTTGCTTTTTCCTTTTCTTTTGTCGTTTTTACCTTTTACTATTATTGATTTGAAGATATCATCATTGCTAATCTTTATTAAACAGGGAAGATGATGATTGTTGACGAAGATGAGGACGGCTGCATGTCTGCCCATTTTGGCTTTGCCTTTAAGACTGGGTTTGGATGACGATTTAATGCTGAAGAAACTGCTGGCGGTTTACTTGATTGAGGGTTTTATTGGAGAATCTGAACCTGTGAAAGCTGCCTCGACATTTTCTGGCAAATTCTTTTATACTCATCAGGTGTTTTAGCCGCCTGCTAACCTGGCTTTGACACTGTGCTTTTTTTGGATTCCATTTTAATGTTAGGTTGATCCTTTTAAGCAGAGTTGTTTAGCATAGGTTAAATTGCAGGTGTACCAGAAAGTTTAGTTCGCAATCCATTGATCGTTTAAGTTCAGTGGTAGAGTTCTTGAAAGCAGCGCCCAAACTCATTAAGTCTTGTGTCGTTTACCAACAATAGGAATTTGAGTTTCCCTCATTGGATTACGAGTGTGCCAAAATTACCATGATTATACCCAGCGGCGTAAACGAAAGGCCAGTATTAATAGTACATTAGGATGGAATTATGGCTTTCTTCAGGTCTAGGTTATAATGGGCTTTTAAAATAAACTGATATAAAGAGATGATAGGAGGGGGGAGAATATCATTGGAATAACCCCTTGTTTGCCACCATTTTTTTAAAACCAGTTTTGAATTTTAAATCAGTACGAAAAAGATCTGATCAAAATTAAATTAAACCACGAATGAGTAGCAGTGGATTTTGAATACCTAGCGAAAACTTCTTGCCCAAATAGCGTTTCGTGTT
>NW_023590991.1:454379-468493 GCF_014843425.1 Jatropha curcas
AGCCCTCAGGATATACCTGGAGAGAAATCTTTTTGTACTACTTATGCTGGGTTTCGATTCCCATGATGTCATTGACTTCCACTATGAAGCAATCAGTAAAAATTCTTTCAAAACCATTCACGTGGACTCGTCCCCGTTCATAACAAATCAGATGATGTATGTATGTTCATTTTCTTCTGCCAATCATTATTTTTTTCCTTTTCATTTTTTAATTTCATTATTTGATTATTTGCTTGGAAGAAATTAAACACGCAGGGTAGTCAAGATTTGCAAGCCTTTATTGATTATGACGGAATCGTCTTCAAAAATTACATCGAATTTTGAAATCTGGAATTCTTCTAGATCCGACACAGGACGACTCAGAACTTAGAACTTGGACTCTGACTCGGTTTCAGACTCAGGGGCAGGGGGCAGACTCGATTCAGTACAGGACTTTGTTTACAGATTTTGACTTTGTTGGACTCGGGAGGTTATCAGCAGCGCGCTTCCTCGGCACCCGTGAACCAGGGGTTGAAGAGGCCTTTGTTCGGCTGAATTAGGATTGAGCAGGGTCTGATCCCTTCATTTCTATTGTGATAACTGCAAATCTCATCAAGGAGACTAGGCTGCATGAAAGTTCTTCCACTTCCAGCTCGTGTTACCTCTTTGGGATTAAGTCATTCAGGTCCAGGACACAGTGTCATTGCAAATTTTTAGAATAAGGCTCGAAAGGACGATCAATTCCTGAGTCAAAACAATAGCATTTATCCCGTTGATTTGGTAAGGGATTAGTGCTTAATGTTTGGACTCACCTTCGATGGATTGAACCGTCGTCCACCAGGTCTTTGGATGCGGTTTCCTTGTAAGGATCTTGGTTCCAGTGAACTACGGCCTTCAGTCTCCCGGTCGGCACCATTTCTACCTTGTCAGTTTAGATATTTCACAAGTATTCACTGGTTTTGGTAGTTTTTCTTTGGGTAAAGGGTTGGGTGGGCGGCCTTGCTTTCCAAGGGCTTGATGTAGTTGGCTTTGACAGCCTCCCTCTCGGAAAACCAAAAGATTGGCATTCCCAAGATCAGTATATGTCCCTTCTTGACCGATGCCCATTTTCTCATATGCCCACACGTAAAGGATTTTCCATGGGGGTGATGCTTGCCAACTTCAACAGGGACTTTGGCAGCCTGGCCAGGCTTTCTCGATTTTATGGAAACCCGAGTACTTTCTTTCAGTTGCCCCATTTGAATTAATCCTCTACCTTTATAGCAGCCGCATATGAGCGACTGGAAGGTTGCGTAAGTATTGGATTTTGTAACTGTTTGTTGGTAGACAGGCTGGCATGGTTTTCTTTTTTATGATTATGTCTCTACCTGTTTCTTGCTCAGAAGGCTGTATTTTTTCTCAAAGTGAAGGCCGGTTGATCATTTGGGCGACCTTGGTCCTTTTCCTCGTAAGGAACGAGGGAAAGGGTTCATTGTTTTTCTTTTTGGTGGTTTCCAGTTTTTTACTCGTTTTCTGAGCTTCCGGCTCAGAAGTAGTTTTGGAAGGCACATCATCCAGGTTAAAGGCGAGGTTTGTCGGTTCAACAGTAGGTCCCTGATTGGAGGTAGCCAGTCCACTCCCTTTAGCGGAAGCCCCATTTCCATTACCATTACCATTACCCAATTCAGCTATCAGGGCAATCCTTTGGGCGGCCAATGCCTCATTCATTTCTGGCCTCCACCTCATTCTGGCCTCGAAGTTCGTTTCAATGAGGGTTTGGATGTCAGCAAAGTGTGCCATTGGTGCAGGTAGGGTTGTTGGGGAGTTGTAGGTGAGATTGGTGTAGTGGAAAAACCGGTATGTGAAGGTGAAGCTGGTGATAGCACCCGTAGGTTGTACGGGCACTTGGGTAGGTACTCGGATTATAGGTTACCTATAAGGATAAGTGTAGCTGGGATTAGGTACAGTGGTCATACTGGGTGTAGTCAGTGGTAACTAATGTAGATCGACTCTTTTGTTCGCAAATTGTGGCATTGGAATGAAGGAAGGGTTTTCATTGCTCTCTTTTGTGTTTACCTATTTATGATACTCGTCTGTTGGATATGTCGCATAACCAAATGTCATAATCTTAATGGTAATGGGGTTTCCCCCAAAAAACCATTTTGTGTTCCCAATTTTTTTGGGGGGTGGCCTCCCAAACTATCAGGTCCTAAAGGATAGGTTCTATACGGCTATGACTCGAATCAGAGGAATGGTTATATACAGGGATCCCTTGGAACGTGTGGGTATGGAATATATCCTAATTTTATGTTGTGGAACCACGAGTTTTCGCGTGTGGTATCAACGAGTACGCATAACCCTCATTCATGGGCCACCCCCAAAAGGATTAGGGGCGGTTTGCGGTAACAGGAAGGACGCTTTGGCTGTCTGTCGACATAATCAAAGAGACCTGTCGATCAGCTCTACTTGCTATCCAGACTCAGAAATTTGAACAGAAAGAGAAGAAATTCATTTGAAATTCATTTTTTATGCAATGGAGAAAAAAGATTATCAATTGTGCAAATAAATCAACAAATTTAAATGTTTTAATCAAATTTGTCAATTAAGTTCAAATCTTCTCCTCAAATATTCTTAAAGAAAGAACACTTGATTCGTGCTAGGGTACCCTGCAAAACAAAACATAGTAAAATAAAACCCTAAAGAAGGGCGGGTTAGTTTACACAGCAATTGTAGTCCACTTTATGGTGAAGTCGCCAAACTGTGAACCCCTCCCCAAAACATCAATGGCATGTGAATGCAAGTGACCAAGGAAGAAATGCACATGATGTGTGTGAGTCGCCACCTTGTTTAATTATTTCAGGGTAAACTAGGAAAAAAGCCTAAGTGACTCCAATTTTAATTAACCTAATTACTAGATTAATTTACCCAATGTTAAAGGCATGGTCTACGAACCCGAGGTGGACTCCAATTTTAATTAACCTAAATGCTAGATTAATTAACCCAATGTTAACGCATGGTCTACGAACCCGAGGTGGATCCTGAGACTATATCATGCTGATGAACTAACCAAAACAATGAATGCTTTGCAGGGTAAATGATGCAATTGGACCAATGAAAGTGTTTATGTCATTTTGACTTGCCGCCCGGGTTAAATCCCAAACGTGCCTACGTACTTCCGTTTGAATGGAAGATCAAAGTCAACATAGTTCGATAGGCCTCTTTTTTTTAAAGGGCTTTGATTGGGTATGCTTAATGCATGAGTGTATGTATGTTTCGTGCATTTTGTTTAGGCATTTTGCCAAAGTTTGATTGATTTGTTGTCTTAGGCATTTGTTGCCAAAAGTGTTGATTTAAGGCTTTTAGCCAAAAAGATTGATTTAGGCAATTTGTTGCCAAAAGTTGATGTGATTTAGGCAGCTTTTAGCCAAAAAGATTGATTTAGGCAATTGTTGCCAAAAATTGCTGATTTTAATGGCTTTTAGCCAAAATGATTTAATTTAGGCAAATGTTGCCAAAAATGTTGATTTTAATAGCTTTTAGCCAACATGATTTAATTTAGGCAAATGTTGCCGAAAAATTGGTTATTCTTACTTATAGGCAATCTGTTTGCCTAAAGTAATTAAATGAACTACAATGTAGGCAATTTAATGCCAAAGGAACGTGATTAATTAAGGCTTGTTAGTCACAATTATTGATTAATTGGACTTAAGCCGAAAATTGTTCGAAAAGGTGATTAACTAAGGCCTTTTAGTCACAATTATTGATTAATTGGACTTAAGCCGAAAATTGTTCGAAATAAAGGCAATCATACCATAACCATTGATAGACTAGATATTTTAAGCCAATATTGTCCGATTTAAGCTTTAATACCACGATTATTAATTAACCGGGCATTTAGCTTAACCGTATTTTAATTGAGGCCATTTACTTGCCTATTTGATGATATGAATGCATTTGTGCAGTTGTAGAATTATTAGGAGTAGAAGAGAAGCATGCATGAAGTGCTAAAATTAAATAGGTAGAGTTTAACTTACGTACCTGATTTAATCGTTGGCCGCTCCTTAACTCCAGGTTGAGCTCCTTGTTAAGGTAATATTAATTAATTTAATTTTAGTGACCACTTATCAAAGCAAGAAAGCGATAAAACTAAATTAAAATGCAAGAAAGCAGTAAAGAATCGCAAGGAGCGTAGGGGAGAAGGAGCGTCCGTCAACACAGACTCGTCCAACACAGACTGAGTGAGGAAATACAGAGGACCCGGGGCCACTATTTATAACAAAAAAAAAGAGGACTGTTTTGGCGGGCCGGGCCCGCCGGGGCTCGGCGGCCGGGCTGCCGGGGATCGGCTGGATCGAAGCCGCCGGGCTCTGGCTTGGTGTCCGGCGCCGGGTATCGGCGGCTAGGCGCCGTCGTTCTTCGGGGGCTCAGGGCCGCCGTATGGCCGATCGGCTGGGCCGCCTGAGCTCGGCGGCTCAAGGCCGCCCCGGTGCTCGCAAGCTGGTGCCGCCGAAGGCTCGGCGGCTCGGGGCCGCCAGGTTCTCGGTGGCTCTTGGGGCCACCGGAAAGCCAGCGGCTTGGACCGCCGTGGCTTGGTTGGTTTTTGCTTACTTTAACGTCCGGGGGCTTTTTTGGGAGTTCCCGGACCTCCAAAAAATATTCTGGGCACCAAGTTCCGCCAATCCTCGTGACGGTTCCCAGACGTTTTCAAATTACCATATTTGGGCATACTTTCGGTAAAACTTTCCAAAATGGCCTTCGGTCCGGCCGGACTGCTTGCAGCAAAATGGCCTTCGGTCCGGCCGGACTGCTTGCAGTCCGGGAAAGCTGGCTCTTTGAGCGTCAAAATTTAGGTATTCACAGCTCTAGCCTCTGGTCTCTCCACAGTCTCAAAAACTGGTCTCTCACTCCTCGTACCTGATCCCTCACTACGGCCTCTACCTCTGCCTCTTTGAACATAGGGAGCTGGCCTCCCAATCTGGTGAGCTGGATTAGTCACTGTCATAGGACAATCCCTGATCATATGCTCAGTGGATCCACATCTAAAGCAAGGTCTCGTAGCACCCCAACACACTCCAACATGTCTCCTACCACACTGAATGCAAATTGGTAGACCTGGCCATGCAGCACCCCCACCACTAGCAACAAATGTAGCCGGAGGAGTTGATCTCGTAAATATACCCTGACCAACTGTCTAGCCTGGTCTGCCCCCATTTGCGGTCTGCCTCTAAATCTCTTGCTACTAGATTGGACCCCTGAAGTCTGTCCAGACGTAGCACTCTGCAATCTCTTATACTGACTGCTTTGCTGGGTCCTCTGATCTCTGGCCTGTCTCTCATTCCGAATAATCTCAAGCTCTGAAGCAACCTGCACCAAACCAGATAATGTGGTGTGGGGCTGGGATGTCAAGTGCATCCTATACTCATCTAGTAACCCCTTCCGGAACCGCTTACACCGATCTGCCTCAGTAGGGACCAACTGGACCAACTTAGAAGCATACCTACTTAACCGCAAAAACTCCCGCTCATACTCGGAGACAGTCATCCGTCCCTGCCTAAGCTCAAGGAACTTTACTATCCTCTGATTCGTGTATAACTCCCCCACATATTTCTCCCGAAACGCAGAGAGAAAGAAATCCTAAGTAACATCCTCAGCTCTCGCTGTCTTAACCATAGACTCCCACCATAGGTAAGCCTCTTCCTTCAGCAAGGAAACAGCAGCACAAATCATTTCTATTCTGGAGGAGTACACTCATCTGGTCCAGAATCCTTCTCTATAGCGCGGAGCCAGAATTCTTTGCTGAGAAGGATCATCATCCCTCCGACCCATAAAATCCTCAACACGATAAAAATCCTCAACACGATACTTCCTCAATCTCTCTACCGGGGAATGAACTGGAACAGTGGCTGGTGCGACTGGAGCCTGGGGAACAGCTCTCGCAGCCTGCCTTAATGCAGCTACCAATTGCTGTACCAAATCACCCTGATTAGGCGCCGCAGGACCCACAGTAGCCTGTCCTACAGCCGAGGCACACTCTGCATCGGAACCTAGAATGCCACCAGTGACACCACCGGCTGGCATACCACCCTCTAACATAGCACCCTCTGGAGGGGCATAACTGTCCACCTCCTCATCCGGTAGGTGCTGAGACATCACTAAATACCTACAAAGACCAGCAGATTCGCATCAGAGAGAAATTCCCAACACAGACTAATATGGCATGTATTTAACTTAATATTTAACTTAAATCACTTATATCATTACTCCAAATCGGATACACTCTCATACCAAATCATATATCCTAGAATCGGCTAAACCTATGCTCTGATACCACAAAATGTAATACCTGCCGCCCGATCCCGAAAGACCCGACGATTGATGCCACATTCGGTGCCGGAGGCATCGTCCTAACCTACATAGAAATCATACAATCATATTATGAATTAGAAGTGACTTAATATTCACAAGTTTAGCAAGCAATAATATTTTGTTTTGAAAATGCTTTGGGAGAGTCCTACAGAAAAACTGCAAGAGTTTTTCCTAAAAATAGAAGTTGCCAAACATATGAATACAAAGCACTCCCAAATTCAAACTCCAAACCCCATCAAACTCCAATAACAACACAATAGCACTTCTATAATTTCATAACTACATCAAGTCCTCAATAACATTTAATATTCTCAATTCAATACATTCATGTAAACATATTAACTCTTAATGTTCTAACCATTAAAATAAGTTTTCCAAGTTTATCTCCCATATATATATATATTATACCAACATAATTTACAATAACATTGCTTAGTCATAAATTAAATAATATAGTCTCCAAAAATGTAATATTTATCCATGCCATAATTCTTATACATAAAAATACTAATCAACTACCAAACAAATATCTCTTCAGCTCTGATGCTACTCTTCAGGTCTTTAAGCAGCAAGCACAATCTCCAACCTGCGCGCTCCTAACCTGCGCGTGATGATAAAAATCAACACGCTGAGTGGATGACTCAGTGGTGCTAAATAACCAACAATTAAAATAATAAGAAATAGCCAAGGCAAATCTCGCAAGTGCTTTAATTAGATAAATACCGAAATTGCATTAATGTAATGAAAATACTGTGAAAGCAATAAGAAGATTATAAGTACAAATATGTCGTCATTCTTTTATAGAGAAAAATAAAATTTCACTCTTTTTAGTTAAGGCTCGTACTAATACAGAATAAATATAAGCAGATTTGATCGTGGCCTATGTTAGCGCCACCCCCATCACACAATCGTGGCCTATGAAAGCGCCACCCCCCTCACACAATCGTGACCTATGAGCGGCCACCCCCATCACACAAATAAGCACGGTCCGCCTGCCTATTTCATAAGGGTGCATTAACCCTAGCATATGATCATAGGCCTTTGTATAACCCCAAATCAATCTCATCATACCATCATTTCAATCAATTGCATAGTAGAGCAAATCAAAATCATTCTTTCACAAAGGACTTTATTTACTTATTTCAAAATTCTTAATCAAAAACCACTTTCATTACAACACTTCATTACTTAATACCCATCATTTCAAAATATCTCAACTTAAAACTTACAAAAATTACCACATTCTTCAAAAGAAATATTTCAAATAGATAAATATACTTAATATAGTATAAAAGTACATATATCGAGAAATTTTCAGCATTTTTATAAACTTGACCTTTGTTGGGTTTGTAAAACATAGCTTGAGGTATGGGTCTCCAAATTGACTGAAATCAGATTCATTAGAAAGCTAAGAGAAGATGCTACAAATGTTATGAAGGGACCACAGCCCAAATCCATCGATAAGATAGCAAACAAAAGCTCAGAACATAGACCAACAGATTAGACCTGATTCAGCAGAACCAAGTCCAATGTTTATTGAATTCCTATTTAATTGAATTCCTATTTAACCAATGTTGACGCGTGTCTTTATGCCCCCACCTAACCCAGTGATGATACAAGGACACAGAATGAAGGGTCACGGCTGTTCGGAAGTCTTTTAATCTAAGGACTTAATTTAGACCAATTTAAGGGTGTCTGATTTGCATTAGAGTTGCGTCACACAGCTATTAGGTGCGTGACGGCACTGACAGTTGTGTCACGCAACTCCAATCAAGATGATGTCACCATGAATGCCGATATAACTGTTTTTCATTCCGTTTGATTACGTGGCAACGGTCCAAAAAGTGAGCTGCGTGAGCGTGCGTCACGCAGCTATCGGCTGTCCGTCACGTAGCCGTCAGGTTGCGTGATGCAGCTACCCCTGGTTGCACCTACCTCTAATAATTACAGCGTTTATCTCTTATTCGGCGACAAGCAATTTGAAGGGGCATAAAAATACACACTTGCGGCTAGGTTAGGTTTTCTGCAAAAACTCTTCTGAGTTCCTTTGAAGAAAAACAGCCTTTAGACATTGATTAGGTTAAAACGAAAATCAAACAAAAAAGAGGGAGAAAGAAAAAGAAAAAGAAAAAAGGTGAGTGTTGAAACCTTGTGAACAAAAGCTTCTGGAACCCTGAAATTTCATTCTCTAAGACGTTCAGATTGTTTACAATCTTCAGTCTGAGGTTTAGGTAATTCTCCTAAACTTTTCTTTGTCTTTTTAGTGGTTAATTCATTGTTATTTGTTTTATTGTTACTTTAGTTGTTTAATCTTAGTTAAACAGTATTCTGCTCACTTTTGAGTGTTTTTAGACTTTATTAAAGCATGTTTAAGTAAAAGAAAAATGTAAAAAGGGTTGTTTGGAAAGTAAATACGGACTAGAGCAGTTGCGTCACGCAGCCAGTAGTTCCATCACGGACCTAGCAGTTGCGTGACGGAACTGTTCATGTCCAAAACACAGTTGCTTTACCCAGATTAGTTGCGTCCCGTAGCTATTAGATCCGTAACGAATCTAAGGGTTGCGTGCGTACGAATCTAAGTTGCGTGCGGAGCTGTTCATACTCATAATGTATTTTCTGTTAATAATTATAATTTTTATTATTATGGATTGAAATTAAACGGTTGCGACTGAAGTTTTTCCAAATTATGAACAGCTCTCACGCACATTGGATCCATCACGCATCTGTGTCTTCCACAGAACAGTGCGTGAACGCGACTGGTCTATGGTTCCCAGAAGCAATTTTTTTTGTTCTTTTAAAAAAAAAACTTCAAATGAATTTTGTACAAAAAAATGAAAATTTAATTCTTAAAATAATCTGATAGACAACCAAATGTATCGGGCAGGTATTGGCAATTTAGCTAAATGTTTAGAAACATTAAAGGATAATTTATGCGATTGATTTTAGGGTTTTGGTTGTTTGGGTTTAGATAAGTTTCAGGGTAGAATGATTTCTAGGTTCTGGTTTGTGCCACCTTTAACCATAAAGGCAAGAGCGGATCCTTTGTTTATTTTGAATTTAACTACTTTGGGTCTGAATGGTTTGATGTTTAATGATTTATGGATGCAATGAATGAACTTGTTTGGGAAACGATTTAAAATAATTTTCCTTATAGGGGTTGCGTCCTATTTGGGTTGGGTTTGGAGATAAAATGGATATTGGCTTTTCTACTAAAATAAATTAGAAATAGTAGGTTAAAGATGGCCCGAATTATTCCGGGCGTCAGGCTTCCAAGATGCCCGGTGGTACCCAATTCCCTTACTCAGAATCGTCACTTGGTGCGCCTGACCAGTTTTCGAGATAATTTGGCCTTAAATGAAAACGGGGTTTAAATGGAGTCCATTTTTAATAAAATAAATTGAACTGTCCCATTGCCAAAAATCGTGGGTGACTTGTGGAAGCCCTTTACCCCCAAATATATCATCGGCATATTGAATGCATGTGAACTAAAGGCAGAAATGTCACCCCGTGAATGTAGAGTCTGCCGACTTGTTAATTATCGGTAAACAGGAAAACAAATCCGTAAGTTGGATGACTCCATTTTAATTAACCTAATTATATTATGTAATATCCCAATGTTAGGGCATGATCTATGAACCGAAGGTGGGATCCCGAGAACTATGTTCAAGTGCTGATGACTAAACCAAAATCATAATGCTTTGCAGGGTAAATGATGATTGGACGCAATAAAATTTTTAAACGTGATTTGACTTCCGCTCGGGTTAAATCCCAACACGTGCCTACGTAACTTTCCGTTTGAATGGAAATCAAGTCAACGGTAGTTCGAAGGTCCTCGTTTTAGAGGGCTTGAATGATGCTCTATGCATGAGCTGTGTGTATGCTTCGTGCTTTTAGGCCATTTTGCAAAGAATTGATTGATTTTAGGCAGTTTGATGCCAAATATGTTGATTTTAATGGCTTTTAGCCAAGAGATTAATTAGTGCAATTGTTGCCAAAAAGATGGTGATTAGCAATTAGTGCCAAAAATTGTTAGCGATTTGTCGCCAAAGTGATGTAAGGCATTGTGCCAAAGTT
The DNA here is from genome assembly GCF_014843425.1 of Jatropha curcas. The sequence goes on from NW_023590991.1 coordinate 464,778, forward strand.
GGTATGGAAGGCGTTTAGCCAAAAGAATTTAGTGGCAATTTGTTTGCCAAAGTGATTATTCAGGCATTTGTCGCCAAAAATGACTGATTTAAAGGCTTTTTGGGCGAAAATGAATTGATTTAGGCAATTTTGCCAAATAGTTGATTGGTGATTTAGGCGATGTGGTCTGCCAAACAATTGATTGTTTGATAGGCTTTTAGCCAAAAGATTGATTAATTCTAAAGGCATTTTGGCCCAAACTTCTGATTTAAGCGATTTTGCCGCTAAAAAGTGGTTAATCTAATTTATAGGCAATTTGTTTGCCAAGAAATTGGATGAACCGTTGGGCAATTTGTGCGCGTAAAAATGTGGTTGAAATTAAATTGTAGCAACTTGTTCCAAAAGATACGTGATTGAAATTAGGCTTTTTAGCCACATTATTGATTAATTGGACTTAAAGCCGGACTGTTCGAAATGAAAGGCAAAATTAAACTGTAGTTATTAATTAACTAGCTTTTTAGATCATATTGTCGGATTTAGCAATTAATACCACGGATTATTATATTAATCCGGGTATTTAATGCTTAATCAAATAATTTGATTGAGGCAGTTTATTTTGCTCTTAATGATTGACATGAATGTTGTTTATGCAGTATGTATGAGTTATTAGGAGTAGAAGGAGAATATGCAGTATTGTGCTGAAAATTAAATGAGCCAGAGTTTTGTTGTAATTTACTGAGTTAACCTGTGACTGCTTCTTAGCTTCAGCTTGAAAACTCCGGATTAACCTCCTCGTTGGGGGAATATTAATTTAGAATAATGTTAATTTAACGTGGCCAATATTAATAGCAGAGAATAAGCAATAAATCAGCTAAATTAAAATGCAGAAAAAGCAGTAAAAGAACGCAGGAGCTAGGGGAAGAAAAGGAGCGTGCCGTTAACACAGACCTGTAGTCAGTAAAACGAGGGCCTTCTGGGGCCAATTTTATAGCCCAAGAACAGACTGTTTTTGGCGGCCTGGCCCCGGGCTCGGCGGCTAGGCGCCGGATCTCGCGGTCCGGCGGCTCCACGATCTCGCGGCTTAGCCCGCCGGTTTCGGCGGCCCGAGCACCGAGGCCTGTGGTTTCGCGACTCTTCGCTCTCCGAGGTTTTCGCGGGAGTTTCGAGCCTTCAAAAATATTCCGGGACATTTTCGTTATCCCAGCGATTCCGGTACGTTTTTTAAGTACTATATTGATACACTTCCGGTGAACTTCCCGAATGGCCTCCGGCCCGGCCGGACTTCTTGCAGTTCCGGGAAGAACTGGCTCTTTGACGGCCGTCAAAATTTTGGGTATCACACCGTGAAAGGGTGACCGTTAAGCCGCTGTCCAGCCGGCGCTGCCTGCCGCGCGGTCGCGGACTTTCTATTTTCGTCCCGGGAGCTTTTTCGACGAGTTTCGACCTCCAAAGAAAATACTTCCGGAACCAGTTCGTGTCCTCGCGACATGTCGGTGATACCTTTAAAGTACGCATAGTATACACTTCGGTGAACTTTTCGAATGCCCTCGCGTCCGCCGGACTGTTTGCCAACCGAAAAAGAACTGGTCTTTTTTGAGCCCAAATTTGAGATTCACATGAACCTCAAAAAATGTTTTATAAGACCGATTTTATCGGCAATCTGCATTCCCAAAATGTTTTGTCACCGAAGTTATTCAAAATGAAAAATCACTTTTTCCCACCAAAAATATATATATACGTTTTCTGGGTTCTGCGTCGGGGGCGTCGGTGAACAGATTTGGCGACTCTGCTGGGTGAGTTGCATTACAACACTAATTCCTCGGGTATTTTTAGTAAACTAGATGGTTTGCAATTAGGAAATTCGATCCTCTAAACTTACAGTTTCTGAATATAAATTCGATTAGAAATGTCCAGTTGGAAAATTCTTTAATCGTCCTTGTGTGTTTATTTTCTTTCCTTTATTTTGCTAGACTTGCATTCGATACTGCATTTTCCTTTCCTTGCTCACCACTCTACCTATATTACCGTTCGGATCTTGTTAATTTCAAAGGTGGCATCTAGTCCTAAACCTCTGCGCTTTAGTACATCCACCCAGAATTAAGCAATTAGACCAACCGCGAAAGCCTAGTTACCTTTAAAAGTGCGTAAAAAGGAGTAGGCCCATGAAAAAAGCCCTGATCCTGTTCGGAACCCGGACTTTATAAGCCAAGTGGAGCTAAAAGCCCATGCATATAATAGTTGAAGAGCCTAGTTTACTTCCCCTAAGGAAAACCTGATGTTTGTTTGCTGTTGTTCTGTTCATTCATTCTTGAGAAGCTTTATATCGTCAATTCAAACCCTCTGCTAGTTGTTGGATTAGACAATTCCTAAGGATCAGTATGTCGGAATTTACTCAAACTGAACGTCATGTGTGGGAGAGAAATTAAGGTTCGGAGGCATTGTGAACCCTTCTCCCAAAATAATTCATATGCAAATGAATGCATATGATAAGGATAGGAATTGCCATTGTCGAAAATTCATGATCGCACCTTGTTTAATTTTTTAGGGTAAACTAAGGAAAAAAAAACCCTAAGTGACTCCAATTTAATTTAACCTAATTAGCTAGAATAATTAACTCCCCAAAGTTTAAGGCATGGTGTGCAAACCCGAGATGGATCCCAGATGACTATGCATGCCTGACAATAACTTAAACCATGAATGAATGACCGCCAAGAGATTAATGAATTTGAACCAATTTAAATGAATTGCGACCTTGCCTGCTTCGGGTTAAAGTCCCAAACTATGCTACGTACTTCCGTTGAATGGTAAGATCCAAAGTCAACGTATTCGATAGGCCTTCTTGAAGGGCTTTGAAGGAAATGCTTTAAATGCATGGTTGTCGTGTAAATCTGTTGTGCATTTTGTTTATGCATTTTTGCCTGAAATTGATGTTTTAGGCATTTGAAATTGCAAAAGTGTTGATTTAAGGTCTTTTAGCCAAAGAATGATTTAGTGCCAAATTGTTGCCAAAAGATTTATAAATGTGATTTATGGCGATTTTGGGGTTTTTTCCCCCCCCCCCGCCAAAAAGTGCTTTGATTCTTTAAGGCTTTTAGCAAAAAAAGTGTTAATGTAAAAGGCTGTTAGCCAAAGAAGGTTGATTTATGGCAATCTGTTTAGCCAAAATAAGTTTGATTTAATTTAACATGTTGCCAAAAAATTGAATTAAGCGATTTGTCGCTGAAGTAGTTAATCTATTTTATAGGCATTGTGTTTGCCCAAAAATTGACTAACTGGATTGTAAAGTAGGCAATTTTTTATGCCAATAAAAACGTTGTTGAATTAAAGCTTTTAGCCCAATTATTGATTAATTTGGACTTAAGCCAGTTTGTTCGAAATAAGCGATTATAACAATAGCTATTAATTAAACTAGGTATTTTAAGCGCAATATCAATGCGATTTTTAGGCTTAATACCAATTTGATTAATTTATTAACTCGGTGCATTTAGCCGTAAACTTATTTATTTTGAGGCAATTCATTTGCTAAAGGATTGTCATGAATGCATTTAAATGCGTTATAGAATTATTAGGAAGTAGAAGAGAGAAGAAGTAATGAAAACTGCTAAAATTAAATAGGTATGAGTTTGTAGTTCGATGATCTGATTAATCGACGACACACTTTCTTAACTCCAAGATTAAGCTCCCGTTAAGGAAATATTAAATTAATTTGATTTTAAAATGACCAAATAACAAAGCAA
>NW_023590991.1:468993-502116 GCF_014843425.1 Jatropha curcas
ATAGCTTTGGCTCGGAAAATTATGAACCTGGGTTATTACTGGCCGACCATGAATGCAGATTGCGTGGAGCACGCGCGAAAGTGCCATGAGTGTCAGGTTTTTGCTAAGCTGCAAAGACAGCCTCCGGTCAGTCTAAATCCTATTACTTCACCATGGCCTTTCGCAACTTGGGGCATAGACGTGATCGAAAAAATTCATCCAATGGCCATCAATTCATCCTAGTTGCTGTTGACTATTTTACCAAGTGGATTGAGGCAGCTTCTTATTCCGTTTTGAATGCCAAGAAGGCAGCACAGTTCGTTCGTACCAACATCCTTTGTCGGTACGGAACACCATTTCACCATTGGGAGATTCATCACGATAACAGGATCTCACTTTCAAAGTGATTTCACACCTATAAACAATAAAAGATTCAGATCACAAGTCTTCGCCCTTATCCCCACGACGAATGGGGCGTAGAAAAGCTGTCAAAAGCAAGGGCTATAAAGGTCATTTGCAGAAGACAGTTCAAAAGCATTAGAGCTTGGGCACGAACAATTGCCAAATGCGCTTGGGGGAACAGACTCTCAATCAGACAGCCTACTGGGGCACCCGTATTCTTTAGTATATGCATGGAAGCAATGTGGCCTATTGAGCTGGTAAGTTCGTGTCGGCAAGATTATCCAGGAAAGCCCAGATCAGCGAAGCAGATTGGGCGAGATATTCATTCGCAATCTGGGTAGGATGAAAGCGATTGCGAGCAATCCACAAACTCAAGCTGTATAAAGAAGAATGGCGCGGCATTTCGATAAGAAGGTCAAAGACCGGAAGTTGGAAGAGTGGGTTATGTTTTGAAGGAAATTAGACTTGAAGGAAATTAGACAACCAATCGTAGACCCACGTGGGAAGTTTCGTCCTCATTGGGCTGGACCCTATGTGTTAAAGAAGATTTTGTCAGGCGGAGCAGTAATTTTGACTGATTTGGATGGCTTGGAATTTGCTAATCCGTGTAATTTAGATCAGTTAAAAAGATATTTTGTGTGATTGTAATTATTGCATAATGTAAGATAAACTACATTAGACCTGATTCTCTTTGGAAAAAGGAAATTATATATCGGAGATATGTAGGCAGCCCTCATTGGGAGCGGTCTAAACATTAATAAAAAACTTTGCCAAATTAAAAAAAAAAGGTATGTAGGCAGCCCTCTTTGGGCGCGGTCTAAGCATTAATAAAAAAAACACATTTCAAATTTCATTCTTCTTTGCCGAATAAAAAAAAAAAAGAGAAAAGAAAGAACCGCTAAGTTGAAAACCCGAAAGGGCGGCTTAAGCAAAAGGGGGTAGCTCGCTAAGCTGAAAACCCGAAAGGGCGGCTTAGGCAAAAATTAGAGCCTAAATAAATAAAAGTTGGCAAATGCTTGGAAAGTTCAAAACGCCTAATGACAAAGTCAAATAATCCAGAATCAAGCAAGAGAGTCCAAAATAACTAAACTAAAGAAAGTGTAAAGCATACATCAAAAGATAAATCCAAAGTCCCAAACGAAAGGCAAAACAAGGAAAAATCACAAAAGTTCATAAGAGTCTAGGTATCCCGTTGCCTCCGCGGAGCGGCATCCTCTGAGTCTTCTGCTGAACTCTGCCCAGCCTTGTCTGTCCGAGGGGCCAGCACAATCTCCTCACCTGTCCCAATCTCCTCTTCAGCATCAGCCTGAACCCAACCTTCGAGAACACTCAGCAGTGCAGTCCTCCTTGGTCTTTCAATCGGCCAGACAGCGGTAATGAACCAGCAGCCCGGTATCGGGAAAGTCTGAACTCCACTGGTAGGATCGAGAAAGTCTCACCATGCGGTGAATCTCTAACCCAAGCGTTTAAGAACAGCTCGCGGTAACACAGCAGTTAAGCAGCATCAGCCCGAAAATGTCATCCATATAGGGGACAATCTGTCTATTCCCATCTTATGCCTTCAAAATGCGCGAAAGCGCCGTAGTACCAAGTCTGTGGGTAAGGGCCTAGGACGGTAAAACGGGAGAATGGCGGAAGCTGACCTGAATGAAGCGGCTGATGTTGTACCAAGGGATGAACCACAGTATCTCATTTGGACCTAATTCAACCAACCACGAAGTCCATGTGTCAATAGAAGGATGCGAGATCAAGATTTTTCGCATGCGATATTGGGAAGAATTGTAAGGAAGGGAGGTAGGAGCAGCCACTGCTTGAAGGTGATCCTTCAACCAAACCTGAATAATGGATCTTTTCCGTTATAACAAAAAAAGAAGAAGAAGAATGAGGTAGGATAATAGAAAAATACCTGGAGAATGATGGGGGAAACAGTCCAATCATCGAACCCTAAAGCGGCTCTGTCGAGCCCTAAAGCGGCTCTGTCAAGGCTTCTAATGGTCTCTGCCAGCACAACACCGCCAATGCAACCCATATCCTCCATTTGCCAAACCAGCCGAACCATGGGCAGAGGCGCAAATCCCCAAAGCCTGGGTCCTGGTTAAACAAGAAACCAGCTAATAAGCAAAAGACTAAGGCCCGCATCTTCAGCCTCATCCGGTTTCGGTCATCTGAATGGACCTCTGAAAATCATCAATCAAGGGCAACAGAACTGCTTTCTGGTCACCAACAATCATGGCCTTAGCTTGTTGTCGGCTGAACTGAAACAGGCTTTCAAACGACCCAAGTGGCTCAAATGGAACTTAACTATACCCGAACTTTCACTCGTGCCTAACCAGGGAGCATTGGATTACACCCTATAATCGACAAATTCCTCAAAAAGAGGCACATTTCTCCGATTCCATAGCCCCAAACCGAAAAACGTTAGAGCCTCAGGATCCCAAAATCTAATACAGCGCTCGCAAAAAGTCCCAGTCACACTACTACGTCCCTAAGTGATAACAGGAGAATCCGTACCTTTCCCCAAATTGATCTTCTTCATACTTTGGAGAGAACTCCTGGTCGCAGCTATGCCTTGCTATGGTTTGTTAAAAGGGGTTTCATGTTTCTTATTCTTTTATCTATCCTGTCTTTTATTCATTTTCAAAAAAAAAAAAATAATAATTAAATAATAATAATTAAATAAAAATACAATACATAATAAAGCGTCAAAAAAAAAAAAGATTTGGTGAGAGAAGAAAACTGGACCAAAAATCAGCTGCTTTAGGCACAGATTCCGAGAGTTCAGAATGGAGAAAAAGGCTGAATAACAGCCGTTTTTATTTAGAAGTCGCGCAAGGGCGGCTGCCCGCGGCCCTCTTAGGGCGGTATGCCCACCTGGATGGCGCGGGGCACGCCCGCCCGACATGGGCAGGGCACGCCCGCCTTGCCCAGGCGCCCATGCCCGCCCCGGCAGGGCGGGCACGCCGCACCGGCACCAGGCGGGGCATGGCCCGCGCCACGGCAGGACGGGCACGTCCCGCCCAGCCCAGGTGGGCATGATTCCGTACCTCCCCAAATTGATCTTTTCAACTTTGGAGAGACTCCTGGTCCAGCTATGCATGCTATGGTTGTAAAAGGGATTCATGTTTTTTTTATTTATTTATTTATCCTGTTTTTATTAATTAAAAAAATATAATAATAAATAAAATAAATAAATAATAATAAGAAAAAAAAACAAAAAAAAGGGGGGCAAGGTGTGTTTTTTTTTTAAAATTGGATTCTCTTCTGTTCAAATCTAATAAACATGCATACTTTCAGTATTAATCAAATGCAGGTACAAATAAGTTAAGTACAGAAGTACAGGCCAAGATTCGGTATAGGAAAATAAAGAGGAAAGAAAATAAAGGAAAGCAAGGAAGTCTAGCAGCTATTAGCGGCGAGACCTCCTCCTCCTCCGGTCGTCAAAAGCCTGCAGTGTCCAAGCTGAAGTTAGGTTTCCTGCATCCCAAGGATTTCCATCATCTGACTGATCAAGCCGTCAGGCACCTGGAAGTCACACAAAAAAAATATATATATATATAAGTCAATATGCATACAAATCTCTTATAAATCCTTTTATGAGAGATTTATCAGTCATTACCTCATTAATGCCATCAGGAGGAAGAGCCAGGCGATTCACGCGCTCCAGGGACACCTCTCGAAGAAATGAAGTACCCTCAGGAGTGTAATAGGAAATGATGTATGGAAGGTGCAAATTGGCCAAGCCCGGATGGACTGGCCTGGTAGCTTCTGAAATAGCCTGGGGAATCCTGAAGGCACCAGCCGCATGGCTGGGGCCAGCTCGAGACGGACCCTCCACCGGAGTAGAAGAAGAAGGATGGGACAATAGGGACGTAGGCCTCCTTTTGGAGTCCTGGCGAGGAACTGAGCCCCGAGAGGAACGGGTGCCGAGCGCTGGAAAGGGGTCGATCGGGGAATTGTCAAGCAGAGGATGGGCCGCAATAGAAACACCTGCAGAATTCGTCATAATCTCACGCCCGGATCAATTCATATGTGGGAATACTTCAGTATGGGGCATCTGTAAGAACATTCTGTTTGCCCGCTGTCGCATGGTCCTCAGGCAGGAGGAAGAGGAAGCGGAGGCGGACAGACCTAACCTGGAAAAGTGCACGTGCTGCAGGTAAATAACGTCTCAGAACGGGATGTATAAGACAAACCGGCCGTCGAGATATGAGCCTCTGATCGCTGAAATGGGGTCGCCTTAGTCCAAGTTGGAGTCGGGTATTCATCGCCCCTACTCAGCCTGTGTCAGGAAGAAATGTGTTCCATAATTTTATTTTTTTCGCACGACCTATAGGGAAATTTAAGAGGGCACTCGCTGCTATGGTACAGTACGAAGAAGCTCCGCAAATCCCTCAAGATTTCTGGGTGACAGAATGATTGTGTTAAGCTCGGTACCATTCCAAGCAAAGGTAGACTAGCAAGATCAAGTATGAGTGCAGCTCTGGGGGAGGTAGGGAAAAATACTCAAAGCCAAGTCTGCAAAAAACTGGCATTTCTTAGAGCCCTTGAAGGGAATGGATAGTAATAAAAAAAAAAAAAAAGGGGGGGGAAAGAAGGGGAAAAGAAGCACAGGAATGAGGATAATGGCTCTTTAACATTACTCCAGAAATAGTAGGTCCGCTGAGGCTTTACAGTGGCCTCGATCAGATCGAAACTATATTCATACATGCAGGCTCAGCTTTTAGCACCGGCCCAGTCGTTTAACTCAGTCTAAGATGGCCAAGTCCTCCAAACTTTCATTTCTCCTTCCTGTTAGACCAGAAGGTCGAGGCAAAAAGCAGCAACAGAGTGAATCTAGCTGCCTGAGTGGCCATTAACTCTCCCTGCCTGTGTCTGGCATAAATGTCGGGGGCTTGGAGGGATAGCCAGTGTCTCGAAATACTCAGAACAGGGGCAGAAGAGCTAGGATTTACAATTCGAGGCAGATCAATCCCTAGCAGCTCCGTCATCCGATCGGGGGTGACCTCAGTCCTCCAATCGTCATATAGCTCGATCAGCTAAGTACCAAAAGGAATCCCGGAAAGCACCGAAAAGTCGGTCGGGGTCATCGTCATCTTACCCAAAGAGAAATGGAAAGTGTTGGTGGTGTCCCACCATCTCTCGGCTAGTGCACCCAGTAGGCTTTTATAATTCTGTCTACTCAGCTCAAGGTGTCTTAAAAAGTCCAGATGAGAGGGACCGATGATGGCTCCGACCGAGTTGTTATGGTCGAGAATGTCAGTCGGGATCTCGGCAATAGAAGACTCGCCTACATCCAGCCTAATGTTTGGATCCTAAAAGGTAAAATGGCACAACATTATTCTTTAGTTCTTTACTAAGGATAATGTCTCTTTTCTCCCCTAGCATGCATACTAATAAGACGGTAAGTGCAGGAAAATAAAATTTGTCATCACAATTTGGCCTAAGGCCCGAAAAATCACAATTTGGCCTAAGGCCCGAAAAGACTAAGGCCCAAAAATCACCATTTGCCTAAGGCCCAAAAAATCACAATTTGGCCTAAGGCCCAGAAATCACAATTTGGCCTAAGGCCCAGGAATCACAGTTTGGCCTAAGGCCCAAAAAATTATTATTTTTCGGCCTAAGGCCCAAGATCACAATTTGGCCTAAAATAATATGCCAACAAACCAAGCGTACCTGGGCAAAAACGCCGGTCATAGAAGCGTGAGTATCAGCATCCGCCATGAAATCGACATCACTAAAAGACATCTCCAGAGACTCCAGCAGATCCTCGTCGCTACCATAATCGGAGAAAGCCATGATGAGAGATTTGGGAGAATTTGAGATGATGAGAAGATTAAAATGAGAGAGGAGCCTTAAGGAGTAAGAGAATGAAAATGAGTGAAAAATGAACACTGCTTTACAGCTATTTATAGAAACAAAGCGAGACCCAAGAGAGGCAGTCTTCTGGACGGTCTATTTTTTGCCTTACACCACAATTTCGCTGATTTCATACAACCCACAGTAGACTCCTAAGAGTCATTTTAAACGGGTAACCGGTGGGAGGGGCAGCGGTGGAATACTCAAACTTTTGACGGCTCAAGAGCCACTTTTCCGGACTGCAAACAGTCCGGTGCAGACCAGGGAGGACATCATTCAAAAAAACGTTCGCCGGAAGTGTGCCAAGTATGAGTACTGAAAGGTGTCGAAAAATTAACGAGGATCATGGAACTGGTCTCGGCAATATTTTTTGGAGGTCCGGAAAACTCCGGAAAGGCCTCGGAACGAAATTAAGAAAAGAAAGAAGGCAACACAGCATGCCCAGCCCGAGGGTGGCATGCCGCCCAGCATGGCGGGCACGACGCCAACATGGGGGCATACCCGCAAGCCAGGACGGGCGCGCCGCCAGAATGGCGCGGAGACACGCCGCCACCAGAATGGGCGGACACCGCCCGCCCTAGCTAGGCGCGGCACGCCCGCCCCAGCCTTGCGGCGGACACACCGCCGCCCGGCACGCCCGCCCACCACAACGGCAAGGGCACACACGCCACCCAGCACACACACTCATGACAGCGGCACGCAGGCGCCTGGGGTCAACTTCAATTCCTTCTCACTAAAAGCACCGGCTCCTCGGCCGGCTCCGCATTCTTGAAGACACCTCACGCTCTGTCCGCTTGACCGGGACGCTCCTTCTCCTAGTCTTCACTGCGCAAATTCTTAGTAACCATACTGCTCTGGGGCATTTTTTTTCGTTTTTTAAGTTCTTAGGTTCCCTTAATCTATTATTTTTGTTCTGATACTTGTCACTTAAAATTAACTAAAATTAATTCCTTAACGAGGAAGCTTAAACCTGCGAGCTACCACGACCACCGCCGGCCTCACGATATATATATCAGATACGTTCAAGACTTTACCTATTTAATCTTAGAGCACTCATGCAAGCTATCTTCCACTCCTAAAACAATTCTCTCCCACCACCTGCATAATGTGCATTCATACCATCCAGGCGCATGTAAATTGCTCAATTACAAATTATGATTTCAGCCAATGCCCGGTTAATTAATAATATAATCGTGGTATTAAAGCTTAAATCCGACAATATTGGCTTAAAATATCTAGTCTATCAATGGCTATGGTATGATTGCCTTTGTTTCGAACAATTTTCAGCTTAAGTCCAATTAATCAATAATTGTGACTAAAAGGCCTTAATTAATCACGTTCTTTTGGCATTAAATTTTCCTACATTGCAGTTCATTTAATTACTTTAGGCAAATAAATTGCCTATAAGTAAGAATAACCAATTTTTGGCAACAATTTGCCTAAATCAACCCATTTTTTGGCTAAAAGTCTTAGATCACTCAATTTTGGCACCAATCGCCTAAATAATCAATTGTTTTGGCAATAATTGCCTAAAATTAATCTTTTTGGCTAAAAGTCTTCGAAACAACACATTTTGGCTAAAAAGCTTTTAAATAACCAATCTTTTGGCAATCAGATAACATATTTTGGCTAAAAAGCCTTTAAATAACTAATCTTTTGGCAATCAGATTGCATAAATCACAAAACTTTTTTGGCCAAAGGCCTTAATCCATTTTTTGGCAAACCATTAAGTCCAATCAACATTTTTTTGGCAAACAAATAAGCCCAATCAACATTTTTGGCAAAATGCCTAAAACAATCAATTTTTGGCAAAATGCCTAAACAAAAAATGCACAAAGCATTAAACATTTCATTGATCCATCATTCACCCTTGCAAAACACTCATTCATCGGTTAGTTTATCAGCATGACATAGTCTCGGGATCCACCTCGATTTCGTAGATTGTGCCTTAATCATTGGGATAATTAATCTAGTAACTAGGTTAATTAAAAATGGAGTCATTCAGGTTTTTTTCCTAGTTTACCCTAAAATAATTAAACAAGGTGGCGACTCACACACTCACGTGGCGACTCACACACATCACGTGCATTTCTTCCCTAGTCACATGCATTCATATGCTATGATATTCGGGGTAGGGGTTCACAATTGTAGGAATACAATTTGAGTGAGGAATGAAGGGGCTTGCTCATTGAAAAAATAAATACAATGATTGGGAGTTCGTAGCTCTCCGAAACAACCAAAAAAAAAATCTAGTCAAAAAGGAAGAGCCTAAGGTTGCCTCTGACTAGGACCCGCTGTCGCCCGCCTAACAGAAAGTGGTGGAGGTGGTGGAACATCGTCAGACGAATCATCATCATCATCCTCCTCCTCTTCATTTGAGGAGTCTAAGGGAATCCCCTTAACCTCCAGCCTGGTACGGAGCCTGTCGTTCTCCATCTGGAGACGAGAAATGGCAGCGCCCTGGTGGGTCTGGTGTCTCCGTAGCCTGCCGATCTCTAACTCCTATGGAATAAAAAAAGGGGAGAAGGGTAAGAGAAGTACACAAAGCAAAAAGCAAAAAGTAAGAGAACTGTACCATCTCGTGGTGCTCCGGGTATAATCTGGCAATGTAGGCTCGGGCAAAGCAGAACCTCTGGTATAACTCCTGATACCTCTGAGCAGGCACCTACAAGTGAAAAACGACACTCAGTGAAGAATCCTCCAGGTAAGTATTTCTAACTTAGTAAATTCATTTTTATACTTACATGTGTCGCATGCTCAGGATCCAGCTGTAGCTATGGTGGAGTGTCGCATGCTCAGGATCCAGCTGTAGCTATGGTGGAACTTGCCTGAGATCAGCTGGAATAGCAAGGGTCGGTCCGAGCCCCAGAATAGGATCCAAGGCAACCTCCATACCTGGAGGGAAGGGGATATCACCCAGCACAATAACTATAGGCCCGGCAGGAACGTCAGCCTCTGCCTGCGTCCTATAGAAGGCAGGAGTCCGATGCCTCTTCTTATCCTGCAACAAGTCAGAGAGACCTAGTTAATCACTCAGTCAAAATGTTGGGAGCATCAATGATGAGGACAAAAGATATACCTGAGAATACTCTTGGACATCTGGAAGTCTAGTCCTTAGTCGGGTGGAGAGATAAGAGTTATAATCGCCAAGCTCCAAATAATCATCGGCTGGGAAGCCACCATACTCCAACAATATGTCTTCTGGCGTCATCCCGTCCAATGTACACATGTGGCGAGGGGGAGCTACAGGCACTTACAGGCAACTCGCCTTGAGCCTGTAATGGTACGGATCTCTAGTTACCCTCTCTCCCGATAGTTTTCGTCCAGCGGCTGGGAAGCCACCATACTCCAACAATATGTCTTCTGGCGTCATCCCGTCCAATGTACACATGTGGCGAGGGGGAGCTACAGGCACTCGCCTCTGAGCTGTAATGGTACGGATCTCTAGGACCCTCTCTCCCAGATAGTTTCGGTCCAGCCAGTAACCCCGAAGCAAGACTCTGGACCAGGTAAGGGCCTCCGCTCGGACACGAGGAGCATAGGCTGTCCAAGCATCTCCCTCCCATGGAGTCAGGAAAAGCTGCAAAATAGAGAAGTCAGCTAAATGAACAGTAAAGATAAGAGGGAACATGATACTCAGAAGATTCTTTATACTCGCATCAGCCAAGGCCCTATCATTAAGATAGCACCTCCAATAGTACGGATCCTCTAAACTGAAATAAGTATGATGGCGGTGCACCAAATATGGAGGAATCCATCGAGCCTCAGTACGAGCATCACTCTCTGGACCCCCAGGGTAGATTCGGTACTCGTACGCCCAGACCTGTGACAAATTCCAAAGAGTTGAGCGTAAATTTGGGTGATTGATGAAAAAAAAAAGGATATAAAAAAAAATTTCAGAAGGATAGGTATCTTACCTCGAGGGGCGGAGGAACTGCCAGTTAGACTCACCACTACCCCTGGTCCATACATCCAGACCATGGTAGAGGTGAACCAACGCAAGTGAAGCCCAGTCGTAAGTGCCGATGAGGCTCAGATCCTGCAAGCAAGCCAAAACGGTAGGATCTCCCTTATTCTAGGAGGTACAGAGGAGCTGCGAAGATATGATGTAGAAAATGAAGGACCTCGCTGCCTGGTCCCTCTCCTCTCTGTTGTACGCGGGGGCCGCAGGCCGGACATCCTCAGGTAACTCCCTCCAGGCTACCAACCTCGCTCGGATCCGCTCAGCCTAGAACTTATACACTACCTTGTAGGAGACATAGCCCTGCGAGGTGTATCGGGTGCGAGTAGTAACACCAAGCAGGGTAGCCACAAGCTCGGCTCCCAAAGCGGCCGTCTGATACCGGGTGTCTAAAGGAACAGCGTCACCATCAAACCCGATCTCGGTAATCGCAGTATAGTCGACAAGTGTCAGCGTCAGCTCTCCAAAGCCAAAAATGAAGGAGCGTGTGCAGTCATTCCACCACTCCATCAATGCGTAACGCATAGCAGGTGGAGACCCAATGCGTAATCGCCAAATCCAGTGGCAATCACTCTCGACCGCATAGGAGGGTCTAATAAATCCCAAAAAGCAGAGGCATCAGTAGAAGACCCACCAGCCTGGGCCTTACGCAGATCAACCTGTGTAAGAAATTTATTCAAACAAAGAGTTAAGCTAACATTTGTTTATTTTTGTTTTCATTGCAGGAAAATAAAGCTGTCTGGTCAGCTGCGTCACGCAACCATAGCTGCATCACGCAACTCTGGAGACACGTCATGCAGCTAGCTAAGGAGCTACGTCACGGAACTATTCTTCCAAAGAACAACTGCATGATGCATCTGTCGAAAGGTAAGAGTGAAAACCTAACATTAATCTACCCATTCCTGTGTTTTTCTATGAGCTTACAGGGTCTAAATAGGCCAGATTCAACATGGCATCACATTCCTATACTACAAATAAGGTATAAAGATGCACAAAATGATCGAAATCAAGGTTCAGACCCGCATGGGCCACGCAGCTACAAACAGATGCGTCACGCAACCGTTGAACAACGAACAGCTCCGTCATGTAGCTGTTCGACAAAGAACAGACGCAGCTCTATCCTGTGTGACGCGACTGTCGCATCAACCAGAAAGCAAAAACGCATCAAATCAAAAGGAAGAAACACTTACCTCACTTTGAAAACTGCGCATCGCATCGATATCGCATCGGACCGAAAAATCGAAACCTGATGCCGGAAGAAACTGAAGCGGCCGCGTACCGAGGGTAAGAGCGTTAGACTCACAGGAATCCGATCACCCTCGAAGATTGGAATGTCTAGGATCACACCGAAAATCTCCATCTCAGGAGTGTAGGCGGAAGCAGGAATCTCGGGAATTTGTGCCATAGAAGCTGGGATTCAGAGAATAGCTTAAGTTGGAATTTTAGAGTAAAAGTGAAAAATAAAGAGTGAAAAGCTTATTTATAAGGAAAAAGGGTTAATGGCCCAAGCCCATCAAGAACTCATCAAAGCCCAAGTCAGCTTCTTTCGACAATTTGGAGTCAGTGTGCGGCTCGTATACTGCAAATAATTTCGTCTACGCGCCGCACAGGGGGTAAACTCATCACATTCACCAAATTACCTTCAGGTAAGTTTTCTTTCAACACGCATCAGGAAAAGTATATCTGAAAATTTGGGGACTAGAAAAATTTAGCAAAAGATTTGCTAAAATTCCAAAAAAAAAAAATTTTTGTTTAAAAGATAATATTTTTGAGCTCGGGATGGAATTCTAGAAGGGGGGGCAAAAATATACTCTTTCGCCCTGATGCAAAATTTCAAATTTTGAAGTTCGTGGTTATTAATGCATGGGGGCATGTGATGCTCCAACATTTAATAAAGGCAAGGTCTGTTTGTATACAGAAATTGCTCTTTCCTCTTGAAAAATTTTTTAGGCCAACCGGTGATGGTTTCTCGAAGCCGTTAGGTCCCACCAAGTAGTGATGGTGTATTGCAAAGCTGTTTGGATCCTTTTCTTGATTAGTGGGCATGTGACGCCCCAACATTTAACAAAGGCAAGATCTGTTTGTACACAGAAATTGCTCTTTCCTTTTGAAGATATTTTCAGGTCAACCGGTGATGATTTCACGAAGCCATTTGGTTCCACCAAGCAGTGATGATGTATTACGAAGCTGTTTGGATCTTTTCTCGATTCATGATGATGCATTACGAAGTGGATCGAGTCCATACTTATCCTGGTTAATGATGATGAATTACGAAGTTGATCAGGACAATCTCAAACCCTCTAAAGCCAATTAGACTGAGCTGAGGAGGTGAACAACAAAGCCGATTAGACTGAGCTTTGCTGTTTGGATCCTTTTCATAGTTAATGATGATGGATTACGAAGTTGATCAGGGCAATCTCAAACCTTCTAAAGCCGATTAGACTGAGCTGAGGAGGTGAACAACAAAGCCGATTAGACTAAGCTTTGTTGTTTGGATCTTTTCTCGATTCGTGATGATGCATTACGAAGCGGATCGAGTCAATACTTATCTTGGTTAATGATGATGAATTACGAAGTTGATCAGGACAAAAGCCAATTCAGATCGAGCTTTGAAAGAATCATCAACATTCCAACGGAGCTAACAAAGCCGATTAGACTGAGCTTTGTTCGTGCCCAGGCAGATGATAAGATGCTCTTCAAAAGAAACCCTTGGGACGTGCAGATGACCTGCTGATGCTAAAAACGGCCTGATGTGTCGACCTGAAGCTTCAAGGCAACACAACAAATCCTTCAGCCAAATCAAATCGAGCTTTCGGAGGTGACTTCACAAGCCAATTCAGACCGAGCTTGGAGCATGATCAATCAACCCAAGATTGAAGGCGCGTCAGTAGATACAAAATGATAAAGTGGGGGCGCAAACGAGGATACAAAATGAAAGGTTAATGCTATCTAGAAGTCTTTTAATCCAAGGATTTAAATAAATTGATTTTGAGTGTCTGGTTGCGTCAGAGCTACGTCACACAACTACCAGGTGCGTGACGGCACTGTCAGCTGCTTCACGCAGCTCTGATTTGTATGCCACACGTGGCTGTGGTCCAGAAAGACAGCTGCATCATGCAGCTATCGGGTTCGTCACGCAGCCGAGAGTTGCGTGACGCAGCTATGCTCTATTGCCCTACTTTTATAAATTCATCTTTTTCTCAGTTGCGAAAAAAAAAAAAGAGATTTGGAAGGGTGTCTAAAAAAACACACTTTTGGCTAGGTTTTTCTCCAGAGACTCCTTTGAGTTCCTTTGAAGAAAAACAGCCATTAGACATCAATTAGGGTGAAAACAAAGAAGAAAAACAGCATTAGACATCAATTAGGGTGAAAACAAAAATCAAAAAAAGGAGAATAATCGACGAGAGAACAAGAGTGAGCATTTAAATTCCTTATTGGAGAAGCTTCTGGATTGCCTTAACATCGTTCGTTAAGTGCAAGTTTAGCCGTTTACAATCCTCAATCTGAGGATTAGGTAAATTCCTTTACACTTTTTGATTACTTTTTATTCATTGATTATTTTTTTCTTATTGTTTTAGAAGTGTTTAATCTAATTAAACTATATTCTTATTCGTTTTAGTCAATTCGAAGGTTCTCCTTAAAATAATGTTTGAATAAAAACGCTCTAGGAACAAATAAATTTAAATAGAGCTTCGCCCAGAGTAGTTTTGCGTCACCGCAGCCCGTAGATCCATAACAGGATCTGGCAAAGCATGATGGAATGTGTATGTCCAAAATTTTGCTTGGTTTCTTTACCCAGAAAATTGCTCAACACAACCACTGATCCGTAACGGACTGCACGATGCGTGACGGAACTGTTCATGTCCAACAATGTTTGTTTGTTTTTCATGCCTTAGTAATCTGTTTTGCCGATTTGAATAGTTTGCGTGTCACGCAGCTATCGAACCGTCACCCAACCTGTCTACTGTTCTTCCAAAGAACAGCAGCGTGACGCGACTGTTCTAGGGTTCCAGAAATAATTTTTATTCTTTCAAAAAATAATAAATTTTGTACAAAATAAAGCTTAATTTTTCCTATAAATCCGAAGATGACCAGTTATGAACAAATTGCAATTTAATTAAGTTTAGAATATTAAAATGTAATTATGCATGATTTTGGGTTTCTGGTTTTTGGGTTTAAATTTTGAATCGGGTAGAATGTATTTTTAGGTTTGGTTTGTAACCCACCTTGAACCATAAGGCAAGAGCGGGTCTTTTATTTATTTGATTTTGATTACTGCTTTGGTTTGGGCGTATTTGGATCTTCATGGCATCGCATGATCTGGATTGATTGGGGATCGGGTTAAATTAATTTTCCATATAAGACACTCGGTTCGACTTCATTCGGTTGGGTTAAATAAATAAATAATTTGGTTTTGCTAACTAAAATAAATTAAGAAATCGTAAGGTTAAAAAGAGGCCCGATTATTTCCCCGGCGGTTCGGCTTCCAACGGGCCGACGTACCCCAATTCCCTTACGGCAGATAACGCCATTAGGTGGGCCTGACTAGTTTTCCTAGAATAATTTGTGGGCCTTTAATATCCGGGTTTAAAATGGAGTCATCTTGTTATAAAAATTGGAAAACGGTCCCATTGTCGAAATATATGGGGTGCGACTCAAAAATTTTATAAGTCCCATTGTCGAAATAATGGGTGGCGACTCAAAATATTTTATAAGACCGATTTATCGGCATTGTATCCAATAAAATGTTTTGTTACCACTATTCAAAGTAAGATCATTTTCCATCAAAAATAAAAAGAGATGTTTTTTTCGCGTCGCTCGGGGGCGAGACAAAAACACACCTGAACTTATTTTTCTCATTTTT
The DNA here is from genome assembly GCF_014843425.1 of Jatropha curcas. The sequence goes on from NW_023590991.1 coordinate 484,056, forward strand.
GTAGTTGGAAGTGGCTAAAGTTGCCTTTTGCCACTTCTCCAAGAGTTTTTTCTTTTGCAACCTCCTTTTCTGAGTTCGAGTCAAAGGTTGAGGGAACTTCGGATGTTGCACCACCATCCACTTCTTACTTGGTTCAATAGGTGGAAGAATAACAAATCTTGATTGGTTCCTTTGGAAATTTTGTTCAGATCTAATCACTTTTGTCTTCGTAGGAAAGTGGTCAACAGATGGACCAACTTCCCTTGGAAACTTTCGCTGCCAATGCTGCTGCGGCTTCTTATGTGTCTTTGAGATCTTCTGATGAACCTGCAGCTTCTTCAACTAATCAATGATATTCCTCAAATCTACTTCCACAGCATTGATGGATGCCACAGGTGGAAAAGGATCTTCATCAATCAGCATCTACTCTTTGTTAAGGAACCTTAAGACTCCTCTATTCATGTTGTCCTGTAGAGCATTCCTGAAACTCCAGCAGCTATTAGTATTATGGTTCCAGGATTCATGGTACTTACAATATTATTTTCCATTCATCTCCTCTTTTGTTGGTAGCCTATGACCAGGTGGGAGAGATACAAACTTTTTCTTCAACAAGAAATCGAAGATCTCCTCAGTTTTAGACACATCAAAGGTAAATTTAGTCTCTGAACTGGAGTTCTTCTTCAAGATGTTTTCTTTATTGGACCTCCTAAGTTTGGACACATATAGGAACTTGAGTTCACCAAGTCAACCACAGTTGTTTCCTGATGAAGCTCCTGATAATAAGTTCCTGTTGAACTTCTCTTCCTCTATGATTCTTCTTTCAACAGCTATTTGTATTCTGCTACCGTAGCTGCTAGTTGATAGAAATCTCTAAACTCGATCCCTTGGAATTTCTTCCTCAGCTTGAAGTCCAAGCCTCTCTAAGCCATCGTGACAAACTCATGTTCAAATAAGAACACCTTACACCTATTCCTCAGCTTCTTAAACCTTGCAATAAATGAGTCAACCATCTCTCAATTAGAGAGGTAGAGGCAAGGTACTAAAGGTGATAAGAGTGGCTCATTTGATGTATTTCTAGTGTGCAGCAATCATGATTTACTAGAGTATAGTAGTTGCAGTATTATTAGAAATTTAACTATTATTAAAGCTTCTCATTACTCATGTCAATGTCCCTTTGATTTTATTTTAACTTGCTCATTGTAAATGTTGCAGCTTTAGAATAAATGTTGCAGCTTTAGAAGGGGAAATGAAAAAGGATATTGCTTTGCTTTTCTTTGCTTTTTTTTGAAAATTTATTTTCTGTGTTTAATCCATGATGATGATGCGTGTGCAAAATTTTGCAAATGCAAATACATGTAAATATAGCCTTTAATTATTATTATTTTCTATACACGTCTTTTAATTTTTTAGAGCCACCTTGCATATATAGCCTTTATTATTATTATTTATCTACTACAACGTCTTTTAATTTTTTAGAGCCAACTTGCATTAATATATAGGAGCATTGTTCACCGCCGAACACTCACCGACCTTAGGTTAAGACTGAGTTGTTCATCTCTTTAGTCATAGAAATACGCTATAAAAATATGACTTGTTAACAATGAATATGTTTGTTTAAATTCGTGAGTCCACTTAAGACCTCGACAGATGCCATTCCACCCACCACTCAAATAGAACACGTGCATTAAATAAAATTTAAACTGTCTCACTTAACCGCACAGACTGAACTTTTTATTACTAATGACATAAATGCATCTCACAATATAAAAATGATACGCAATATTGAAATAAACCAGAAACTCTGAGATTATAGGATTTCAACGTGTAAAATTTTTATTTGGGACCTTAATCTCTCGCAAAATACTTCGCTCAATACTCCCAGATCCAGCTCTCTTTGGCCACTCGTGAAAAGATATTGTATTAGATCCAGTCTTCTTTGGAACTTGAAAGATATTTGTTTGACTTACCCTAACTTTTTTTCTTTCTTTTTTAATTTTACAAAATATTGATTTCTTTTTAATATTTAGCCCATTGAGTTCCATCACAAATGAGAATATGAGATCCTTTCTGCATTTTGTTTGCCATTCTTTTTCAAGTCAGGACTCTAAATAAAATCCATTATCTAATGTTCAGTTATAGGAATAATTTATTGATTTGACTTGTCTTTTTTTTCCCCCTTTTCGGTTGTTGAACTTCAGTTTGATGTTATTTCTTTTGGAGGTGTTATTTAGTAGGTATGAGTTTTTTTTTCTTATCAAGCCTCATGCATATTAATTCATGTAACTTATATTTTAATGATTATTTGAATACTGTATATAGAAGTGCTTAATTCTTATTTCATGTTTTAAGTTTGAGTTATTATAAGAAGGCAAGATAGAGGATTATTTATTTATGAAATACATGACTGAATATAAATAATATTTCTTCAATCTTTAGTTTATATCAGTAAATTGTTAATAAAATAAACTCTTAATTTTTTTGAAGTATATAGAAAATATGAGAGTTGATCGTACTTGGATGTATAAGGGATATGATGAAAGTGGAAAAGGCATAAATAATGAGTTTAAAGATTGTGTCAGACAATTAATAAAGTTTGCCTTAACTCAAACAAACTTTGTATCGGAGGGAAAGGTAAGGTGTCCATATGCAAAGTGTAACAATAGAAGTTTTAGGGATATAGATATTTGTTAAAGGGCACTTTTATAGAAATGGGTTTGTCTCTAAATATGAGATTTGGACCTCAAATGGAGAGTTGCAGGAAGATATTCTTGAATGTGAAGAGGGTAATAACCTTGAGGAAAGGATTGAAATTGATTTCAAAAATCCTTATCGTAACATGATTTTAGATGTAGTTGGACCTAGTTTCAACTTTAATTTAGATGAAAAAATGCAAGACCTTCCAAATAGGGATGCTAAAAAATTTATGACTTATTAAAAGTTGTTGATGAGCCTTTGTATGAGAGATGTAGGAAGCACACCCCATTATCAACCTTGGCAATACTGTTAAATATAAAGTCTGATTTTAACTTAAGTGAGAGTTGCTATAATCGCATTTTGCATGCTGTGAAGGATTTTTTGTTTGAAGATGAAAAGTTGCCTAGTGACTTCTACAAAACTAAACAAATGGTTGCAAAACTTAGGTTGGAATATCAGAAAATTGATGCATGTGCAAATGATTGTATGTTATACTACAAGGATGATAAAGATAAAAGGGAATGTTCAGTTTGTAGTCATCCTCGTTATAAACCTAGGAAAGATGGTGAAAAGGGTAAAGACATGTCCTACCAAGTGTTATGCTACTTCCCTTTGACCCCAAGATTTTAAAGGCCATACATGTCTACAAAGACAGTTGAGTACATGACATGGCATCATACAACTCAGCGAGAGACTAGGGTTATGTGCCATCCAAGTAATGGAGACGCCTGGAAAAATTTTAATCAATGTCATCCCTCTTTTGATGTTGAGCCTAGAAATGTTAGGCTTGGTCTCTCATTTTATGGTTTTACACTGTCATGATCCAAAATTATGGGCCAGACTGGCACTAGGGCCCAGGTAAGTATAAGGCCTCCAAGGCCCATAGTAAGCTTAAACCATATAGACATTTACACCCATAAATTTCTAAGAACGGTGAGCCCATATTATGTTATATATAAATCTAATAGTCACATATTCCTAGCCTAATTTTAACATCACATATCTCATAGTTCAGGCCTAATTATATTATACATCATTCATAATATGGGCTAACTAGTTCACACATGCACTTAGATAAATAATTAAAACCTTCATAAGGTTATGGGTTGGTAAACCCATTATAATACACGATTAGATGCGCATATAAGTTCTACAACTGCGGAGTTCAATAATAATTAGAAATAATAGGGTTTGTATTTATAAAGATACATAATTTTAAGTAACTATCGAAATTAGAAATTTACTTTTATAGCCCTGCGAGGAAGGATGCAGAGCTTTAGCCGAATCAACTGGGATTCTACTTCCTGAAAAGGTAAATAAAAAAAAAAAGAAGTGAGTTTTGCAACTCAATGAATAATAATAAATAATGCATACACAGGCATTCATGCGTAATGCAACCTAAAATTCTTTAATGAACACATAATCAGTCAAGCATATGGCACAAAACCAGCACCCACAAGTATTTTCACACTCCAATAGTCAAACAAGTGGAAATTGGTCGATGGCGTCACCGAAACCCTTGACAAGCCGTCCTCACACATGTCCTGGCCTCTCAAACATGTGCACCAGGAGCCGATTCCCATACATGGTCGACCGGTCTAATCCTCAGCAAATAAACGTTATAATAGGTTCACCATACTTGCTCTAATGGTCCAAGATATCACATAAATTTAAAACCATGACATGAATAAGCCTCAAGTACAAGATGGTTTGTTCAGGCATCCGCACGGCGCTAAATTATACTATTATATCCAGCTCCTTCTTTTCATCTATGGCTAGTCTAAAGTTACAGAGCGAACAACATTGCCATAACTTAGAGGGAGAGTAAATGATTAAAACCCTCCATAAGGTTTATCGACGGAGTGTCTGGGTGAGAGAACGGCGCCATTTTATCAAGGGAAAGGGTGCTTCTAATCCATAAGATTATGGACCAGCATAATATTTAGAAATAATTTCTAACAGACAAAGCGCGAGTGTACATTTCAGGTAAGATAATTAGAAGAACACTGATCCAGGGTTATCGTAAAATTTATAAGAAGAAGTCATGATTCCAGGTAACCTTAATTGCGCACTGGGGAACTTAAAAGTTACTATCTTGATAAACAGGCCCTGCGAAGGAGGGCAGATGGCTAAAGAAGCCATCGTTGTTCTTAAAAGAGCCAGAAAGGTATAAGATAACATGGGTGGAATAGTTATTCGAAAATGCCGCTTCCCTGAAAAGTAAAATAAAAAACAAACACGGGAAGATAACCGCCTGAGTTTTGGGCCGAGATCAGTACTGAATAATACATCCTAATTAATGCCTATCACCGGGCAGACTGGTCACTAGGCCCATAGTGCTAAATGCCAACTCTAGTAATTAGTTAGTTCTATACATGAGAATACAAGTGGAGACAGCTTCTATTCAAACTTAAGGCAATTAATGTAGGCGACAAGTTAACGTCCCTAGTCATCTCCGCCCACAAGTAATTTGTCGACTACGCATAGCTACTAGTCCGAAGAAAGCCAGTCCAATTCCCACTATAAATATGGTTGGGGCCAATTTGGGTCCATGGGGCCCTGTACGGTTTCGCATAAGAAGTCGTCACGAAGGAAGCACGAAGACATGGATTGGCAATGCCCTAACACCACTTGAACATAGGAAGGCCGTTACCCCCTGCTAACCAGCTAGACATGATAAATTTGTGCCTAGGAAAGCTACCTTCGTATTACTATATATCAACAATGTTGATCATGAACGAAAGGACTTATCCAACAACAGCGGAGCGACCTGATTAATCCCATTCAGCGTTCTTGGTTCGTGGAGATCCGCAGATGCGTACCCTTTTAATCCTCCACGTGGTGACACCTCCAGTGGAAACGCCTGCCAGTCACCCCTTTGCTTCAGCTATTATCCCTATCATTTTTAATTTAAATTACTCCCCCGGCTTCCCTTCTTTTTCTCTAGCAATCTCTAAGTACAACTAAGACTTATTCGGGGGTCCGGCCGCAACCCGGACTGAGAGCCGGAGGGCTCGGTTCTTCTTCCCTCCTTTATGTCATTACTGTCGACTCAGGATGTTGCGCATCACTCCTATCACGGTAGGATCCACCGCCCGAAGCTGAATCCCATTTTTCCTTTCACTATACACGCGGTGTTAAAGTCTGAATTTGGGAATCTCCGAATTGGTGATCAGGAGACCCCTCGCCTTTTGCCAAAGCCATCACTACAACCGCAGAGCCGATTACGTCATTGCCTCCTCTCACCAGTATTCAATTACCATATCTATATATTTCCATACCCAAGGAAATAATAAATAATGCATACACAGGCATTCATGCGTAATGCAACCTAAAATTCTTTAATGAACACATAATCAGTCAAGCATATGGCACAAAACCAGCACCCACAAGTATTTTCACACTCCAATAGTCAAACAAGTGGAAATTGGTCGATGGCGTCACCGAAACCCTTGACAAGCCGTCCTCACACATGTCCTGGCCTCTCAAACATGTGCACCAGGAGCCGATTCCCATACATGGTCGACCGGTCTAATCCTCACTTGACCAGCCCTCTCCTTTTTTTTAATACTCTCTTTTCTTTCCATACTAATAGGCGACCACCCTATGGTTTTTCATATCATATATCATCAGATGCACACGGGGCGCCGATCTCACCATACATGTCTGATGGTATCAAAAACCGCCCTTACAAACCCATAGTGCCCAGTTCATTCCAATTCCATACAAACAAGACACAACAATTTCACAACACAAGTAATCAAACGGTTTATTCAATAAAAGATGCACCAAATTAAAAATTAAATGCAAACATGAAGTATAATTATATATTAATAGTCTAATAATAATAATAATAAAAGTATAAAAATAAATACTAAGTTAACTTTTATATATATAATTTTTTAAATACATATATGCAAATGATGATATGCGCTATTTATTATTACTCATTATGATAGACAATAGAAGAAGCTCTAACTCAGATTTTGACTCAGAGGAGCAGTAGACGAGCCTGGATGATCTAAAGAATTTAAGAATGCAAGGAAGAATTGAATTAGATAAAAGACTCATTTAATAAAGAAATAATGAGTTAATCTAATAAATTATTTACTAATCTAACTACTATAACTAGAATAGATTTTGCTAAAATTTCGGCAGCATCTCAATTTGGACTATCCACCTGTTTAAATATCAATAATTCCCTTCAATATTAACTTAATCCACACAGCCCATTCCTTGGGCAATCAATCAATCAAGTTTCCATCCTCCTTTAACCTCAACATCAACATTCAACTAACACAACCGTTTTACATAAACTTAACTTCCATCATTAATTTACAAATTAAATAACTTTCAATTTGTCTTAATAATATTATTAACCATCCTTTAATCATTTACTAAAATTCTTGATTAGTCACTAAGAACCCATGAACCCATGATCCTATTAACTTACAATTTAATAAATGCATCTTCAAGCAACCCAATTCATAACTTAAATATATATATCAACATCAACAAATATAAGAACATGTCGGCCCAATGGTCAATTCTATCTTGAGATTTTTATGATTATGCAAAACAAATAAATTTAATATTTTTATATGTGCTGATATTACTTTATGTAGATTTATTTATTGTTAAATATAAAAATTGATAAGGAAGGCAAGTTCCTACAAAATTCAAGATTAATTGAAGACTATGAAGAATAGTGAAGATTTTTTTTAGTATCTTAGGATTTATTGTAGGATAGAGAGAATATTCCTTTATAAGCACAAATAGTGAAGATTTTTTTTAGTATCTTAGGATTTATTGTAGGATAGAGAGAATATTCCTTTATAAGCACAAAAGTATTTCTTCTCTCTCTCTCTCAAAAATGATTTTCGAAAATTATCTTAAATAATAAAAGTCAAATCATGATCTTTTGATTTACTTTCCTAAAAGAAAATGATTTTGTCGCAATTTTTTTTGGTAACAAAATATTTGAAAAAGATTACTATATCTTTTTATTTTTGGAAGTTGTTTTATAAATAAAGTCCCAAATATTGCTTTTATTCGCTTACCTTAAAAGAACAGATTTTGACTTAAGACATTTTTGGCAATAAGATCTCCATATCTTTTAGTTTTTGGAAAGTCAAAATTCTTCTTTAAAGGCTAAAGATTACACTTTCTAAAACGAAATCTTCATCCCTTTATAAAAGGCATCTTCTTTTTGTAAAGAGGCGGGTAATTCATTTTACAAGAGTAAGAGTTAATTGCTTCAACATTTTTACCTCTCAAAGCTCTCTCTCAACCCTCCTTATTTCTTTTCGTCTTCTTGCTTCACAAAATGTTTTTTGGAGAAAAGAAAATTTTATAACAACTTCTATTGAAAACAGTTCTGTTCTTTAAATCCATTTTCTAATCTTGATTTCTGTTTTTCCTGTGCTTATATTTGCATTTATGTCTGTCTATTTAGATTTTGTAATGTTTACTAGACAAGTTTCAATTTGCTAAACTTTTGTGTAATAGCTTAGGTGAAAAGAAAACACATTGGAATAGGTTATCAACTGACTTTCTCCTTGTGGTGGGGTTCTACAATGTCTTGATTTGAGTTCCTGTTTCTGCAAAAACAAAAAAGGTTGAGGTGACCCACGAACCTTTGGAAAATCTAGTGGGACAAAGGTAGATCTAGTGTTTGATCTATTGGTCTTGTACTGTTGCGTTGGTCTCTTACCCTTGAAAAGAGATAACACTAGTGGAGGATCTCAACGATGAGTCCTTAAGGAGTGGATATAGGAAGTTAGTGTCCGAACCACTATAAAATCGCTGTGTTTAATCTTCTTTTTTTAATTTTCTGAAGTTCTGCTTATTCCATTTTACTTAACACTTACTGTTAATCTTTTAGAAATGCGAACGTTGTTAATACTTTTAATGATTCTAAACTCGTATAAGTTTTGTCTTTATTGCATATTGAACTCTTGGACTTCTGCATTATGATTATACAAGTTCTAATCTGTCTTCTAATCTTCCAGTATAAATCACAATTTGATTTTAATCATTTTTGAAGTTTGTTTAAGGCTTTGTGAACAGTTCTTAAATTTCAGATTAACGTCTTTTCACAGAATCTTTAATAATTGTTCTAAAGTTTTATGAAGTAGTTCTGAACATACAATAACTTCCTTTATAAAGTGTTTTTGAAATTGTATTAAGATTTGTGAAGCCAGTTCTAATCAATAACTGCATTTACAAATTCTTTCTAATTCTTGCATTAACGCTTTGTGAGGAGGTTCTATCTTGATAACTAAACTCTCGCAAACGCTTTCTATTTCCTCTGTAACAGAATTTTGATTTGTTTTGAAAGTTTATATTTAATTTTTTAATTTTAGAAAAACCCAAATTCACCCCCTCTTTAGGTATGCCATACAATATACGGGACCACTCAGAACACTCAAGTATCTATATTATATAATAATATAATATTATATATATATAATATATATCCATTTTCATGTTACACTTATTAAAAGATACAAGATATCCGCAACAGCCGCTATCCACGCAAAGAATTTATTTATCTTGACATAGCCCTTATAGACTTATGAACCAAAATACACCCATATCGATCAAGAATTTGATTTATGATTCATTTAGTTTACAACCAAACAAACATTAGTTCAAAGTTTTAGCAGTATCATGCGACACTCATTTCTTACAACTAAGATTAACCTTAATCACACCAAACTATAATTCACCCATTACATATATATTAATCAACAGTTAGTAAGGAATAAATTAAATTCTCTAAACTCTTAATATCAAGAGTAGCATCTAAGGCCCTTTAATTCAACATTACACTAAATAATACCTAAATCCTAACACCAAAATCAGAAGATTCACTGAATTAACTTAAATAAAACTTAATATAAACCCAAAATTATTTACCTAGCTAAAAAATTTATTAAACGTTTGAATATTTTTCGTAAATTAATCGAAAACCAGGTTAAACGCTCAAGGTTACTCTATCGGCGGTGGCTTGCAAAGCTAAGGACGGTGGCCAATGAGTACTGGAGACCTTGAAGATTGCACACCATTGATACTTTGACAAGTTTCCAACCTTAAAAAGGCAGAGAAGACGTAGTCGACTATCCTGATCGCCAAAAGATCGTAATCGGAGCTTGCCTTGGTTTGCTAGCCAGCCAACAATGGAAAGGAGAGAGAACAGCGAGTAGAGAGCTAGAGCTTCTTCCGTGAGAGAGAGTGGAACTAGAGCGTTGGGAGTCGAGTTGCAGCTGCGACGCGACTTCTTGGATCGAGTCTACTGTAAACTCTGTGTGCTTGCCAAAAATGAAAAGGAGAGAGAGAAAGGGAGGCTGGAGCTACTACAGCGAGGAGGCGGTGGTGAGGGTCGACGGTGGTCTCAGGTGGCGAAAAAAATGAAAATGAGAAGAGAAGAAATGTTTCTAAAGGTCCTAGTTTTGGTTTTTAAAATGATTTTTGGTTTTGAATCGGGTTTGGGCTTCGGTCCAAATCAAGGTTTTTGTGTGGTTTCATTCTTTCAATGCGTTTCTCCAATGGTTTAATTCCATGGGTTTGGTTTAGCAATAGGTATTTAATACACAATAAGGTAACCAAATAAGGTATCTATTAAATAATTCCATACAAACTATTTTTAATTGTAAACAATATCCTACATAATAAATATTGGTTAATTAAACTGTTTAGATTTTTAAATGAAAAGCTTTATGAAAATGATTTTTTCTATGTCCATTTCATTTTTTTTACACCATTAGGCAAATCTGCACACCCTTATTCCTTGTTGGGGCTAGTAAGTTCTACACCCTATAATCTCCCACTTGGAAAGTGCAATGAAGAACCCCCTTGACTCTTTGTCGATCCCTGGTCCTAAAAATCCTGGATAAAACATGAAGCGTAACAACCTCTAATGGAGATTGAAGGCAACTATGGGAATTGACGCAAGTAATGTTACATGAATGGGAAAAAATTGATCATACTTCGTTAGGAGTTTTTGATAAATGACGTTTGATCCAACTAACGAATAAAATAGAGAACTTAAGCTCTCAAAAGAGTATTGAATATGATTAATGATTAACAGACATAATGATTGGTGTCGATAATACAAAATAACATATTTATAGGTTAACGGTTTAAAAGTGATAAAACCTAAAAATACACGGAAAAAATCCGTAAAATAGGTAAAACCTTGGTGAGGAAGGCGGCACGGGCATGCTGGACATGGCCATAGGCTGTCGTGGACTCTCAGAGGACTACCAACGAGGCGTGCTTGGCATGACTAAAAGGCGTGCCGGCATCTTGAATCTTCAATGGACTCCATAAGCACAGGCGTGCTTTGGGACTTCCAAAGGCTACACGGGTAGGCCTGGCTCGTGACACGGTGTGCTTTGGCGCTTCCTTACACGATGGGGTGTGTCTTCGCGTCCAGACTTCTAGGGGCTTAGTAAACGGGCGTGCTAAAGATCGCACTCGGGCCATGCCCCTTCTTCTTGGATTTGCATTGATCCAATCTTCTATAACTTAAGTGCCAGTTGCTCTGCATCACACCCCTCCAGTTCAAAAAGAAACTCGAACCTCAAGTGATCATCATCGAAATAGAAAGGGGAATAAATCAGCAGACAATTGAAAGGTCCCGAAAATCTTCATGTCTTCAAGCAGGCCAAATTACATAGGCATTATCATTAATCTTCCTAAGTATCTGAAATGGGCCAATCTTTGGAGTCAAAGCTTTTTTCTGATCCTTCGCCATGCTCCTTGCGAAGTATAAAAACCATAACCCAATCACCACAGTAAATATTTATAATGCCGGTGGTTTTATCCAAACTGCAGCTTTATGTTTTTCATTGGCAGCAGTATATGAATGCTGCACTAGCTTGACAATACTGTCCACGTGCTCGGTATCCAAGTTTTAGTTGAATACTCATTCTACACCTGCTTGGAAGACGAAAAGAAGGTCAGAGAAGTATGGCTGGTAACTTCCAGTAGACAAATTGCAAAAGGTGCACATCTTGGTGAGCTATGGAATAGCTTTGTGTTAGCCAAAATTCTGCATGGGAAAAGAGCAAAATCTCCCACATTTTCTTCTCTTCTGCAAATGGCACCTAAGAAGCATTCCAAAAATCCGGTATCACCACTTCAGTTTTGGTCCATTAGTTTGGGGGTGACGGTTTAATGTAGTGAAGTTCCAAGTGTTGAAATCTTTTCCACAAAGTTGTCCAAAAAGACGAGCTAAAAACTTTGTGTCTTAGTTTAGATGTAATGTTTTAGACATGCCATGCAACAGAATAAATCCTCCTGGAAAAATAACTTTGTGCTATGTGTGACGCATCATTAGTTTGCCTTGCAAGGGATAAAGTGTGCCATCTTGGAGAACTTGCCTAACAATAATACAACATAGAGTCAGCTTCGCATTGGAGTTCGAGTATAACCCAACTCAAAATCCATTGGATAATCCTCCAAGGTTGTTTCGGGTATACAGCCAATAGAGTGTAAATGTAACATCCCTCTTGAGTTGAAGTCGGGTTGAACCAAACCTGGTTGGGGGGTAGAAACTGGATGATAAGTGGACTTATTTGCATGGAAACGTTTAGGACTTGTTTGCCTCCCAAACATATAGCCTTGGGTAGCTAAAGTTGTAGCCTTTGTATACTTGAAGGTACCAAATTAGAGAGTTTTACCACAGCCAAATTCACTTTTTAGAGTCCTACCCGTTCCTTCATTTTTCACTTTCCTAATTTTCACGTTTTTCCTCATTTTCTTTCTTACGTTTCCCTCCATTTCTTTGCACTTTTCCATGCAAGTTACTCAGTAAGTCCACTCAAAGTTAAAGTAGAATTCATTGAAGTTATATGTTTCACTCTTTAATGAGTATATTGGGAGATAAAGTTATGAGAATTCTTGTGTATAGGAGAAGAAAAGTTCAAAGGTAGCAGAAAAGAGAAGCTAAAACAAGAGCCCCAGCTTTGGGCAAGACAGGTTTGGATATCTCTTGTTATTTCCATGTTCTTTGCATGAAAAATTGGTGTGGAGTGTTGCTCATGAGATCATACTGTTGCTTATTGTGGAGTGAGACAGGATTGAAAAAATGATGTGAAAACCAGGGATGGAATAGTTTATAACCAGAGTTTTGCTGGAAATTTAACCAGCAACTTCACCTTGATTTTGCCCCAGTCAAATGATGGAACTAGAATGTCATAGAAGAGTTTATTTGTTCCTCTATGTGTTATCCTTTACGTGGGCTTTTTGAATCACTCAATTTGAAGTTGTAAATAGTGAGAGTTATGGCCAAAAGAACACAGTACTGCACAACTGGAACACGTCGCGCGCCGCGCGGTCCTGGAAACGCAAGTCGCGCCGCCGACTTTCACATCGCAGGTTCGGCGACTTTGCCACAAACTCTCTTCTGACTCTTCAAATGGCACATTTCGCGCTTGCGAACTCCACAAGCGCGCTCTGCAGACTTCATCTCGCGCTCCAGACGCGACTTGTGCGCGCGGCTCGCGACCTTGAGCCAGAAACCTCTCCTGACTCTCGATTGCAACTTCTCGCGCTCGCGAGGTTTGAAGACGCGCTCACGACTTCTCCCTGGGAAAGCATCTCCGCGCTCGCGACTTTTCCTTCGCGCGCTCGCGACTTGTGTTTCATGCTTGGACTTCATTTTTCTATACAATTAACATTCCTTTTGCTCCAAACACTGCATGCATCCAATCACTGTAAAACAAAAATAATAATATGAATCATGGATTAAAAACACATGTTACGCAATTTATATGGTGTGAAATCACAATCAAACTATGATGAACTATGACGTTGTGAAACCATTTGATTCAATGTGCTATTGTGTTTACATTGTTGAAAATGCTAAATCTTAAGCTCTATTGAGGTTAGGTAGAAACCAAGTAGATAAGCCTATGTCCGCGAATAGAATAGCAGATCTGCGCCCCATATCAGTTTGGATACTCCGGCTACAGGCCTGTTGAATGTGGATAATAGATTAATACCGTGCGGTGCAAATCCCGGTTTGGGGGCACCAAAACGGACAACTAATTTGGCATAGGCGAATCCGGTTTCGGGGCCTAATAGCAATACAGTTTATCCAGTTTCATTACATTTATTCTATCACTTCGGTTTCAACTATTAACCTTTATGGAGCTCCATAACAGATATAAACTTGCTATTGCATGACATCAGACAGTAAATAAACAGTAAGAAACGATCATTAAGGTGAAATGAAAGTCCCCCCCGTACTGGTTATGTGTGATTATATTACTTACAAATAATTCTTTCTTGCATACATATATGTGTGCTTAATTATGTCTTCTATACTTGAGATATCCACTGAGTCTGTAATACGCTCAGTGAGTTATCCCTGTTTTAAACTGCATGGTTTTTGAAGAACTGGTCTATAGAGCGACAGCGTACAACTGCAGCAGTTATCTGTAGACAGACACGGTCTTCAGGTAGCTCCCTACATTTTGATATCGTATCTTTAATTTATTCTTTCATGGCATGTACAGGGCACACAGTTGGCCCCATCCTCATTTTGAACACTTGTAATAATGTATATAAATATCAGTACACTAGTAATCGTAAACGGCATCGTATATATATATAAATATTCAGTAATTAATGATATCAGCATTCTAATCATATGACAGTCAACCAGTGTTGTAGCATCTCGACTTTCGTTCATTCGGGTTTAAGGGTGGACCGGGAAGGGGTGTTCAAATTTTGGTATCAAGCCCTCGGTTTAATTTCCCCGCCGGGCTTTGAATGCAATAAGTCAGTATATGTACTGCCATGACTACCTGATCGAACTAAGCAGTTGTTTATTATTTTAGGAGATGTCTCAGGAAGCTGAAAGTGAGTCCACACGCCTCAAGAGCAGTGGAGGGTAGGCTCCAGCAGCACCAGGTCAAGCTAGAAACAAGTGGAGGGTGGAGGCTTCAAGGAGCACTAGGTCAGAGGTGCCTGTTAAACAACTTGCAGATACTTTTCGCGACAGACTTTGCAGGCGGTGATTGCCTCAGCACCAGAGTGTGGAGAGAGAGAGAAAACCCCGGCATTGGAGAACTAGAAAATATGGTGCCAAAGGAATTCAAGCGAGCAAGGATGACTATCCCCGAAGTAGCTGAGTATGTGGCTAGATGGGACATCGGGAGTCCACTAAAAACAATTGCACGTGTGACAGCCGAAGACCAAGTTTGATTTTGTGCCACTTCATTGCCTGATGAGGAGGCATATAACATGGTGACCACTGTGCAACAGAGAGGAACACACAGATCAGGTACTTTGGCATTCTTCTTTGATGAAATTTCAAAGAACGAAGTTTCATTAGCCATAGGCTTACCTAGATGCCGAGTAAAGGAAAAGAAATTCTTATACCCCTCGACAGAACCAGAATGGTTCTGTAGCTGAATATCGAAAGAGAATTTACTGAGACTCACACGGTATGGACACAGATAGTGGCCTTACGAAGCCGAAAGGTGTAAGAAGTTTCAATGAAGGCTTGAATGATGAGATTCAGATGGGAGTGGAGCTTCCAGATTCAGAGAATTCTCAGCCTTCGGTAGAAGACTCAAGAGAATTATGAGCAAATACAGGACAATTCAGCGTTCTAGAAACCCCAGCGTCTCAGCACAGAGAAAGAGACCAGACTCAAGAGTGCACCCAGTACACATCAGCTGGAGAGCAAGAAAATTCAAGAGGTGCCACAGTAGTTCATCTGGTTCTAGGCCTCCTTTTAGTAGGCTTAGTCAGGGCACTGCAATATCCAGCAGCATCAGTGGTGGCTAGTTCTAATCCAGTGGGAGTCTAGTTCAGTGCAAGGTTCTTGGTAGAGGCACTGGTACGAGGTGCAGAGTCAGCCGTATACTTCTCACCTTGTGCAGCATTGTGGCCGACGACATGGTGGAGAATTGTTTGGTTGGAGTTACTGGTAAAAATGTTGGACAATCATGCGGAGCGTCAGACCATCCAGAACGACAGGAATTGGTCCTAAAAGGGCAAGAGTTCCTACCACCGTTCATTAGCAGGCCGAGGGTCAGGCGAGGACCTCCGGAGTGCAAGAGACAGCAGTCAAGAGACTGTGGACAGGCCTGAGACCAGGGGTCCAGCCAGGGTTTTATCCATGCGAGCCAAGAGAAGATGAGGAAGCTCCAGATTCGAAGTTTGGTGGAGTTTTCTTTTGTGATCAATGAGTTATTATGCTTTAATTGCATCCTGGCTCATCTCAAATTCATACATTATGTTGCCTACAACCCTGGGTAAAGGGTTAGCGGGTTGACATTTGGCCAGGGATGTTGTTACCATCAAGAGATGTAGTACAATAACTCATAACAGTGAAATCAAAAGACTGGTCCCATTTGTTATTCATTGGAAAAGAATTTCCAGGAGATCCTTATGGAGTTGCCATTTAGAGAAATTGATGTTTTTTGGGTATATTGGCTATCTAGAATAATGCTCTATTTGATTGTGATAAGAAAAGGGTACATAATATACACGGCAGGGGAAGATTACATAGTTGGCGACGGCGGGAGATTTTTTGAGTATGTGATATCACCATAACAGCAAAGAAGAATAATTCACGAAGGGTTGAAGCATACTGGTATTGCATTACACGCAGAGAAAAGAAATCCGAAGTGGAAGACATACCAACATGTTGATACCAGATTATTCCGATGAGTACCAGGTTACCACCAATGGAGGGAAGTGGAGTTTACCATAGATTCTTATCCTGGATCACATCCAGTATCTATTGCACCTAAGAATGGCACCAGCAGATTAAAAAGAGTTAAAGATTCAGTCTGCAGGAGTTATGGATAAGGCTTTAATCCAGACCCAGTGTAGCACCTTGGGGAGCACTACAGGTGTTGTCGTCAGAAGAAAATATCACTCAGCTGTCATTGACTACAGACAACTGATCAACTGACAATCAACGAATAAGTATCATTGCCTCGAATCGGACGATTGTTTGATCAGTTAAAAGGTGAAGGTATTTTCTAAGATCGACTCAGTCGGATTATCATCAGTGCGATAAAGAAGAAAGATATCGCTATAGACTGCATTCAGACCGATATGGTCACTTGAATTTTTAGTAATGGGCCATTCGGTCTCACAATGCAACCGAGGTTTTCATGGATCTATGAACCGCGTATTTCATTCCATACCTGATCAGTTTTGTGGTGTGTTTATAGATAATTTTGGTCACTCCAGAGAGTTAACATGATAAACATTTTTGCGGGACGTACTTTCAGCATGAGGGATAAACAGCTGTATCCAAGCTCAGTAAGTGTGAGTTTGCTGGAAAGTTTTCCTTTCCCTTGACATGTGGTATCATGGAGGGTATTCACAGGTGGATCCTAAAAGATAAAGCTATTTAATTGGAGACCACCAGGAATGGTTACAGAGTTGCGTTTTTCTTGGGTTTAGCCGTTATTAACATGAAGTTCGTAAAGGGATTCCCTCCTATCATTCATCACTTTAACAAGATTATTGAAGAAACAGTTGTATTTCAACTGGGATATAGATGTCAGCAAGTTTTGACAACTTTGAGAAAATTGAAACTGAACACCATGTTGAACTCCCAGCCATGTCAGGTAAAGACTTTGACGATTTAACAGTGATGCTTTCTTTGGGTTAGGTGTGTACTCATGCAAGATAAGAAAGTGGTCCCTTAGTCTCCAGCAATTGAAACCAAGTTTGATTATCCCACCCATGATTAGAACTGCAGCATTGTTCTAAGCATTCAAAAGTATGCGGCAATCTGTATGGTGAAGGTTACATTACACACCGATCATCCATCAGAGTTTAACAGTATTAACCACACAGAAGGAACTGAAATTCAAGACAACGGAAGTGGATCAGTCCGGCTAATTATGATTATTCATTAATTATCACCGGGCAAGGCTGTGGTAGCGGATGCCCTAGCCGGAAAGTCCTTGTATGCTTTGAGCTTAAATGAAATTAGTATGGAGTTACACAGCAAGGACATTCCCGCACAGATTCAAGTACACCATCTTGGCCTTCAGGAAGTTGCAGAAGCACAGAAAAAGATCACAAATAGCCCTATGGTTAACATCCCAGGCAGATCAGTGGGAATTAGATGGATAGCAATGGAGTTGTTTTATTGCAGATAAATTGGTAGACCACAGACAAGGGAGTCAGAACAAAAGATTCTGCATGACAGCCTCATACAGTCCTATAATTGCATCCAGTACACAAGATGTATCAAATTGAAGAAGGCTACTGTGGCCCCAGGGCATGAAGAGGACAATCGGAGATGTTGTAACAAGATGTTTTAACATGTCAACAGTAAAAGCAGAACTCAAACTGCCATCCGGGTTTACTTCAGTCCCATAATAGTGCCAACATGAAA
>NW_023590991.1:502616-530444 GCF_014843425.1 Jatropha curcas
AAAAGAGAGAGATCCTTAAATAAAACAAAGAATTGGGGGGGTTTTTTTTTTTAAAAAATGGAGTAAATTTTTTTCAAAATAAAAAAATTGGATTAACGGGTCCCATTCCGATAAAAATGTGGGTGGCGGAACTTCAATGTTTTTGTTTTATAAGACCGATTTATCGGCATCGTACCCAATAAAATGTTTTGTCACCACTGTTCAAAGTAAGATCATTTTCCATCAAAAATGAAAAATAAGGTTTTTCGGTTCGCTCGGGGGCGATGCGAAAACAGTAATAACCTTGAGGAAGGATTGAATTTGATTCAAAAATCCTTATCGTAACATGATTTTAGATGCAGTTGGACATAGTTTCAACTTTAATTTAGATGAACAAATGCAAGACCTTCCAAATAGAGATGCTGAAAAATTTTATGACTTATTAAAAGCTGCTGATGAGCCTTTATATGAGGGATGTCAAAAGCACACCCAATTATAAGCCTTGGCAATATTGTTAAACATAAAGTTGACTTTAACTTAAGTGAGAGTTACTATAATCGTATTTTGCATGCTGTGAAGGATTTTTTGCTTGAAGATGAAAAGTTGCCTAGTGACTTCTATAAAACTAAACAAATGGTGGCAAAACTCGAGTTGGAATATCAGAAAATTGATGCATGTGTAAATGGTTGTATGTTATACTACAAGGATGAAAAAGATAAAACGGAATGTTCAGTTTGTAGTCGTCCTCGTTATATAGGAGGGTTAAGTATTATGCTACTTCCCTTTGACCTGAGGATTGCAAAGGCTGTACATGTCTACAAAGACAGCTGATTACATGAAATGGCATCATACAACTCAGTAAGAGACTGAGACTATATGCTATCCAAGGATGATAAAGATGGTGAAAAAGGGTAAAGACATTCCTTACCAAGTATTATGCTACTTCCCTTTGACCTGAGGATTGCAAAGGCTGTACATGTCTACAAAGACAGCTGATTACATGAAATGGCATCATACAACTCAGTAAGAGACTGAGACTATATGCTATCCAAGGATGATAAAGATGGTGAAAAAGGGTAAAGACATTCCTTACCAAGTATTATGCTACTTCCCTTTGACCTGAGGGGCTATATGCCATCCAAGTGATGGAGAGGCATGGAAAAATTTTAATCGATGTCATCCTTCTTTTGCTGCTGAGCCTAAAAATGTTAGGCTTGGTCTCTCATCTGATGGTTTTACACAATTTGGGCAATCTGTACACCCTTATTCTTGTTGGCCAGTAGTTCTGACACCCTATCCACCTGGCAAGTGCAAGAAGAACACTCATATGTTCTTGACTCTTGTTATCCCTGGTCCTAGAAATCCTAGACAAAACATTGACGTCTACATGCAACCTCTAATTAATGAATTGAAGCAACAATGGGAATTTGGGGCGTCAACTTATGACTCATTTAGGAAGCAAAATTTTAACATAAGGGCTGCACTTATGTGGACTATTAGCGACTATCTAGCTTATGGCTTGTTACCTTAATGGAGCACACATGGTCTCATGTTATGCCCTATATGTCTGGAATATAGCAAAGCGTTTTATTTGAAAAAAGTGAAAATGTTACATTCTTTGATTGTCATCGTCAATTCTTACCTTTGGAACATCCATTTCGACAAGATAGGAAGTCGTTTCTTAAAGGTAAGGTTGAAAAGTCAATGCCTCCTTTACGGTTGACGGGTGATGAAGTGTGGGAGAGAATTTGTGGTTTACCAAAGATTATTGATCGAAACAGGTTAAAGAAGCTACCGAGATTTGGAAAAGAACACAACTAGCCTAAGAGAAGTATCTTTTGGGATTTGCCATATTGGCGAACAAATCTCATTCATCATAATCTTGATATTATGCAGATTGAAAAGAACTTCTTTGATAACATATTGAATACTGTGATGAATGTAAAGGGTAAGGCAAAGGACAACAACAAAGCTAGATAAGACTAGGTTGAGCATTGTAACCGATCAGAGTTGCACTTGAAAAAAGTGAACAACGGGAAGGTAGTTAAACTGAAAGCAGTGTACATATTAACAGATGACCAAAGAAAGTTAGTGTGTGAATGGGTTAGAAAGTTGAGGCTTTGTGATGGGTGTTCTTCAAATTTATCTAAATGTATTGACATGAATGACTTGAAGCTGTCTAGGATGAAAAGCCATGACTGTCATGTTTTATGGAGAGATTGCTTCCAATTCTTATCGAGACTTCTTACCTGAGGCTATTTGGAATGCATTAGTTGAGGTATCTTTATTATCAAAGACATATGCTCCACAATTATGCAAGAAGATCAAATGAAAGAATTAGAGGAGGGTATTGTTGTAACACTTTGTAAATTGGAGAAGATATTTCCTCCTGGGTTTTTTGATTCAATGGAAAATCTGCCTATTCACTTGCCATATGAAGCAAGAGTCGGTGGTCCAATGCAATATAGATGGATGTACCTATTTGAGAGGTAAATATCTAAATTTTTACCATCCATACATCTTAATTGAATTTGATAATTACATGATTTTTTCTAGGTTTTTACATCATTTGAAGAAAAAGGTTAGTAGCAAAGCTCGTGTGGAGGGTGCTATATGTGAAGCCTACCTCATTGAAGAAACTTCTACATTTTGCTCTTATTATTTTCAACCTCGCATTCAAACAAAAATTAACCAAGTAAACTGGAATGACGATGGTTGTGAAGTTGAACACCCTGATGGATGCCTTTCTATATTTGCTCACCATGGTCGTCCAGCTAGGAAGGAAAAGAGTAGGTGGTTAACGAATGAGGAATATGATGTAGCCTCCATATATGTTCTTTTAAATTGTAATGATTGAACCATTCATAAAGGAAGTCAAGATAGTCTAATATTTCACCTTTGTCTTCTAGTTATTGTCACGGCCCGATTCCATGGGCCGGACTGGCATTAGGGCCCAGGTAAGCTTAAGGCCCCCGAGGCCCGTAGTAAGCCCGAAACACTAGAATCTATTATCTCCGTAGTAAGTAAGCCTGAAACACTAGAATCTATTATCTCCGTATAAATTTCAACATTCAGCCCATATGATTATGAAAAATAAACCTCAATATTTTATTATTTCTCGGCCCAAGTTTATCTTCTACAGCATTCCATTGTTCGGGCCCAATTTACAATACATCACATTCTAATATGGGCTAGCAGAATTATTTCGTCTATGTTAATACACGACTAAGTATATGTAAATCCTACAACTGCAGAGTCACTAACTCTTTGGTATACATAGCTTTGTATATACATAATTACATAGAAAAATAATTGTGGAACTAGGAAAAATTCCTCTATTTCCCTGCGCCGAAGGAACATAGCCTAAATCGGATTTAAGAAAAACTTACTTCCTGAAAACATCAAACAAAACATGTGAATTTTCTAAGGAGTAATAATTAATTTGCACAACACACGCAGTCACACAATGTGTAAACAATTATCAATTAGTCATCCGACTAGTTATTATGCTCGCAAGCCAGTCATACAAATGGCAAATCACAGTTACTCACAAAAAATCATTAAACCCATCCCCCCTCCCCCAAATTATAATCACATCAAACGTTGGAACATTAGTCCAGTGGCTGTCACCGAACCCCGATGAGCCGTCCTCCCACATGGCTCCATCCTCTCGCCATATGCACCAAGGGAGCCGATCCCCATACTGGCGCGACCGGTCTAATCCTTCACTTGACCAGCCCTCTCATTGTTTTTTCTATCCTCTCTTTTCTTTTTCATACCAACAGGAGGCAACTCTGATGGTCTCCATCCAATCTAGTATCATCAAGCGGTCACAAAAGGAGGCCACCCTGCGGGCTGCCGAATCAAAATCTAAGACTGTCTGGTGCGCACGACGAAGAAGCCACCCGTGTGGTTAACGGTATGGTAACTGTAAGGTGCATATGGGGGTGGCCGATCTCCCCATTAACCCGGCTAACAGAAACAGATCAGGATCCCATATAACAGAATCAAGAATATAACAGAAATCAGAATCAGGATTCCGTATAACAGAACAGTCTCACAAACCCATGGTGACCCACTTCATCCCAATTCCATCCAAACGAAAAGCATATCACACACAATTAATCAAGTATTGCAATTAAATGCATAGCATATTACAATTAACATCGTAAATTGCAAATGCCAATTAGACATCCCAAAATCAAATGCATAAATAAGTACAATAAGTGTTAAAATAAACACAATAATAAAATAAATAATAATAATAATAATAATAAATAAACCAATAATAATAAATAAATAAGTAATTGAATAATTAAATAAATAATGATGATAGTAAAATAATTAAGTGCACTTTATTTACTAATGTATTAAGTTAATAGAATTAATCTAAATAACCTTATTAATTATGTTGTCAATTAAACTAGTCTAAGTTTCTTATCGGAAATTTCGGCACTCCCCTAAAAATTGGACTATCGACATGCTTAAATATCACAATATTATTGTATATTTATCAATCAATGCACACAGCCCATCCGTCTGGCAATCAATCAATTCAAAACCCCATCCTCCTTCCAAAACAGCAATGTCAACACTCAACCATTAATTTGCAACAATCAAATACTCATATGTTTATACCATAGGCTATAATTCAAAGAGTCAATTAAAATGGGTACTGCCAACCCAAGGGAATCAAGGTCTCCTAAACAAAACCCTTACACTATATGCCAATTACCTCACTTCCCAATATAAACTAGATTATTCATGAGAAAACTAAAATATTCTATTATTAACAAAGTCATATAAATAACTTGTTTTGAACGTTATCAAAATGTAATTACTTTGCTAACTAGCTAGAGAGATAGTTACATGGCCTCAATATTATGTTCATTGCTACAAGTTTCAAACATTTGACTACAACTCAAGTAAAACAACAATGAACAGTGGAGTATGTATTAAAGGATCCTACAATAACGATTCTGAAAGTGACTATTATGGTAGGCTGGTCGAAGTGATACAATTACAATACCCCAATGCATCCAATAAGTGAACTACTGTTGTGCTTTTCAAGTGTAATTGGTTTGATCCTCAAATGGATATAGGATGGAAGGTCCATAGACGTTTTGGCTTGCTTGATATAAATCACAAAAAGAAGTTTTTAAAATATGAGCTTTTCATATTGGCAAAGCAATCTCAGCAAGTTTATTTTGCTGAATATCCTAGCAAGAGGAAAGAAAGAATTGATTGGTGGGTTGTTTTTAGTGTAAAAGCTAGATATATGATCAATGCCCCAAGCATGCCTTACCAAAAAGAGAATTCTAGAAATTCTATACCTATGTCAAATGATGATGAGCTTTTTAATCTATGCTCTACAGGTGGTGAAGAGGAATAAGTGGAATTAAAAGACGATGAAGAAGAAGAAAGTGTTGAATTTCCAGAGAAACATGATGAATAGTGAATTGGGTGTGCAGTAGGAAGAATATATAGTTTATTGTGATAGTCAAAGTGTGTTAAACATGATGAATTGTTTTGGATGTGTTAATCAATGCGCCTGTGCAATTAACGCATCAATCTTCGTTTTGTTGGTGCAGCCTTCTTTGACTTTTAAAACAAAATGTGTTTTTTTTCTTCAAACTTGTGTGTGTCCCACATGTCGGAGGGACCCACAACAATTCTCCCCCTCCCGACTACATGGTGGGACTCTCCATTCCTGCTGCTTTGACAAGGGGGAGGGGGTGGAGGTCGACGCTGTTGGAAGAAGAAAAAAAGAAAAAAAGAAAAGAAAAGAAAGGAGAATTCTAAAGCTTCTAGACCATTCCGGTTCGATTCGAACCGGTTTGGTCTAATTCTATGATCTAATTCTATGATTTGGCTTCAATTTGCCTTGTTTTTTCCGAGTTTTTCGGTCTTGGTTTTCGAAAAATCGAATTGGTTTACGGTCCCAGTTTACGCTAGCAATAATAAAATACTAGCTGGTATAATCTCATTGGTTGAAATAAAAAATTTAATTTTTAAATGAAAATTCTATGAAATTAAATTTTCGGGTCATTTCAATCTCCCCCCCTTATAAAGAAATTCGTCCTCAAATTTTAGAAATGAGCAAGAAATAGGAATGCAACTAGAAAAGAAAGCACGTAAGGATATTTAACAAACAAATTATCATTTGATTGACATCCAAGAATAAATGAATGAAAGGTTTCATTATAACTCAAACCCCTTAAACTAGCAAACAAGGTTCCATCAACCTCAAAATGTATTCGTTCAACCATCTATTACATCTATTGTCACTTGATTAAAACTCACAGGAAACTTAAGTCTATTACTATAACCTCCAATTTCTATTAAAACTTAAGTCTATTACTATAACCTCCAATTTCTATTATCAGTCAGCGACTGAAATCTTTAGAAAATCTTTCTTTGAATTTACAATAAAACCAAATTTATCAAGAAAATACATAATATATATCATACATGTTTCTCAAGATTATATAGTTTTTATTTGAAAATTTAAATTTTATTACTTATTTTTCCATGAAAACCATGTTCCAATAAAGTTGAAAATACACAATGATAATGTCAAAAGGCTTTTCCATCAATCTAACCAAAACACATATTCTATGAAAGCAAAATATATTGGTAAGGGTTAAATACATAGCTTATGAAAATTAAAAAAAAAAATTGAAATTTGATTTACTTATAATAAGGATTAACTCATTTAGTTTACATATGTTATCAGTACATCTTTGCTTAATCAAAAGTTTGAAAACTATTTCTTTAATTCAAAAAAAGAAAGAAAAGAAAAAAAAAAAAAAACCATTGTCTATTAGTTATCACAAGGGCGACTTGAGCTTCAACTCTCTTGGGTTCTTTGAACCTTAATATAAGTCCTTAATCTTCCCCATAATACTTCTAATCTATAGACTGGGTGGCAACTATTAGATAGCTTCCTGAACTAATGACCGTCACTGTACACAAATTAATTCATGCCTCTACAAAGATTTAAATGCTTTCAACTCACACTATCACTTTCGCTTTAACTTAATCTCTCAAGTTGCCCTAAAACTTATCGTCTAATGGACTTTCATAATAACACCTTTCATCTCTCTTAGCTCTTATATTTTTAATAACTTTTCATTCCACCAATGTTGCTATTAGTTCATCCTAAGGACATCAAATACTCTTATTAATTATTTTGTCCGCTTGGTTTCTTTCATACTACTAATCATCATCACTAATGACTTACCTAATCAGCAACATTTTAACCTAAAATTTATTACTTGCCCTAAATATTCACCTTTTACCTAATATTCATCAATACTAATAAAATTCCTTAAGCCCCAAAGTATTGACGCTTTACCATCCAAATATCACATCAAATCGATCTCATCATCAAATCGATCTCATTAACTCCTTAGAGTCTGATTTACATATACTATTAACTTATTTACTCTTTTGTCCATATCCTCCTGAATTACAATTTCAAACCATAGTGCTAACATTTTAATTAGTCTTATTTAACTAAGTGTTAGGCACTATAAGTGGAACTATTAACTTAAAATTAGCATCTATCTAATGCTAACTTCTATCAAATTCAAATTCAACTCACCTGTCTCACCTATCTTTAACTTCATGTTTGACTTCAAAATTTTCAACCAATCTAGTAAGGGATTCATAAATTCCTCTCATTTTTATCTATCACTTACTCCTCATATATATTACAACTCGTCATATATTATTCCTTATACCCTTAAACTCTTCAAGTCCAATCCTAATGTTATTTCTTCCGTTTATTACGTTAAACATTCATATACTCCAAATCAAATCGCCACTTAACTTCTATACCAAAATCGGTTATCCGACATTCCAGCTTTCATGTTCTCAACTTGACTACTAATTATCTACTTATTATTATCACCACCAGTCTTATTCTTCTTTTTCCAATCTTCTTTCAAATTTTACTATCCTTGTATTCATTTCATTTTATGATCTAACCCAATTGGCCCTGTGATATAAATAGACAATTTTCAAAGACAATTTTCAAAATAATTTTCTATATAAATAATCAATTTCAAATTATTTATCCTAACATAATTTAAATTAAAAATTAAAATGGGATTTTAAATTTAAATATCAATTATCAAGTAAATAAAACAATAAAAAGAGTATCTTTTGAATAAATTCTAAAGAAATTCAGTAGCTGAGCTGAATACTAAAATACCGATTCCTAATCACCCAAAGTTCATCAATCCGCCATACAAATGAAAAACCATTTTATTCTCTATACTATCCTATTCACTGTAGGAATAGAGCTCACATGAAAAGTAGTGTAAAGTAGGTGTACTGGGTGATCAGGCCAATCCACTACAACAAGTATTACTCTATTCCCTAAGCCCTAAGGGTTGAAATACAACTCTAGCCGCCTATAGGTATTGCGATGGGTCATCCCTATTGTCCACTACTTTCACCCTAATCCCTCATTACTTCTTTCTATGGATCCATTGGTTTTAAACACAACAGGTGTGGATTTTTCCTTCAAGGGTTAAGCCGCGTCCACTGTAACGCCCCATTTTTTTTCCTGTGTTTTAATAGTAGTTTTACCCAGGTCTGTGGAATAGTACCACCGTCCGGAAGTTGGTAATTAATTTTGGTCCGAAAAAATTACTATTTAATGTTTTATATTTTATTTAAACATTTTTGGAGCATGTATGCCATGGTTTTTTATGGGTGAAAGTAAGTAAAGGAATATTTTTGGAGAATTAAGAATACTTAAGTGAATAGTGAATTATGGTGTTATATTAAGTAAGAAATTTGAGCAAGTTATTTTTTTTATGGAGGAATAAATTGAGGAATTATTTTTAATGGAATAAAATTAGAGACTTTTTGTGGAGATAAATAATATTTGAAAGGAATTTAATTGGAGAAATATTTGGGAGGAGAATACCAAATCCTCCAATTTGGAGAAAAGACCAAAATACCCCCTTAGTCTTTAATAGCAAACTATCATTATTGAGCACCACTTTTGCCTTCTTCTTCTCCATAACACGTTTCCTTCTTCTGCCTTAGAGGCCAAATTGGGAATTTTTGGGCCTTAGGGGCCAAAATGTGAATTTTTGGGCCTTAGGGGCCAAAATGTGATTTTTGGGCCTTAGGGGTCCAGATTGAGGATTTTCGGGCCTTAGGGGCCAAAATGTGAATTTTTGGGCCTTAGGGGTCCAGATTGAGAATTTTCGGGTCTTAGGGGCCAAAATGTGAATTTTGGGCCTTAGGGCGGCCGCCGCCTTTAAGGGCGGCCGGGAAAACTGGCTTTTTGAGCCTCAAAATTTAGGTATTTACACTTCCATGTAGAGGGTGGAGAGCCTTCTAATAAGGATAAAGGCAAGACCAAAGCTTGAGAAGCTTTGATTAAAGCTTGTTAAAGCTTGTTTGAAAGGTTAGTGTTGCCATAAACACACTTACCTTACTCAAATTTTTGAATTTTGTGCCTTTATGCTATTATGTGTATATTTTGAGATTTTTTGTATGAAATGATTGGGTTGTTGAATGATTGATTTGTTGAATTTTGGTTGCAATAACATGCTCTTGGGTGATGTTTGATGAGTATTTATGTTGTGGTAGACATTTCTCCCTTGTATCTTTGTTGCTCATGTTCCTTTCATGGGTAAAGTAAGCTGAATTTGGGAAAAACGTGTTTTTGAGTGAGATTAAGAACCATTTTTTGATCCTTTCTAGTTTCTATTTGTATCTGAGTCCTTGATAAAGGTTGTAGGTCTATCTCTTAGATTTCCAACCCATCCTCTTGTGTCCAATTTGGAGATACATAGCTCAACTTATGGCTGAAACACCCAAACTGACTCTGTTTGTGTCGGGCCACATGCATCACTGACTTAGTGCCCATTTTGACCACTATAATGACAAGATAGGTTCTGGGAGTTCTTCATAAAAGATTTGTTTCCCTGTGTCTTGAGAATTCTCTCGTTCTGAAATTGGTTTAATTTTGAGTGTGGGGTTTAGTAGAAATTCAAGAAACAATGGACTTGGTTCTGCTGAATCAGGTCTGGTCTGTCATTCTGTGTTCCTAGCTTTGTTTTGTTGTCTTCCATATTGATCTGGGCTGTGATCCCTTCATAACATTTGCAGGACTTTGTCTTATCTTTCTAACGACTCTAATTTCATTTAATTTGGAGACCCATAGCTCCGGTTATGTTTTAAAAACACAGCAAAGGTCCATGTTGTTTTTATGCTGGAAATTTTCTATGTTAAGTCATTTTGTTTAAGTATGAGAATTTTTATGAATTACTTAAGTTTAAATTAAGTTTTTATTATGAGAAGACATGAGAAGACTAAAGGAAAATGAATTTTATGAGAAATGTTTTTGGGCTCTAATATACTTGGTGTGAATTTGATGGCATGGATTTGATTTAATTATGTAATGATAGAGCATGCTCGCAGTTTGACCATTATGATAAGAAAGCTATGATCATATGCTAGACACGTGGGTGTCTTATGTTAAGGGGCGGACGCGCTCTATATGTTATGAAAAGGTTGGGCGACCTAAAAAGGCCATTATGAATAAGCATGAAAACTTATCTGCTTCTTTTTCTCCTAAGTGTATGTGAGCCTTATACAATATTTTTAAGGAAGTGAAATAAAATGAGATCACCATTATTTAATAACTCTTTAATTTACCAACAACTTATTTAGATATCAAATGAAATTTTCTAAAAGCATGATGTGTTTGGTGTGCATATGTACTGCATGTTCAAATTTATGATTTTATGTATATAAATGAAATTGTTTTTAAGTATGTTGTTCATCAACAACATTGGTTTGTTGTGTTTTATGAGACCACTGAGTTTTTATACTCAGCGCGTTGATTTTATCACGCGCAGGGTTGGAGATTGGTGCTTGCCTGCTTAAAGACCTGAAATTAGCCTCAGAGTTGAAGAGATCTTTTTGGTAAGTTGATTAGTAATTTTATGTAACTAAAATTAATGGCATGTTATAAGTATTTACATTTTTGGAGACTGTATTATTTCAATTTTATAAACTTAAGCATGTTTATTGTAATTATTTTGGTGTATATATATTATATATTGGGAGATAAACTTGGACTTATTTAATGGTTAGAACATTAGAAGTTGATATATTTAAATGAATGTATTGAAGTGATGAATATTTTAATGTTATTGAGGAACTATGGAGTTATGAAATTATAGAAGTGCTATTGTGTTGTTATTGGAGTTTGATGGGGTTTGGAGTTTTTATATTGGGAGTGCTTTGTATTCATATGTTTGGCAACTTCTATTTTTAGGGGAAACTCTTGCAGTTTTTCTGTAGGATTCTCCCAAATCATTTCAAAACAGAATACTATTACTTGCTAAACTTGTGAATACTAAGTCACTTCTAATTCATAATATGATTGTTTGATTTATATGTAGGTTAGGACGGTGAGGACGGTGCCTCCGGCACCGAATGTGGCATCCACCGTTGGGTCTTTCGGGATCGGGCGACGGGTGTTACATCCACCCTCCCTAAGAAGGAAATTCCCAAGCTTCTTTCCTTATGTTGGTTACGGCCGATCCCAACATAAAGAAATTTCGTATACTCCGCAGTTGTGTCCTAGAACCCTAACCTATGCTCTGATACCAACTTTGTCACGGCCCGATTCCATGGGCCGGACTGGCATTAGGGCCCAGGTAAGCTTAAGGCCCCCGAGGCCCGTAGTAAGCCTGAAACACTAGAATCTATTTTATCCTCGTATAAAATCCTCAACATTCAGCAAATGATTATGAAAAATAAACCTCAAAATTTTATTATTTTCGGCCCAAGTTTATCTTCTACAAGCATTCCATAGTTCGGGGCCAATTTTACAAATACATCACATTCTAATATGGGCTTACAGAATTATTTCGTCTAAACGTTAATACACGACTAAATGTATGGTAATTTCTACAACTGCAGAGTCACTAACTCCTTTGGTAATATATAGCTTTGTATATACATAAATTAACATAGGTAAAATAATTGGTGGAAAATAGGAAAAATTCCTCTATTTTCCCCCTGCGCGGAGGAACATAGCCTAAATCGGATTTAAGAAAAACTTACTTCCTTGAAAACATCAAATAAAAATGTGAAGTTTTTCTAAAGACGTAATAATTTTTGCAACAACACACGCAGTCACACAAATGTTAAACAATCAATCTAGTCAATCCGACTAGTTATATGCTCAACGCAGCCCAGTCATACCAAATGGCAAATCACCCAGCACTCACAATCGATTTAACATCTTCATATAATCAAAATCACGTGGAAAATTAGTCAGTGGTCGTCACCGAAACCCCGATGAGCCGTTCCTCCCACATGGCTCATCCTCCTCGCATTGCACAGGGAGCGATCCCCCAATACTGGCCAACCGGTCTACATCCTCCACTTGACCAGCCCTCTCATTGTTTTTCTATCCTCTCTTTTCTTTTTCATACCAACAGAAGCAACTCGGTGGTCTCCATCCAATCTAGATCATCAAGCGCTCACAACAGGAAGGCCACCCTGCGGGCTGCGATCAAATCTAGACTGTCTGGTGGCGCAACGACGAGAAGCCACACCCGTGGTTAACGGTAGGTAACGGTAGGTGCACATGGTGCCGATGCTCCCATTTACCCGGCAACAGAAATCAGAATCAAGGAATCCATATAACAGAATCAGAATATAACAGAAATCAAGAATCAGGATCCGTATAACAGAAACAGTCTCAACAACCCATGGTGACCCACTTCATCCCAATTCCACACAAACAAAAGAACAAGCAATATCAAACAAACACAATTAATGCAGTATTGCACATTAAATGCAAGCATATTAATCCAATTAAACATCGTATGCAATGCACAATTAGACCATCCAAATCAAATGCAAATAAATAAAGTAAAAATAGTGTTAAAAAATAAAACAACAATAATAAAAATAAATAATAATAATAATAATAATAAACAATAATAATAAAAAAATAAATAAGTAATTGAATATTAAAAATAAATAATGAATGATAGTAAATATTAGTGCCACTTTATTTACTATGTATTAAGTTAATATGAATTAATCTAAATAACTTTTAATTAATGTTGTCCAATTAAAAACTAGTTAAAGTTCTTACGAATTTCGGCAAGTACCTCCTAAAAATTGGACTATCGACTCCCCTAAAAATTGGACTATCGACATGCTTAAATATCACAATATTATTGTATATTTATCAATCAATGCACACAGCCCATCCGTCTGGCAATCAATCAATTCAAAACCCCATCCTCCTTCCAAAACAGCAATGTCAACACTCAACCATTAATTTGCAACAATCAAATACTCATATGTTTATACCATAGGCTATAATTCAAAGAGTCAATTAAAATGGGTACTGCCAACCCAAGGGAATCAAGGTCTCCTAAACAAAACCCTTACACTATATGCCAATTACCTCACTTCCCAATATAAACTAGATTATTCATGAGAAAACTAAAATATTCTATTATTAACAAAGTCATATAAATAACTTGTTTTGAACGTTATCAAAATGTAATTACTTTGCTAACTAGCTAGAGAGATAGTTACATGGCCTCAATATTATGTTCATTGCTACAAGTTTCAAACATTTGACTACAACTCAAGTAAAACAACAATGAACAGTGGAGTATGTATTAAAGGATCCTACAATAACGATTCTGAAAGTGACTATTATGGTAGGCTGGTCGAAGTGATACAATTACAATACCCCAATGCATCCAATAAGTGAACTACTGTTGTGCTTTTCAAGTGTAATTGGTTTGATCCTCAAATGGATATAGGATGGAAGGTCCATAGACGTTTTGGCTTGCTTGATATAAATCACAAAAAGAAGTTTTTAAAATATGAGCTTTTCATATTGGCAAAGCAATCTCAGCAAGTTTATTTTGCTGAATATCCTAGCAAGAGGAAAGAAAGAATTGATTGGTGGGTTGTTTTTAGTGTAAAAGCTAGATATATGATCAATGCCCCAAGCATGCCTTACCAAAAAGAGAATTCTAGAAATTCTATACCTATGTCAAATGATGATGAGCTTTTTAATCTATGCTCTACAGGTGGTGAAGAGGAATAAGTGGAATTAAAAGACGATGAAGAAGAAGAAAGTGTTGAATTTCCAGAGAAACATGATGAATAGTGAATTGGGTGTGCAGTAGGAAGAATATATAGTTTATTGTGATAGTCAAAGTGTGTTAAACATGATGAATTGTTTTGGATGTGTTAATCAATGCGCCTGTGCAATTAACGCATCAATCTTCGTTTTGTTGGTGCAGCCTTCTTTGACTTTTAAAACAAAATGTGTTTTTTTTCTTCAAACTTGTGTGTGTCCCACATGTCGGAGGGACCCACAACAATTCTCCCCCTCCCGACTACATGGTGGGACTCTCCATTCCTGCTGCTTTGACTGGTGGGGACTCTCCATTCCTGCTGCTTTTGACACACAGTTTGAACTTTTCCTTCGAAACATGCTCCTTCGGAACAACCTTTGTCAATATATCTGCAGCATTTCTGTCTGTGTGGATTTTTCGCAATTGGAACTGCTTCTCTTCAATGGCAGATCTAAGCCAATGATATCTTACATCAATGTGTTTCGTTTGTGCATGATACATAGTATTTTTGCTCAAGTCTAATACACTTTGACTATCACAATAAACTATATATTCTTCCTACTGCACAACCAATTCTTGAAAGAATCGCTTTAACCAAAGCATTTCCTTTCCTGCTTCCGTTGCTGCAACATACTCTGCTTCGGTCGTTGATAACGAAACACATTTTGTTGTAATCTCGACTGCCATGAAATAGCCCCCTAAGAATGTAAATAGGTATCCTGATGTAGATTTTCTTTCATCAAGATCACCGGCCATATCTGCATCTGTGTAACCAACAAGTGCAAGCTTTTCGCCTCCAAAAGTTAAACATAACTTTGAAGTTCCTCTCAGGTATCTGAAGATCCACTTTGCTGCTTCCCAATGTGTCTTCTGGGGATTTGACAGAAATCGGCTCACAACGCCAACTACATGAGCGATATCTGGTCTCGTACACACCATTGCTGACGCGGAACCCAATGAAAATAAATTTCATGAACTCAATGACAAGTTTTGGAATAGATCAAAGATCTAGAATAAATTCCCCTCTATGGCACCTAAATTCCCCTCTAATGGCACCCAAAGTCTTAAAGAAGCAAAGAACACCAATGAAATAAGAGTAAAAGAATAATAAAGCCACAAAGAACTTGATAGTTTAACCTTGATTTCTTTGATGCAACTTAAGAAGAATGCATCTCTACAGCTCTCTAAAAAAACATGAACACGCCTAGCATGAAGAAATATCTTTAATTCATTAATTGTTGATTTTGAAAATTAGG
The DNA here is from genome assembly GCF_014843425.1 of Jatropha curcas. The sequence continues at coordinate 518,011 of NW_023590991.1, forward strand.
AGCCGTGCCAAGCGATATGGAGCAGCCGTATCACTATTTGTTCAAGCCCAAATAACACGAGAACTTCATGATGTCGCATTTAACACGTGTTGTGAGGACCTTGAAGGCATTCCTAGGCTCCTAATGTTGCTACAGTGCCCGTGCCAATAAGTTTGACTTTGCTACAGTAAATTTGAACTTGACTTTGCTACAGTTGCTACACACTGGTGCAACTCGCGAGCGCGAGCTTGACCTGCGTGAGTGCGAGAAGTGCAAAGGACAGGCAGAGGGTTAGGCAGCGTAACTCGCGAGCGCGAGTTTCACATACGCGAGCGCGACCACATCTCGCGAGCGCGACTCTACCGTGCGCGAGCGCGAGAAGCGCAAAGGAGAGGCAGAGAGTTAGGCAGCGCGCGGAGGCGCGATTTCCAACATGCGCCGGGCGAGCGACATTCGCTGAGCGCGAACCTTCACTGTCGCGAGCGCGAGAAGCGCAAAGGAGAGGCAGTGAGTTTTGAGTTACGGCGCGCAAACTCGCAGAGCGCGATTTCCAAACATGCGCGAGCGCGAGCGAGCGACACTTCGCTAGCGCGAAGCCTTCACTGCGCCGTCTGAGATGCGCGAGTTTAGCGCAAAGGAGAGGCAGCTGAGTTAGGCAGCGCAAATCGCACGAGCGCGATTCCAACATGCGCGAGCGCGAGCGCACTCGCGAGCGCGAACCTTTCCACTGCGCGTGACCGCGCAGAGAAGCGCAAAGGAGATTTGCAGTTGAGCTTGCTACGGCCTGGGTGTGCCACTTGCATGGGCGTTTGCTATTCCAAACATTGGTTCAAACCATTCAACTTGGCATTCTGATTAATGTGAGAAACTTAGGTGTTCCTTCAAGTTCTCATAGCACTTGTTTGAAAGCAAGGTCATGGAGGCTCTTGTGTGATTTTTTCTTGAATATATTAAAGACATGGTTGCTCCATTAATTCTTTGCACGGCTTCTTGTAAATGGTTTTCCATTTAGGGAAGTGCCCTTAATGGATTGCCATTGTTGTGGTCCTTGTTTCATTGAGCTCCATAGGTGGTTGGTTGGTTAGTGGATCGTATTTCAATTGCGTACATTTTTCAAACTTCCGACCGCTGGAGGAATATGGAACTTTTTGACAATTTTCCCTTTTTTCTCTGGTTATGGGTAGATTTCTTACTCCAACTTAATTGAGCGGCCAAGCGGGCTACAGTTATAACTGGTTTAGCATTCTTCATATGAAACCTCTTCTAGGGAACTCGTTCAATATATTTCCCTACGCTTAAAACCATAAACTTGCAAGACTTTCTGTCTCTTGTAATCTCCATTCCGGAGAATTCCTTGCCAATCCAAATTCCTTCATGGTCAAATGCTTTTGACAATCACTCTTTAACCTGCTAATCATATTGATGCATTCTGGTCAACCGATTAGGCATCATCAAATATAAGAAGAAGGATGATTAAATTTAACATCATGGAATTTATGGACTATACCACAAGGATCTGCATATGTCCTTTTTGTAATCCTTGCATTCACCATTACAAGAATCAAACATTCTATACCATTATCGCGATGCTTGTTTCAACTCATACAAGCTCTTCTTCAAGCGACAAACCATGTCCTTCTTTTCCCTTGACCTTGAAACCGTTTCTGGTTGTTCCATATAGGTTTCTTCCTCTAGATCCCCATGCGAATGTTAGTTCTTTACATTTAAACTGCTTCTAACTTCAAGATTCAAAATGGTACTAGACCGTAGCATAACTCGAATAGAACTCATTTTCACAACTGGCTGAAAAAATTCTCATCAAAGTCAATACCTTTCTTTTTGAGTTAAAGCCTTGATGAAACCAATTGCGAGCTTTGTAATCTTCACTAGGTTGCCATCCATTTTTCTTCAGTTTGTACACCCATTTGTTTCTTTTGAGTGTTCTCTTCACTTTTTGGAAGTTTTCCGCGCCTCATATGTTATCAATTTCTTTTTCAAGAATTCATTCTCCTCTTGCATGGGGCCTATTGTCCAGCAATCTTTAATCTTTGCAAGATTGCACATCTTTGAAAGCTCTCTTGGCTCCCCCCTCATCAGAAATCAAAATGTTAATCAGAACTAGGGTACCTTGTAGATGTGGCATTCTCTGGTTGACTTTTTTTAACTGAGGTTCAACCTCTTTCTTGGTTGGAACAGGGTTCTCTGCCTCCCCCTGCTCAATAACCTCCGCATCCACTGGTTATTCATCTACAATCGCCTCTTTGATCCCCCATGACTGGCTCTCTTCTTTCTTTCCCTTTTTGATTCTGGCATTTTTCCTCTCGTGACCATCATTTGTAGAATGCTTCTTGGTCAAAATACATAACAAAAAACAAATCACTTGTGGGATTCTCACAAGTATGTATCTGCCACGATCCCATTCTCGTGGAATACTATATCTCGGTTCGGGAAACTTTCTTTTCCCACTTGGATCTTAATTAACCTGTAGCCAAACTCTTCGGTGCTCCATAACCGAAAAAAAGTTAGCGAGGAACTAATTTTCTCAAGATTTTTGATCTCTTCTTCTTCGGAACATGCATAATTGCCTGCAGCCAAAAAATACCCTCAGTGAGATGTTTATGAAATATTTCTACCTGTCCAGACCTTTTCTCCGGGATATCAAAAATCCAAAGGTGCTGAGGTATCGGTGGGATTTAGGTGGACAGCAATATTGACAGCTTGCTCCCAAATGGCCTTAGGTAAGTTGGCCATTTTAATCATTGGATCTGACTTCTTTCAACAATGGTGCAATTCATCCATTCAGCAATGCCGGTGTGTTGAGTGCCGTACCAATTGAACTGTCTTTTTCATGCCTGATACCATGCTGACTTAATTAATTCTCTAAACTCCTTAGAGATGTATTCACCACCATTATCCGTGCGCAAACACTTTTAATGCACTCCATTCTCCCTTTTCCACCATTGCATGGAATTGTTGAAAAGTGCTCTGAATACCATTGGTCCTTTGTGCACAACAAAATTTATCCATGTTTTTCCATGAGAAATCATTCAATGAAGGTTTAGAAAAATTAATTCTACTCCTCTAAGTGATTTCTACCCTCCACGGGACCACCATACGTCAGAGTTGTGCCAACTCCAACTTTATGTCTCTTTCCGCGTTCTTAGAGCTTTTCTGAAATGAGGACACGATTGTTGTTCCTAAATTAAACAGATGATCACAAAGCGGTTTATTTTACCTTTACGCTAATTGGGAATGCAGGGACTTTCTTAGCCAACATATCTCAACCTTTCTCACTAACGTGCACCAGTCGCCTATGCCAACAAATTTGGTGAAGCATCATCGTGCAACTGTATTCATTTGACCCGCACATTATTGTTGTGTGCGTCTTATACAGCGAGCAAACATAATTTTCCTCTCGCACCACCAAAAGACCTTTAGTTGAGTTTCCAGTTACTGTCACCTATATGAGGTGATAGCCTTCCTTGTCCAGTACATTGAAAGGGCAGCAGGTTCAACCAAGACAGGGATATGTTCCCACATTTTTAAGTATTAATGTTGCACCCGGACACTTGTCTTATGCATACATTCATCGATTCCCACCATTTGACGGGACACTTATTATTTTCCCATTCTAAATAGTGCCAAAATCTCCTCTTTATAAGTTGGAAAAGTATTCCCCTTTTTTCGAACACAAGTGGTTATGAAGCACCGGAGTTCTTACTATCCACTCGGTTATCTGACATCAACATGACAGCAATCTGCATTATGAGTGACTAAAGTCACCTTCACCATCTTCTGCTAGTACTATAGCGAGATTGTGTTTCTGTCATTCTTCCTGTCTTCGATTTGCATTATCCTATTTGAGTACACGGGCAATTCCTTTGGAGATGACCTTTCCTCTGCCGCAATGATTAACACTTTTCTCATTTTCTCTGAACTTGGATCTACCACCTGACTTTTCATGCCTTTGGACCTCTACTCTTGCTCTGGCCCCCTATTTCTCTGTGACAAGGGCTTGTGAACTCGTACTTGGTAAAAACATCTCTTCTTCCTAGTTTTCTTCATTGAGTAAAGTCTATTTTTTACCATAGACATTGTTACACACCATTTGGAGCTGATTACAAGAGTATCCTAACTATTCTGTAGAGATCCCAACAGTTTAGGGGCATGCTTGCATCTCGTCATCCAAGGACATACCGTTAACTGTTAACTCAGTTACGAAGTCCTTCAAAATCATTCACGGTGTTGTGAATCTGATCGCCCCCTCTAACAGACTTTCAAGGTTTCATGACTTTTCGAATCACGAAACACTTTACTTGAGCAAAGCATTTTGTAGCCTCGTATTATTCTCTAATTTCTTCTAGAGGACTTGGGGATCTTTTTTATTTCTCACGTGGTGTATTAGGCTAGCATCTATCCATTGGCTTATTGTACCCAATTGTCTGCTTTTTTTTAACTTATCCCACTGCCTTTCTTTCATTTCTTCTGGCTCTTGCACTGTCACCTTCCAATTTAGATCGTATAGATCTTTTTGCCAATTGAGGTAAGTCCTCCATTCTAGATTTCCACATTGAATAATTCAAATCCGTCAATTTTGACATTGCCCCATCGTTAGCCATGTCCGAATTCTTTGAATCTGAAAAATTTTTACTATTCACGAAATTCCACTATTCTAATCTGAATTAGTAACTTTGTAGAAAACTGACATAAGTTTAACCAACCAAAGGCTCTGAATACCATGTTTGTTGTTGCCATCAGCTCTGATTACTACTTGTTGGGCCCTCACAAAATTTAAGAGAAAATTACGCGGTGAAATTTAATCAAAATTATGACACAGGAAATTTATGTGGTTTCACCCTCAACAGTTTAGGGTTACGTCCACGGGACAACTCCGAATAATTCTTCTACTAAATAAAAGTAGTTAGGTGTTATGAAATTAATCTCAAAATTAATTTCCATAATAACCTAGATCATGCAAACTAACTAGATTCAACAAAAATAGATTTGAATAAAAAGGTTGCGTACCTGACATCGTTGTTTGGTCGATCTTGATGTAGCAATAGGTTTGCAGCCTCTCCAGAGAAGTGAAGAATTCAATTTAGCGGAAGCAGTACGAAAGGAACGTTAAAACTGAATCGTATTCAACTCCTCTGGGGACCACGACCTTTATATACCTGTAGCGTTTAGTACAATTTTCCTATTTCGGTCCCTTTTAACAAGAATAGAAATTAGTATAATGGTCTCTACACTTAATATATCATAAATCAGCTGATACCTCAATAGTCAATTATTCACAAATCAAGACCACTTTGAAATTGACTTTACAATCTTAGACTGTTGTAGTATTTATTTACATATTAAGCCCACAATAGAAAAATTAATCCAACCCAATCTCCCACTGGGCGACAATATGTTTAAATAAAATACATACATCAAAATGAGCTCAATCAAATGCCAGTCCATACAAAGGTAATCCATAAACAATCTTGTCCATTTAGTTATATTTGATAAAGAACTGAAGAAACATTCGCCATAGATCTCATGGACTAAGTTCATCATCACACATTACCAATACCCTAAATGACATAGATTCATTATAGAAGTGTAGCCATGAAAAGTACATTGTAATGTGATCATCATGGTCTGTTTCAAACTGGTCACCACAAAAGTGAGATCAAGCAAAACAATATTGATACATAGTGTAACCATCAACCAAATTGAACTCAACAAAATTTCATTTAACATAATAAAACATATCCAAAAAAACAAATAGAGCATTTCAAAAAAATACATAATGTATACAAAAGAGCAAACTTCCCACTAAACTAGACCAGTCTTCAACAAAACGATACCCATATGAAGCGGTGTGCTCATGGAAAACTTTCGGTATCACTTGCCTTTGTAAGCAGTGATCCGGCAATCATTAGAGTTTTTTCCAATATTGCTTTAAGGATATCTGTCCACTCTGTACCCTCTCCTTTCACAGCCAAGAACTTTAATCTCAATGTGTTTTGATCGAGAAAGAGCTCCTGTTGTTATTGGAGAATAAACGGCTGACCTGCTGTCACAATAACAACTTCAGTGGTCTTTTATATCCACTTACTACACGCAGCCCAATGACAAGGTTTCTCAGCCAAATAGGCTTGATTGGATGCCTATAAGATGCTACAAATTCAGCTTCCATTGGGTGGAGGTTGCCTAGAGTTTATTTCACACTCTTTCCAAGAATAGCACTTGCCAAGCAATAGAAAAAAACAGTAAGCCAGATGTGGATTTTCTACTGTCCTTGGGCATCCATCCGAAATCAGAATCAGTATACCCAAATGATCTCAGCTGATCTAATCTCCTATATGTGAGCATATGTCCCTTATTCCTCCTGAAGATATCTCATGACTCTTATTGGCTGCTTTTCCAATGATCCATTCCTGGATATGCTGAGATATCTACCCTAACATGCCAACTATAAAAGAAATGTCTGGACAAGTACAAACTGAACATACATAAGACCTTCTACAAGCTTTTACGCATAAGAACTCTTTTTGCATTTTTCCTGATTTCAAGTTCACTCCTTTGACATTGTTGAATACTAAATTTATACACCTTTTTGCATAGGGTATCCAATGGTTTAAATTCTGCATTACTAAATCTTCTGAGCACTTTATCAACATAGCCTTTGTGATAATCAAGAATACCTCGAGAATCGTTCTCGATTGTATCTGAATCTCTCCCTTAAAACAAAAGACAGCTTTCACCTAAATTTTTCATCTCAAAAATGCTTTGGAAAGGAAAAACTTTGGTTTCATGCAGCAAGACTTTACAATTAGTTAGCAGAAGTATGTCATCAACATATAAGACCAAAAAGGATAAACCTACTCCCACTGAACTTATGGTACACCACCAATTTTCAACGCATTTGGCCTCAAAACAAAACCGAGACAATTACTTGGTGACTTAAGTACCATGACGAGAGAGAAGCTTGCTTGAGTCCATAAATGGATTTTCATTAATTTGGCTACCAGATGTTTGGATCTCCAATTACAAAATTTTTCTGGTTGCACCCAATATATATTGTTTCATCAATGTCGGCCATTGATGAAACGCAGCTTAACATCCATTTTGATTGAAGCTCAAGATCAAGATTTGCCAACTTAAGGCCTGATTGTCCTAAAGAATTTCCTTCGAAGAAACTGGAGAGAAGGTTTTCTTTATAGTCAATCCCTTAACTTTGATAAAGCCGTTTTGCTTAAAGACCGTGCTTTAAATATCTTTCCACATTTTCCTTGAGAATCCCTTTTGGTTTTTAAATATCCATTTGCAAACCAATGGGTTTTCTTTCCTTCAGGTAATTGAACAAGATCCCAAACTTGTTTGTCTTGCATAGACTTGTATACTTTTCTCATGCCTCAGTCCACTTAGAGCAGTCAGAACTTCTCATGGGCTGATAGAAAACTAACTGGATTCATCATTCTATCATGTCTACAGTATCCTCATTGTTCCTGAAGAAACACTATTATAATCATCTGGGAAATAACACTTCTTCTCTCCCTAGGTAGTCTTCCCTCAAAGGCATTTTGAACAGGCTCTAATTCTTGAGGTTGTTGAATTTGTTCTTGAGGGAAGGAATAGCATTGTCTTGAATTGGATCTTGATAGCCGACAGGAAGCAACTGGACGTCTGTACGCTATCAGAAAACAACAAAAAATGAGAACGAACTATCCTTACTTGGTTCCTCTTTCAAAGACAATGTTTTCTTTCTTTAATTTTCTTCCCTCCAAAATCAACATCCTTCAAAAAAAATGTTGCAATTTTCTCATTTCAAAAAAAGCTTCTGGAAGCTAGGATTATAAAACTTATACCCCCTTAGACCGCCTCAGAATATACCAACAAAGTAGTGCTTGTATAGTTTTTGGAGTCCAGTTTTGTTTCATCGGCTTTTAAGGCCTTGCTTCAGCTGGACATCCCAAACATGAAGATGCTTTAGACTAGGCTTACGTCTAGTCCAAAGTTCATTTTAAGGGTGTTTTAGCAAGCTTGCTTTAGATAGGAAATCCTATTGAAGTAATATAAGCTGCTGTCTTTAACGCTTTCACCCCACAGAGACTCGGCTTAAAGTAGAATACTAATCATACTCCTTACCAATCCATAAGAGTCCTTATTACGTCTCTCAGATACACCATTCATGCGGAGTACCAGGCATTGTTTATTGAGGGGAGCAATTCCACATTCCTATAGGGGAAAAGCGCAAAAGTCCTGACGTTGTTTCGCCTGAACCGTCATTATTTACCATAATATTCACCACCACGCGTCAGATCGAACAGATTTAATCTTCTTTCCTAGTGATTTTTCAACTTCGGGGCTTTAATAGATTTTAAACCGTCCAAAGACTCAGATTTCATTGATGAGATATAATAACATAACGAGAAAATAGTCATCAATGAATGATATTAAAATATTCTTTGGCCATTTCTAGCTGCAATATGGAATTGGACCGCAAATATCTGTATGAATCAGTTCTAAACATGGATGACGAATTTGACACCTAGTCTCTTTTTGTTTAGTCTGGTTTTCCTTTTAATACACTCAAAATTACAAGGAATCCAACTAAGTTTTATCAAGTTGTATCTAAGATACCATCAAACAAGACAGCTCAATTCCTTGATTTGGATACATGACCCACCAAACGTTCTTATGCCAAAGTACAGCTGAGTTATTCAATATTCAACTTTGCTTTTGGTACCTCTTGTAGTAACATGCAGGGATTCATGATAACTTAGTATCAATGTCTAACATATATAATTATCACATTCATTCAAGCAACCAGTTAGCCCAAAACTTTCTGATTCATAGATAAAGTAAATACACTGTCTCCATAAAGAACAATGAAAACTAGATTTGTCCAAAAAAGGAAACAGAAATCAAATTCCTTCTAAAAGAGGGAATAACAAGTATTCTATAAAGATCCAAAAAAATAACCATACTAAACATAATCTAAAATGTCCAATTGCTCTCCTACTTCAACACGGATCGCCCCATTTCCTCATATAGACGTTATATTCCACCGTCAGTTGGCTTTCTGTTAGTTGAAGCACAGCCCCTGCTAATGAAACACTTATATGAGCGGTAGCACCAGATCCTCCAAATAAGTGTTTGAAGGGAGCTTGAAGTTAAAATTAACTTCACAACAGATCTTAACAACAACAGGTACTTACCCCTCTTTGCAAGCCAATTAAGCAAATTTATAGGACAGTCCTTTCACAAGTGATCCATCTTTCCACAAAAGAAGCATTTTGGCACATAAGGGCTTCTTTTGATACCTGGATCGTACACAAGTAGCAGCAGTAGGTTTCTCAATAGCCTTTTCAACAGTCTTTTGTAGAAGGCCTCATTTTCTTTTCTTGTTCTTGCCCTTCCAGCTGAAGAAACAAAATGAGCACTCTCTCTTCTGTTAGGGAATTCATCTTTTCCTTCCTCATCAACACAATGAGAAATTGAGCTCGTTAAGAGTCCATTTATGGCTGACCAATTTTAGGAAGTCTAATCTTGTCCCTTTTACTGAGAAGGCAAGAGAATTTCATAACCAAATGGACTAAAAGGTCATCTGGGTTAAAGCCATCCCCAGCGCCTTCAGTCTCTTTGGCAATCTGCAAGACATGCTAAGATATGCTCCCGACAACACCACCATTTTGCCAGGCAAACCTTCATGGAGTTAATTTTCCTTAAAAGTGTTCCCACTTCGCTTATCATTCTTGACAATAAGCCCTCTCCAGATCGGGCAGATTAGTTGAGGCATTGTTCTTTTCAGCTGAGACAGAGTCTCGACATGTTCTGGAACTCCTTTCTGCATGATCGATCAGACCTAAGCGAATTAGAACGCTCCCACTTCTCATACTGAAACCCTTGAACATCAGTGCTCGTATCAGTAAGAGGAGCAGGTTCGTCCATTCCTGAATGCAAAGATCCAAATCCATACCAACACAGAAAAAATCATAATGCTGATTTCCAAGACTCAAAATTTGAATCCCTCAAGTTTTAAGGGACACAATCAGGATTAAATGACATGTTAGCTGACATTCAGGAGAAAATTAAAACAAAATTAGATTTACAGTATAAGCTCCACAATCTACAAATGAAAACAATCATTTATATTAGAGATCAAAAATGGAAATAGATACAGACACAACATTTAATATTTCTCATCTTTGGATGTAAAACATTAAACTTTGTAATTAGTATCTCAACGCACGCAATCAAATATTGATAACATTAGGTCCTGGACAAATAATAAATCTTTCTTTGGGCCGATATATCCATTTGTCCATGGAAAATAAATCAAAACAATTATTCACATATTTATTCCATAACATGTATTTCAAACTCAGGCCAGATAGGCAACCTTCGTTTGGGCCCGTATAACTATCCGCAACGAAATTCTAATACACCTGTCTAAATATTCTAAAAATAAAATCAATTCAAAAGCAATAGATGGTCACTTTGGTGACTTAATTGATCAAAATCATTTTATTTTAACCAAAATATCAAACACAATTAGGGGGACTTAATCACTCCCAAAAATTTAATCTTCAAGTCGACAAATTTAATTCTTTTTAATTGTAATTAAAACAAAACAATTGCAATTAAATGAAATTGATTGGTCTAAATATTTAAATAATCTAAAATTATTTAGCCAAATATATATATATTTAATAATATATATTATATATATAATATATATATATATATATATATATATATATATATGTATATACTATAACTGTCTTTTAAGTTCATTAAATTAGACGACTAAGTTATAAAATTGGACTAATAAATAATTGATAAATAAAGTTCGGGGGTCTAATTTAATTAAATATATGTCCCATGGGTCTATACCCCGAAAAAAAAAAAAAAAACAAGAAATTTTTAGGGGCCTAATTACGAAAAAAGAAAATTTAGAGGTCTAATCTGCAAATTTTCCGTGGACCTACCGTAATTTCCATCCTTAACCTTAAAACCCAAACGATCATAGACCAAAAACAAAGGACCGCCGCTCGGACTCTCTCAACCTGGCCGTTTCCGGAACCCTTTTCCGCCGCCAACCACACCAGTTCCAACCGAAGACAAGCTCTAGTCGCCATTAGACGGTGAACGGCAGGCCAGGCGAGTCAAAACCGGTGTTGATCACAAATCCTAAACTGCAATTTCAAAGCAAATTCGCTGGCAACAATGGAGGTTTTTAGGTTTTTCTTTTTTTTTTTTTAAACAAAACCGGACCAGCAAAAAAAACAAAATACCAAACGAACAATTAATCGGTCAATGGCGTTAGTTCAAAAACCTCTTACCTGTTCTTCGAATTCACCCAAGAAGCAGTGAGAACAAAAAAATTTTTTTTTTTATTATTATTATTAAACAAAACCCTCCAATCCGAAAACAGTGTAGGGAAAAACAAAAAAAAAAAAACATACCGAAAATCCAATCTAAATACTAGCAATTATGAACTAAAGCTCTGATACCACTTGTTATGAATTAATCTCACAATATTCCAAATAAACCCAGATCAATAGAGCAAAATTACTTAGAGTTCCCCAACAAAATAGATTGAATTAAAAAAAGGTTTGCGTACCTGACATCGTTGTTTGGTCGATTCTTGATGTGTAGAATTAGGGTTTGCCAGCCTTTCTAGAGAAAAAATTGAAGAATCGATTTAGCGGAAGCAGTACGAAAGGAACGTAAAACTGAATCGTATTCAACTCTTCTGAGGGACCACGACCTTTATTATACCTTGCTAGCGCGTTAGCTACCAAATTCCCTGTTTCGGGTCCCTTTAACAAAATAGAAATTATAATATGGTCTTCTACAATAATATCTATAATCAGATTGATACCTCAATAGTCTCAATTACTTTCACAATCAAGACCACATTTGAAATTGACTTACAATTAAGACTGCTGTATGTATTTATTTTTACATATTAAGCCACAACCTTAGAAAATTAAAATCCTAACAGTAGGTACACAAAAGAGAGTAATACAAAAATAGTAGTACTCAAACAGTGTTTTCAAAAAAAAATGCCCCAACAACCAACTTTTCCTCACTTATTTTTCTTTCCCCTAATTTTAGGAAAGCGAAACCCTTCCAAAAACTAGATATCTCTTCTACATTTTCTTTCTTCCTTTCTACTGTGTTGTTTGATGAGGGAAAAAAACCTTTTCTCCTATTTATAGAGAAGTGGTATGCGTAATCAATTGCGCTTTACAACAATTAACGCTATACAAATCTTCGTGTTTGTGGTTACACCTTCTGTTGACTTTTAAAACAAAAGTTGTTTTTTTTTTCTTTAAAACTGTGTGTTCCTACATTTGTCAGAGGGGACTCCACAATAATAATGAGGCAAGAAACTTTTGTGTTTCTCAATTCTGAAGAATGAAGAGCGAAGTTAATGATATTATTAGACTACTCTC